>BTPG01000005.1:159677535-160231535 GCA_036245525.1 Semisulcospira habei
AATTTCAAACACAATTGACAGTTGCCTGTGGGTAAGATGACTTTGAGGGAACATTTTGGAAGCCCTGACGTGCTGTACACAGTGACTCCGCCTCAAAAATCACCATGAATGCCGTAAAAATGGTCTATCATACGAGCATGCACGTACACACACGTATATTTTATCATCTGTATCTCTTACACGAGGCCTTAACTACCTCACCTTTTTTAATTACCCCAAGCATCAGTTTGCACAATAGACAAGTCTTACACTTCTCTGGAGAGAAAGGAGAAACTTGTTGATTGATGACAGTTATGAGACCTGCCATACAGTGAAGGGCTACCTTTGTAATATCTTTTTTTTTCTTTTTTGTATTTTCACTTGATTTGCTATCAGACAAATGTAATTACAGCTAATATAATGTTTTGCCACTGTGTAACCTTTTTTTTTTTTTTGTTTGTTTGCGGTCTATTGACAGATCTGGGATCTATTATATTTTTATTCAATTTTTATCATTTTATTTTTTATTTTTCTGTAACGGCTAATACTTTCGCATTATACATTTCCTGAGCTTTGTTCCCTGAAGCTACAGCTCCACGGTTTAAACCATGTCGACCCTTTAGCTCTCGGAAGCATTTTCTGTCGTGACGATTCCTGCAGGAATCGGGACAGAAAGCGCTACCGACACCCAAAGAGTTAACCCATACAGCCCTGATGCACTACAGCAGGAGATGGGTCGACCATGATAATTCAAGGGCAGTGCCAGATTAGTTTGGCGCCTGTCGGCGCCAAGCTAATCTGGCACTGTTTTTGAATTATTATTACGGTCGATCCATCTCCTGCAACTGGTGCTTTGTCATTAGATGACACCTCCAAAATTTGGGAATTATGGCCATCGGGCTGAATGAGTTAATATGTTTGTCTTGATCTGTTGTTGAACACTTTTACCACACTCTTTAGAGTGAATATAAACGAAGTAATAGATATCGATGTGGACGTTGAATAGCCTTGTAATTTTTAATTCGAAAAATCAGGTGTTGTTTACCTCAAAAAGATGTTTGTCTTGGAATAACACTCACTTTGAAGAACATTTGGATCAGATCAGCGTGAAATGGGTTGTCTTTAGCTCCTCAGACTGCTGTAGCTCATGTGAATTTCTATCCTATATATGGATCATGTTGACGTAGGTACTGTACTAGACGTTTTATTGAAGTAAACTTTTTGTTTCACTCCCGTTTTAAAAAAAAAAAAAAGTACCTTCTATTTATAGAAGGGACTTTTTAGGACGGGTCGCGGTGGGGGAGAATTTAATAGCATGTCCATGATGTCAAAGTCGGGCAGGTTATACCTCTACTGAACAATTGAAGTAACAATATAAAAATTACGTCATGTCTAGTTACGCTAACCTGCTGAACGTACATTTGGCGGGAAGAGCCGTATGTGCGTATATATGTATGTATGTATGTATGTATGTATGTATGTATGTATGTATGTATGTATGTATGTATGTATGTATGTATGTATGTATGTATGTATGTATGTGCGTATATCTGTAAACAAAAGAATCTCCGATATTTCTGTACACACAAGCTTGAAACTTGGCGAAATACTTTCTTAAGTGCCGGGTGGCTAAGAGAGAGCATATTGTAATTGAATGTCTCATTGACATAAACAACCGTTTATAGGAACTTGAGTCCGTTGACCCAGATTAGAGTCCGTAATTTTTGTCATATTTGCTTGAACATTTGCATATAGCTAGTTTGGAGAAAGACATTGGATGAGTTCGTTAGCCAGCTTTGTATCCTTTCAACGTCTTTAGTAAAAAATAATTCTTTTCAGAAAAGAATTAAAACACTAAAAAAAAAAATTATTTCTAGAGAAAGTCAGACAGTGGCGTTGACGTAAAAGATGCAACTCCGTCACCACGCAGACACTGACATAATCTCTAAATATGACGTACTCTCGCGCGCGGCTCTCTCTCTCTCTCTCTCTCTCTCTCTCTCTCTCTCTCTCTCTCTCTCTCTCTCTCTCTCTCTCTCTCTCTCTCTCTCTCTCTCTCACAAACATGCGCGCATCTCCAGGAGGAATAAATCCTCAGGCGCCCTCCAGGCGCATGATGATCTATGCCTCAAGGAGATGCAGGCGGTTTGGAGCGCGTGCGCACGCACGCACTAACACGCACACACACATCGACGCGTTTTCAGAAGAGCATGCAGGTGACCCGTGTACTTAGTATATCTAATAGTTAGGTACCAACCTGCTTTCACACAAATTATAGCTAGACTGAAATTGGACCGTGAAGTTCTAGTTTTGTCACCATTTTCTCAAGCTTATGAAGCGAAAGTGAAACTCATATCACGTAAAATATAAAATTACGTAAAAACTAAAACTTACGTCATGACAAATGACGTTTGACAAATCAATGACGCGTATGTCCTGCGCCCCTTATAGAACTCACTGACGCATTGGCAGATCTGCGAGACTTTTTCAATAGGAGATAATTCAACATCAGAATCAGGTCAAAGACAAAAGGCAGAGACCATTGACAGCGAGGACAGCTCTCATATAGAAGGGACTTTGTGGGTTATGGTTCATCCCCTCTTGTTTTTGTTTTTTTTTTGGGTTTTTTTGGGGGGTTTTTTGGAGAAAAGTTTACATCACAGATGTGTGGAGATCTTTAAAGCAATTTTATTTTTTATGGCAACAGTGTTTATTTTTGGAAGTTTTTGAAAATGTGTGGATACACCCCCCCCCCACCCCCCCACCCCCACCCACCCACAGTTGAGTGAATTGTTTATTTTACACTGGATGTTCATGTAGCTGTGAATTGCAATGATTTGCTAACGCTTTCAATAGCCGTAAAATTATGTAAGTCATTTTACAAACCCTTTTCCGATGTATTCATTTTTACTTCCAACTATTGTAAATCTGCACTACACTACCAATGTATCATGTTGTAAACACACTGTAGGTTTTCATTTTCTGTACTTTTAACCCTGCAGGAATCTTGGACTGATGTGGATGTGCAGTACTTTTCAAAAATAGCCCGCGCCCACAGTCAAAATCGGCCCTGGGGTCAGTTCATGAATGACTTAGTCCTGCGCCAGCCACTAAGCAAGGCGCTCCGCTATAGCCAGCCACTAAGCAAGGCGCTCCGCTATAGCGGAGCGCCTTGCTTAGTGGCTGGCGCAGGACTAAAATCACTGCTCATGCAGCTGGCCTCTGGCCTCGAAATCTCAAGCGACGGCAGTCTTTTTACTGGCTACATAGGGGACGGTACTTCCTCCGCAGTCGGTACTTCTCTTTTCTAATCCGTATCGTCACGGTCTAATGGCTTGTACTTTTGCTTTTCGGTGTTTGCCTTCAAAATCCAGTAAAAAGCCGAGAAATACCGGTTAACTACGCTAACACTGACTCTGCTACGACTTCAACGCTCTCATGAAAACTAAAAACCAAAAAACGGCCAAACCGCAAACAAAAACAATAAAACAAAACAAAAACTGAAAGCAAAAAACCCCGATCGTTTGCGATAAAAATGAGACGCAGAACACGGAGAATTGCGTGTTTTCAGAAAATTCAACCGGTTAAATAATAATAATAATAATAATAATAATAATAATAATAATAATAATAACCAAAAAAATAATATAGAAAAGAGTTGCAATTTCATGAACAAAGCCTAATACCGGCTATGTAAAGGCCTCCGCATAACTTGGATCGCCAAGAATTGTTCCGGTCTCGGCGATAAAACATTGTAGTCATGCGCATCCGTCCGTTTTATTCACTGACGGTGTAAAGCATGCAAGCCCCCAACAACACTGAGGATACCCTGCGCATGCCGGTCTGTGATTCTGGACCTAACGGCTTGGATGTCGCTGTCAATGGTCTCTACCTTTTGTCTTTGACCTGATTCTGATGTTGAATTATCTCCTATTGAAAAAGTCTCGCAGATCTGCCAATGCGTCAGTGAGTTCTATAAACGTCATTTGTCATGACGTAAGTTTTAGTTTTTACGTAATTTTATATTTTACGTGATATGAGTTTCACTTTCGCTTCATAGGCTTGAGAAAATGATGACAAAACTAGAACTAAAAGTCACGGTCCAATTTCAGTCTAGCTATAATTTGTGTGAAAGCAGGTTGACTTTACCTAGCTACATCTACATGACATACTAAGTACACGGGTCACCTGCATGCTGTTCTGAAAACGCGTCGATGTGTGTGTGCGTGTTAGTGCGTGCGCCGCGCACGCGCTCCGTTGAAAACCGCCGGCATCTCCATGAGGCTGTTTTTTGCAGTAGAATACTGATTACTGAAGTATTGATTCATTTGCCATGCTTTAGAAACGGAGAGAGAGAGAGAGAGAGAGAGAGAGAGAGAGAGAGAGAGAGAGAGAGAGAGAGAGAGAGAGAGAGAGAGAGAGAGAGAGAGAGAGAGAGAGAGAGAGAGAATAGTGTCACGTGTGCACCGCGTGTATGTGGCTGAGGGGGGAATGGGGGTGGGGAGGGGGTGGGGGGGGGGGGGGGCGGCGGCCGGTACACCGAATTAAAATACCGGAACGGCTTAAAAATACCGTTAACTCATTCAGCCCGACGCACGTATTTCCCAAATTTTGGAGGCGTCATCTAACGTCTATGCAGCTGTTGCAAGAGATGGATCGACCATGATAATTCAAGGTCGGGTAGAGCCAGATTAGCTTGGCGCCTATTGGCGCCAAGCTAATCTGGCACTACCCGGCCTTGAATTATCATGGTCGACCCATCTCCAGCTGTAGTGCGTCAGGGCTGAATGGGTTAAAATACCGCTACGAACTTTCACCAGTACCCGTATGAAAATCCAGTAGTAAACACTGATATTATGGGACCTTAATATCTATTGCGCAGCCGAAGAACTTGTTTGTAGTGAACATCGTTGAACACTTATAGACTGTTTGTTTTTGTAACATTAGCGCTAGGAGAATGATCATGTCTTTGTTTAATTTTGGCCGAAGAGAGGTGAAGTTCAGAGCTTCTGGCAAGGCTTCTCGCGCGGCTTTTAGGCCTGTAAGAGCGCGTCTTGATTGAGGACTGACTGTGTACATGTTTGATACGTCGTACGTGGTATGATCAGAAAGTAATGATGGTTGGGCCGCCATTTGTAAATTACTTACTTACTTACTTACTTACGCCTGTCACCCCTACCCGGGTATAGGCCGTCGACGAGAGACCTCCAGCAACTCCTGTCCTGTGCTTCTCCTTCGATTCTACTCCAGGTGGTTCCCAGTCTCTTGATGTCTGCTTGGAGGATTGTAAATTACTTGAGTCACATAAATACAATTAGAATCGAAACAAATGTCAGCCTTTGCTTTTTCAATTCGTGCACAATATGGAGCTTCAGCCATGCCACTGTGTGACGTCATTGAAAATGTGATGTAAACAGCTGTGCTTGAAAACAGTGGACTCTCTAAGACAATAAATTTATTTCCACATTTTATTTTTAAAAAGTGAAACTTTAAGAGGGCACTGTCAAATTCCACTAAACGACTTGAAAGGTGTTTGATATAGTACTTGTGTATTGTCTGGCACTGGCTTCAAGTGGACTGTGCAATTTGACTCTGAAAAAGAGGACTTTGAAATCGAGTACTAGTCTGTCAATTTTTACTTCATTAGGAACGAGCAAACTTTGCTCTATACTTATATATTGATAGGAAAACACGCATGTATTTTATCTTGAGAAATATCATAAACTTCCGATCTTCCTTTTGAAACAGTTCAAAGAATAGTGCGCAAAGACCTTGACCTCAAAAACTATCTGCAATAAGGATACCCCATTTTTGACAGAGGCTCAGATGCAACAGAAAGTTGATCGCTTAGATTAACTATTCCAAACGTTTAGCATGTATGGTGTCAAATGATTGCGTGATGTCATCACTGAAGGCGCTATTTGCTTGTCCTGTAATGGTATCCTCAACAAACAGTCCAGTCAGGAGTCTGATGCGAAGAGACTAAGAGCACTTTTGTTAGATTTTCATAACTGATGGTAACATGCTCACCATTTTTTTTAAACTTAGAGGCCCATGTCACTGTTCATATTTTACCAGTGGATCGCGCAGGCAAAGCAAACTATCCTGTCAGAAATTCGTTGTCCAAAAGTATTAACTCATTCAGCCCTGACGCACTACAGCAGGAGATGGGTCGACCATGATAATTCAAGGGCAGTGCCAGATTAGTTTGGCGCCTGTCGGCGCCAAGCTAATCTGGCACTGCCCTTGAATTATCATGGTCGACCCATCTCCTGCAACAGGTGCATAGTCGTTAGATGACGCCTTCAAAATTTGGGAAATGCGTGCGCCAGGCTGAATGAGTTAAAGTCTGTTCATGAGCAGCGGCAAACTCTCAGTGCTCAGAACGTCTTGTTTGTTCTTGAAAATGTCAGTGACCACAAAGCCAACGTCACTGTGTCCTATACAGAGGATCAAAACATCCGTGTTCTTCCTCAATCATCGTACAGCCCTTGCTGCGACCAATGCGACTTTCAGTTGTTCTTCCCTAAACTGAAATAGAGCCTGACAGGACGGACTGAGTTTTCTCGCATCCAGGACCTAGCAAAAGCCGTAAATTTACAAGCCCGACCCTGACCTTCATCAGAATAGCACACTGCCTTTGAATATTGCCTGATGTGGTTGAAAGTTTGCATAAACAGCGGAGGATGGTGCTATTACGAAATGTGAAAATATCAAGTAAACTGGTCCAACGGTTTTGGTTTTACGGCACAACTATCATTACTTTTTGATGACACCTCGTATACCAACAAGCAGAAGAAAGCAGCGGTCAACAACAGTCGCACGAGAGCAGCCAAAGTAAGGGCACAGGAGGAATACTCGGAAGCCAACCGCGAGGTGAAGAGGAGTATCAGGGCAGACAAGAGGGCCTACACAGACAGCCTGGCAGCAGAGGCAGAAAAGGCAGCAGGCAGCGGCAACATGAAACGGCTCTACGACATTACCAGAAGATTGTCGGGTAAGTATGGCCATACAGAAAGACCAGTAAAAGACAAAGAAGGCAAGCCTATTGCAGACAGAGCAGACCAACTCGACAGATGGGCCGAGTATTTTGAAGAGTTACTGAACAGACCTAGCCCACCCGACCCCCCCGACATCCAGCCGGCAGAGACCGACCTACCCATCAGCTGTGACAGACCCAGCCGGGAAGAGATCAGAAGAGCAGTGGCATTTTTGAAGAATGGCAAAGCAGCAGGGCCAGATGGCATCCCAGCGGAGTCTCTGAAAGCAGACCTATAGACAACAGTGGAGATGCTGTACCCACTGTTTGGAAAGATCTGGGAAGAGGAGGTGATGCCAGCTGACTGGAAGGAGGGGTACCTAATCAAGCTTCCCAAGAAAGGCGACCTCAGCAAGTGTTCCAACTACAGAGGAATCACCTTGCTGTCAGTACCAGGAAAGGTCTTCAACAGGATCACCCTAGAGAGAATGAAGAGCTCCGTTGACCCCCAGCTGAGAGACCAGCAAGCAGGATTCAGGAAGAACCGATAATGTACAGACCAGATCGCCACTCTCCGCATCATCGTGGAACAGTCTCTGGAGTGGAGCTCCCCGCTGTACGTCAACTTTGTGGATTATGAGAAAGCATTTGACAGCGTGGACCGAGAGACTCTGTGGAAACTCCTACGACACTACGGTGTACCCACAAAGCTCGTCCGCCTGATCAAGAGCAGCTATGATGGCATGACATGTCGCGTGATCCACGAAGGGCAGTTCACCAGGGAGCTCCAGGTCAGAACTGGTGTCAGGCAGGGGTGTCTGTTGTCTCCGTTCCTCTTCCTACTGGCCATAGACTGGGTCATGAAGATGACCACAGAGCACAGACGAAGTGGAATACAGTGGACACTGTGGACACAGCTTGACGACCTCGATTTTGCAGACGACTTGGCATTACTGTCCCACACTCGTCAACAAATGCAGGACAAGACCACGAGGCTTGCTGACATCTCGTCCCAAGTGGGCCTCACCATTCACAAACAGAAAACAAAGACAATGAGGCTGAACACAACCAGGGAAGAACCAATCTTGCTTGCTGGCACCCCGTTGGAGGAGGTGGAGTCCTTCACCTATCTCGGGAGCATCATAGACAAAAAAGGCGGCACTGATGCAGATGTCAGAGCACGAATCGGTAAAGCCAGAGCAGCCTTTCTCCAGTTGAAAAAAGTGTGGAGTTCCAGAGAGCTGTCACAACACACCAAAGTCCGGATTTTCAACTCCAATGTAAAAGCAGTTCTCCTATATGGAGCAGAGACTTGGAGATTGACAAAAACCACAGTCAACAGAGTACAGACCTTCATGAACAGTTGCCTTAGAAGAATTTTGAAAATCCACTGGCCAGAGAAGATCAGCAACGTCAGACTCTGGGAGAGAACAGAGCAGATAACAGCAGAGAATGAAATTGGGCGAAGAAGATGGGGATGGATCGGTCACAGCCTGAGAAAGCCAGCTTCCAGTATCACTAGGCAGGCATTGTCATGGAACCCCCAGGGAAAGAGGAAAAGAGGTAGGCCAAGAAACTCCTGGCGTCGAGACCTCCAAGCAGACATCAAGAGACTGGGAACCTCCTGGAGTAGAATCGAAGGAGAAGCACAGGACAGGAGTTGCTGGAGGTCTCTCGTCGACGGCCTATACCCGGGTAGGGGTGACAGGCGTAAGTAAGTAAGTCGTATACCAACAATTTTGACGTCCCTCTCGAATGCCTGACGACTGCGCATCAGTTGAAGGAGATAGATCAACCGTGATAATTAAAGGGTAGTGTCAGATTAGCTTGGCGCCTTATGGCGCCAAACTTATCAGACACTACGCCTTGAATTATCATGGTCGTTCAGCTTCTGTTGTAGTGCGTCAGGGCTAAATGGGCTAATATGAGCTTCGGTTAAAACTCTCGGCTACTCACAAAGCCGTGCAAACACAACATATGCCTAACGACCGTGTGTATTTTGTCTTCACAATTAAAGCGGCACACAAATGTCAGTGTCCTTAGACAAACAAATGCAAATCTTGAGTCGAAACATTGGTAAAAGTATACTTTAACCATGAATCGAAGTTATGCATTCTAACTGCCTGGCCAACATGACCGTTTAATGCTCCCATGTTGTACATGGTCTGCCGGAACGGAACAGAGCCATGCACCAAAGGAAACCGAAGTTCTCGGAGACAAACCCCTGAAACCAGGTCCTTCCACCTAATGTGCCATGTAGACGCATTCGAACTAGGTAGCTGCTGGAGTGGAAGGTGGAATGTACCTGACACTGAATAACTAAAATAGCATCGATTAGTCTTTACACAACTGTACTGTACCATACGGACAGAACAGTGTACAAGGGCATTACTCAAGTTCTGCAAAGATGTCATCAGGAAAAACGCACGCAAGCACATAGTTTCTGCACAGGTGTGTGTGTATTTCATTACTGCATGACCCCCTTGACTCCTGAACAAAACGAGCAATAGGCTTAGATCCTCAAGAGCCCCCACCCACCCACAGTGGCGGGGGCTCACGACGATCTATACCTCTTGCTGGTCTTTTCACGTACATCTGTAAGCTTATTTTGATTTCCAGCAAAACAGTTATAAGCCACCAACAGTGATACGGAATGAATTTTGTTTTAAAAAAAGTGTCAAATCTATCAACATAATGAGCCTAACAGAGATCCAGATGAAATAATAGTAATCTACAGTGCTTAAACAAGCGTCGTCACTGAAAAACTAACATAGCACCGAGTTGTCATGACACAAAGCACAGTACCATACTTGCAGATCAATTTGAAATTTAAAAAAAAAAATTAAAAATAAAACAAAAACAAAAAAACATGTCATGAGGGAAAAGGTGCACAAGCACATAGTGTCTGCAAAGATGTATGTGTATTTCATTCTTACGAGTATCGCCGCTTCACTGTTGAAGAAAACGAGCAATACTTGAATGGAAGAGATCGACATGAGCCTTTGCAGTCGCGGGGCTCATGATAATCTATATACCGTCTCGCTGGTCTCATTCACAACTGTAAGCAGGGAATACTCGACGTGCATCATACCTTGGCTGACAGTCTCTGGTGATGCCAGAGAAGGGGCCAAGTGTCTGCTCTTTGTCACTGGTCCAACAACACCTCCCTAGTCACCAACACCTCCCTAGTCACCAACACCTCCCTAGTCACCAACACCTCCCTAGCCACCAACACCTCCCTAGCCACCAACACCTCCCTCAACACCTCCCTAGCCACCAGCACCTCCCTAGCCACCAACACCTCCCTCAACACCTCCCTAGCCACCAACACCTCCCTAGCCACCAACACCTCCCTATCCACCAACACCTCCCTAGCCACCAACACCTCCCTAGCCACCAACACCTCCCTAGCCACCAACACCTCCCTAGCCACCAACACCTCCCTAGCCACCAACTCCTCCCTAGCCACCAACACCTCCCTAGTCACCAACACCTCCCTAGCCACCAACACCTCCCTAGCCACCAACACCTCCCTAGCCACCAACACATCCCTAGCCACCAACACATCCCTAGCCACCAACACCTCCCTAGCCACCAACACCTCCCTAGCCACCAACACCACCTCCCTAGTCACCAACACCTCCCTAGCCACCAACACCTCCCTAGCCACCAACACCTCCCTAGCCACCAACACCACCTCCCTAGCCACCAACACCTCCCTAGCAATCCCTAGCCACCAACACCTCCCTAGCCACCAACACCTCCCTAGTCTACAAGATCGATACAAATCCATGCTTGTCGACTTCAACAGAAAGCCCGGGCTGGTGAAAGCAGTGTGGGTGTTTATAAGATGAGTTGTGTATCGTTAGGATCAGGTACTGGCGGTGGTACCCCCCTTATAGCCGGACTGTCTGTTAGGATTTGGATTAGTGTCTTTATTCTGGTCTCTGTTATGAATTTAATTCTGTAGGGTTGTTGACTTCTCTGGTGACCCCCCAAGCGTGGGCAGCTGCTTGTTCTCTCGACGGTACCGGTGGCTACAGGCACAAGTGGTTAAAGGTCTGGTTCCAGAACGTGCACTGACCGTCTGGTCAAACGCAACAACAGCATTGCTATGCTTTTATGCTGACGGGTATGGTTAACCCTTTGGCTGTCGGTAGCAGTTTTTGTCTCGATGATTCTGTAGGAATAATCGCGACAAACACCGCTACCTACAACCAAAGGGTTATGGGGAGACCACTCAACACTGGACGCACAAACAGTTGCATTACACAATAGGGATGTGGAGCATCATGTACTTTGTGCTTTGTGTATTTCTCGTGGGCTGGCAATGTGGTGACATTTAAGGAAATGTTCGGGAGATCTAAATGTTTCTTTGTCCGGCGTTCAGTGATTTCCCATAGTATGTAAATGACTGTGAGTGTTTGTTGTTGTTGTGTCTGTTGCTGTTGTTAGATTTTCCACTTTTACATCATGAACTATAACACACTGATTTGCTGAACTTGACTGTGCACTGTGGTTATGAAAAAAAGATACACTGTGACACGAAAGCTGAATGAGAGTATATGTAGTGTAATCCTGCGTGCGGGCGAGTGCGTGCATGCGCCCTTTAAATTTTAAAAAAAAAAAAGTCGATTAAAATGAGCACTTTTATTCTCCGTTTTAGTTTCGGGTATACACTTGAGTTCCAAATCTAAACAAACAACAGACTCGTGTTTGAATCTAAACAAACAACGGATTCGTGTTGAACCCCTTTGCTGCAAGTGGACGCATATTGTGTTTTATAATCATCGTAAATTAAACATTAAAGATCCCCGGCCGTCAAAAGAACACGGATACAAAGTGGTTTCAGCAAGAGGCATGATCCTCATGAGCCCCCGCAATTCTGGATCGATATCTCCTGCAGCTAGGTGGCGTTGGCGTTCAATTTTTCTAGGCAGTGAACGGGTCAATTAACGTCACCTTAACTCATTCAGCCCGACGGCCGTATTTCCCAAATTTTGGAGGTGTCATCTAAGGACTATGCACCAGTTGCAGGAGATGGATCGACCGTGATAATTCAAGGGCAGTGCCAGATTAGCTTGGCACCGACAGGCGCCAAGCTAATCTGGCACTACCCTTGAATTATCATGGTCGACCCAACTCCTGCTGTAGTGTGTCAGGGCTGGATGGGTTAAAGCGATCTCTGCTCAATGGCGAAACCACGAGTTATCAATGTTGTTTTGCATCAACTAAGACTTTTCTATCCCCGGTTTCTTTCCAGAATCCATGCGAGTAAGCACATCAGTTGCACGTACAAGAGGTTTTCTAACCTCCTTTGAGAGTAAATGGAAGGAACGCACCTGCGTCCCGTGAAGGAGAGGAGAAGTTGAAAGGTCTTTCATGTCACGACATTCAAACGTCATAATTAACTCCTTAAATGCCGGGGCAGGGCAAACCCCACACAGCTGCAAGAGGCACAAACCCTCATGAGCCCCCAGTGTCTCTTGTTAATCCTGGGTTCTTTGTGCCCCACTGACTTTCGGTCTCATTTCACGTGCCTGCGTTCTTCACGCGAATGTCGGTCAGTGCGCAGTGGTTTCAGACTCGAAATCCGTGATCACTGGAAGCGTAGGGGTTACAATTTTGCCCTTTTGTTCATCATTATTGTAAGACAAACTCCAACACTTGTACAGGGGATATTGCGATCTATTAACCCGTTACTGCCTGGAGTAGGTCGCTTTAACCTTTTACCGTCCACCACTTCAGTGCTATATTCTCCCATTTTAAATCGCCAGCTGAATTATACAAACTAGGAAGAGAAAATCATTGTGAAGGCTGAAGGATAACGCAATGCTGACTGCTCACCAGGCACTACCCTTGAAGTATACTGAAGAGCCAAAGAAATGCGACATTTCTGGAATCATCGGAAACACTAAAGTGTTTCCGATGATTAAAAAAAAGTCGCATTTCTTTGGCTCGTTTGTATATTATAGCCCATGCATCTCCCACAATTAGTCCTGCTCGGCGTTAAACCCAAATAACTAACTAACGAATCCCACAATTAGTGCTGAAAATGCAAGAGATAAAAGCAATGGAAAGCACAATTTATAATCTAACAGGTTTGTAAGCCATAGTCAGCACAATATAGATGGTTTAGCCTATGTGTCGTGCGCTGGCTTGATATCAGTCTGGCCTATGTAGTAAGGGATTCTCACAGAGTATGTTTTATTGCGCTGTGAAAATCTTGCTTTTACAACAACAACAAAAAAAAAAAAACAACAACAACAAAAAAAACGCACTTACTGTCCTCTGCCTTTACAGTGAGTCCATTTTTGTAAAAAGTAAGATTTGTTTTATTTTTACACAATGAAAATTTTGCTATTCGCACAATGGTCTCTCTCTCCTTTGCCTTGACAAGGTATAATTGATCGAATTGATGAACCTAATACACCACAGACAAGACGACAGTTCAACTCATTCGAGACGTGCTCTATCCGGATACGCGGCCGGCTTTATGCCGCGTATCCGGATGTGACACGTCTAGAATAAGTTAAACAACTGCAAGGGTGGATCAGTTACCTCAAAGGGGTGGGGGTGGGGGCGCCGGTTTCCAACTTTTTGTCACGTTTGGGACCTTTAACCTGACACAAAAGGCCTCGACGTTAGACGTTTCTTTCAGTGGCCGAAAAATCAAACGGGAAAAGGGGGGGGGGGGGGCCGGGGGTGTCAGAACTCTACTGTCGCAGGGGCACATGAGAATCTACGCCTCTTGCTGACAGAAAGATATATCTCTGAACTGCCAGTATCTTCACCAGGCCAAAGCATTGAGGAATGCACAACACAGACAGAAGACAACCACTGGGACATATCTTGACACAGACACACTAGCATCAGCGCTATTAGTATCACCACCATCCTTTTCAATGGCGACGTAACTCATTTCAAAGTCTTCAACGCTGTGGCCGAGAATGTTGTCTGGATCTCTGTTGAAGACAACTAGCACACTGTCTGCGCGCTGAATGATACATATCAGAGTCGTGCTGTTTAGGCAGGACCTTGGGCTCCGCTGAACTGCCAAGGGACGTTTGAGTTCCGCTGTACAGTGACACTGTCCGGCTGTAGCATGTGGAGATAGATTTTGCAGACACGGTGAGTGGAATTATGTTCTTATTTCGATAGCTGAACTTGCAAAACATAATAAACTCACGTGTAATTGCTTTACACACACTGACACACACACACAGAGAGAGAGAGAGAGAGAGAGAGAGAGAGAGAGAGAGAGAGAGAGAGAGAGAGAGAGAGAGAGAGAGAGAGAGAGAGAGAATGACAATGGCAATGACAAAGATTCTTTATTTTACAACGTGAAAGTTTTGGTGAAACCATTTTTCGAACTTGTCGTTGCTAATCTACTTTACGTATAATGCACAAATCACAAATACTATATTTAAATTGGGGAAAAAAGAAATATAAAACGAACAAAATAATGAAATATAAACTTAAAAAAATAATCGTTGAAGAAGTGGAAATAAACAGATAAACACGCGTCCAGGCGTTCGCACACCCGCAGAATTTCACACACACACACAGTTGTAAAAGTGTAATATCCATACACACATTCATAAACACAAGCACAAACACACACACACACACACACACACACACACACGCGCGCGCGCGCGCGCACACACACACATGACAATACTTAGAGAGAGAGAGAGAGAGAGAGAGAGAGAGAGAGAGAGAGAGAGAGAGAGAGAGAGAGAGAGAGAGAGAGAGAGAGAGAGAGAGAGAGAGAGAGAGACGAGAATCAATGAAACTTTATTTTACAACGGTTAAGGCATTGACATTGTCATCGACACTGACAGCCATTTTACAAACCTGCCGTTGCCGTCTTTTTAAATGGACCTCACCGACATCCATCCCGGCCTTTGACGCGTAATCGACGTGAAAACGTATGCGAGCGTTATAAAATAGTTTACGGTTATCTGAATCAGTATAATATTTCAGTTTTTATAACAGATTTTTTTTTGCTACTCGTTTTGCATAAGGCGTCTGTATGAGCTTGCCACTGCACTGAATAAAACTGACACAACTTCGGAACAAAAATAATTAGCACACACATAACCATATTTACTAACGGTTTAACATATAAGCAGAAATCACTAGAGCAATTAAACGCGGGCTTGCTCATTTACCAATCAATGAGTTCTCAATGTGTTCAAACAAATGTTCACTCATACAAGATGAAAACGCACGGCCTAAGGTACTGTACTCTGGTACAACTAGTGAGCTTTGCTGCCTTATCTGCACTAATGGCTAGACCAGTAGAAGACATACATAGGGGTCTGACGAGTGGTGCTTTGACTAAATAGAAATCCGCTGCGCCACCGCGTCACAACCTTGCTTGTGACGCGGTGGCGCGCACGCCGCGGTGGCGCAGCGGATTTGTATTTAGTCAAAACACCACTCGTCAGGCCCCTAAGAAGACATACTTGAGACCGACATATTTGATAGTTGTACTATGTATAATTTATGCCTACATTAGGCATGAGTTGCACATCACATGCAAATGAGTGTAAACTTGTACTTATACCTGAAATCACATGAAATTTGTAGCTATTGTGATCAACTCATGTAATGAAATACAGCTTGTGAATGAGTATGTATTGAATTTCAGTTTGAAAGTATCTCACTGCATGCTATGTGCAGGCCAACCAAGGCGTTTGCTGGCCGATATTATGTCTATCAAGTTATGATGAAGTACACAATATTTTGATGATCACGAAATGCTCTGTACCGATCTGTTATCGTAAATGTGTTGACTTGTATAAGTGTTGGTAAATGACTGTTGCCACTTTCTTTTATCAAAAGATGAGTACCCAGTGTGCAAAGGCCATCAGGCCGACGTCGGCCCAATAGCCTTTTGCGCACTGGGTAGCAGTTTAGTGTAATTGTTGGTATGTATATTTTGAAAAAAGAATACATTTAATGAATTGTGTTGCAACCGTCTTTTCTAAGCATGTTGCTTTTTTCGTTGGGATGTTCTCTGCATTTCTCACGCGTGGCAGTCACCGGTTTGGTATGGATTTAGTAAATGATTCGTCGTATCAAATTTAGATTGTATTCCCTTACTTTGTGCGTGCGTGTATTAGAACTGTTGTTTACAGGCACATTCGCCGCTCGTGACATCTTCACATCCTACGCTTTTCACATTTTGATGTTGCTCTAGGCATGGTGGTGTGTTAGTGATAGCGAGTATATGTGCATGACGTGATGTGTGTGTGTGTGTGTGATTGAGAGAGCGTATGCTAACAGACACGCACACATGCAAACTTTAAAAAGACAACAATATTCGTCAGGATTTAATATTCCACTGGTTCATTAATACATAAATTCGTCATACGCAAACCACCCAAGCAAAGTTTTCATGTTATCAAGTTGCACATATATTTCCCCTCACAATTTATTCATGCTTACATGCATTATACATCATCCACACAGTGTGCACCGACACCCCAACACATCCATCCATCATCTGAAAACAACTGATGTAAATGGGGTCAACACGACTACAAGAGGCATAAATTTGTATGAGCCCCACCCCCCCCCCCCCCCCCCCCCCCCTTACTTGGCACAGGCTGACGAGAAACCATGCTCGATCATGCTGCACAGATTCATGCACCCATTCGAGTCGTGCAGCATCCGGATACGCGGCGAATGCCGCGGTTCCGGATGCGGAACGTCTCGAATAAGTTAAATCCGTTTTTTTCCCCTCATGAACATGAACACACTGGTTGTCTCCGTCGCTGAGCTGCCGCTGATCATCGGTAGCGAATCGCGGAAGACAACTTATGTTAACAAAAATCCAAAGCCTAATGGATTGACCCATTCACACTTAAGACACCACAACAAGAGCTGGATCGAGGATGACAGTTCAAGGGTAGTGCCAGATTAGCTTGGCGCCTTTTCAGGCGCCAAGCTAATCTGGCACTACCCTTGAACTGTCATGCTCGATACATGTATCTGACAGTTGGTATACTCAGTCTCAACAGACGCCTCTTAAAAGTTGCAAAAGTCAGGAACATGTGTGAAAGTGTTTAGGGTGTTACATGTGAGCCATTTTCTCCAACATAATACACGTGTATAAAACAAATTATCCAACGCCTAATTAAACCTTCCATTTTTTTAAAAAGTCAAAGATAGAAAAAAAAAGTTGCCGTTCCTTTCAAGTTTGGAGCTATTCTTGGGTTTAAAACAAAGAAACAGACGCATGGAATTCTAGCAAAATAAAAATAAAAACAAATAAAAACGTAACAACGATCAACATGATTAACATTAAAACTTTGATCTGATAAAAAAAAAGGAAAGAAAAAAAAAACAGAAACAAAATATCAACATCTTGTCTTATTTTAAAAACAAACAAACATGTCTTTATTCAAGCAGCCCCTTATTAGTAAAGTCATAAGCCTTACAATTGATTTTTTAAAACCTGTGCGATGTATGCTTGATTTTCAGACGAAAAGCAAATGTGATGATTTGTGATTTTTACACCTCACGGCCTCCAGCCGTAAGGTCCAAGATCACAGACCAGCACACACAATACTTCATGAAGCCCTTTCTCAGAACGAATACAAAAATGGTACAAATTTGTGGGTTTTTTTCCCAATCAAATTAACCATTACGCGATACATAGAATGTGCATAACTCCTCATATGACCCCCCCACCCCCACCCCCCCAAAAAAAGTGACAAACAAACATGAATTTCTATTCTAAACTTCACCAATTAGAGGTCATTCTTTTCAAAATCAAATCACAATAGCTCGTTTCATGCTTAAACGGACTGTGAGGTACAGTGCATCCTTGCATTAAGGGATCACCTTAGCGCCCAGTCCCCCTTCCTTCCACCTCTTCCGTGCATGCAGCACCCTGGCCTGTTGCACGAGAGAGCGGACTTCCTGCGCATGTCACTAAACAAGGTGCTCCGCTATAGCGAGGTTAGTGTTGTGGCGCTACAGCGGAGCACCTTGCTTAGTGACTTGCGTAGGAATTCCGCTCTCATGCAACTCGGTTCAGTAACGTGAACAGTGCTGGTGGCTGCATGTACTAATGGGGTTAAAGGAAATTTCAAATGAAAATTAGCGTCAAAGATATTCATGTGTATCAAGAGCACAAGTGTGTAACATCAGATAAGAAAGTATGGAAAACGTTGCCACATTCGTTAGTAAATGCTAGTTTCACACACACGCACTTATCTTTTCTTGTCAATATAGTTTCTTCTAAGGTTCCCTGATGTGCACACACGCGCGTACACACACACACACACACACACACACTCTCTCTCTCTCTATTTCACGAACCCATATAAATCCGGATTAAAATGTGTATAACAGGCGTTGCTATATACATAAAGCATTGGTAGTTTGTTTACATGATATAATTAAAATCCAAAGTAAAAACAAAAACCAGACCTTCTTTGGTCAACGTAGGTTGATGCAATAACGATTTTGTTCCATAATATGCTAAAATAAAATTTTGTACATTTAGGGTTAGGATCAGCAACAATTGTATTTCAGTTCGTATTTCTGATCCTTGAAATTTCCAATATTATGCTTAGATCAGACCATCAGTTTCCAGTCGTAACTACTACTCAGTTCCATCTGCAAGAGGTGTAGAGGAGAAAGTGGAAGACCATCAATGACCGAGGACGCACTATGATAATAGGCATAAACTTCCGGATAATCAACGAACACTACACAGGTTCAGGGCGACTGATTAGAGCGTAAGTCTGGAAGCATAACAATAGGAAGTACGATGCCAGACTAAGGTGACTATGTACTGGACTGATTCAACTCATAGACATGGTGTACTGTCAACTACAAGCATATAATTTCACTATAGCGCATTGGAGAAATACTCATTTCAACAGAGACTTCATATACTGTATTTTCAAAAATACGATATACAACAAATCCTAATTCATGATTTGATTCTCCTTCAGAACAACATGATAGTAACTGTGGTGCTATAAATGACGGTGTAGCCCACTAGTTTACTCAGTAACTAAAGTCAACACTACACTATAGTAAGTAATGTATACGCATTAATATATGGCTTCAAACTCAAAAATAACACAAGACTAAATTAGCATTACAGCAACTCTTACTAATGACCACACACAGTAAAAGTGAATCAAGCAATATGGAAGAAATGTCTGGGATACATTCCGTTATGCTATTATAACTCCCAGCTGCGTCCTCGGTAACTAGAGCATTTGAATCTATATCCATGCCTACAAGCCAAACGTCCCCACCTATCGCCACTTACCAAAAAAATTAATGACACCAGATATATAAAATTAGCAGTTGCTGACTTCATTAAACGGTATGGCGATCGATTCTCCATGGGAACTATTATCTTATAATGGATTCAAGTGCAAATAGTATGAGATGAGAAGAGTAGTGTCTCTAGTCAGTCCGTCAGTGAGTTAAGATGTAGGTGAGCGGTATGAGACTGCACTAGAGTAATACTAGCAACTCAATAGGCTGAACGTAGGAGGCGTGGACAAACATCATACTAGGCAGGCTAGAGATTAGCTTAGTAGAAAGACATGAGTTTAAATGCATGATACTACTGAGGGTCTTTAAGCAGAACGTGAGAAAAATCATCTCAGTGCGCTGCTTGATGATCTGTGAGAGGCCATCAAAAAAAAGAACAATAAATAGTCTTAACATAAAGAATGTCGCGAGTCATAGCAACCCAGCTGTATTCACAATTACGTTTCTACTCGCGGTACTAATATTTATGCTAGATCTAGTCATACTCATGTCACGTTCATAAGTATCGGCTTGTTCGCACCCAACGTATACATATGTGCTCTTGTCTCACATAACAAGGGTTGGGGGGGGGGGGGGGGGGGGCGGGGGGTGGGGGGAGCGGGGAGTGGGGGGGCATGACTTCACAACCACCTGTGGTGGGGGGGTGGTGGGGTGTTCTGTGCACACCACTGGTGTGGGGCATTTTGGCAACCACACATGGTGGGGGGGGGGGGGGGGGGGGGGGGGGGGGGGTATAGATAGTAGAGGTGTGTGTGAGCGTATGTGCTAGCAGGGGGGGTGAGATAGTACATCACTCTATTTTTTCTTTTTTAAGAGAGAGATGGGAGGGAGTGTGGGGGGGGGGGGGGGGGGGGGGGGGGTATATCTATCTATATATCTAGAGAGCAGTGTAGCAACACAGTGGGGGGAGGGGGGTGGGGAGGTCACATATCTCAGAAGGGTGTATATATGATGGGAGAGGGGGAGGACACATTCTCAAGCTATGCGTGTCACTACACACACACAACTGGGTCTCTCTCTATATATCATTGTGGGGGGGTGAGGGGATATATCTCTATGTTAGGGGGGGGGGGGTGGGGGGGGGTGTGGGGGGGGGGGTGGGGGGGTGGGGGGGGGGGGGGGGTGGGGTGTGGGGGGGGGGGGGGGTGGGGGGTGGGGGGGGGGGGGGGGTGGTGGGGGGGGGGGGGGTTGGGGGGTGGGGGGGGGTTTGGGGGGGGTGTGGGGGTGGGGTGGGTGGGGGGGGGTGGGGGTGGGGGGGGGGGGGTGTGGGTGGGGTGGTGTGTGGTGGTGGGGGGGTGGTGGGGGTGGGGTGGTGGGGGTGGGTTGGTGGGTGGGGGGGTGTGGGGGTTGGTGTGTTGGGGGGGTGGGGTGGGGTGTGTGGGGGGGGGGGGGTGTGGGGGTGTGTGGTGTGGGGTTGGGTGGGGGTGGTTGGGGGTGGGGGGGGGTTGGGTGTGGTGGGGGTGGGTGTGGGGTGGTGGGGGGGTGGGGGGGGGGTGTGGTGGGTGTGTGGGTGGGGGTGGGGGGTGGGGGGTGGTGGTTGGGGGGGGGTGGGTGTGGGGGTGGTGTGGGGTGTGGGGGGGGGGTGGTGGGTGTGGTGTGGTGGGGGGTGTGGGGGGTGGTGGGGGGTGGGTGGGGGGTGTGGGGTGGGTGTGGGGGGGGTGTGGGGTGGGTGGGGGTGGGGTGGTTGGTGTTGGGGGGGGGTGGGGGTGGGGGGGGTTGGGTGGGGTGTGGGGTGGGTGGTTGTGTGGGGTTGTGGGTGGGGTGGGTGGGGGGGGGGTTGGGTGTGTGTGGGTGGGGTGGGGGTGGGTGTGGGGTGTGTTGGGTGTTGGGGGGGTTGGGGGTGGGTGTGGGGGGGGGTGTGGTGGTTGGTGGGGGGGTGTTGTGGGGTGTGGTGGGGTGGGGGGGTTGTGGGGTGGGGGTGGGTGTGTTGGGGGTGGTGGTGTGGGTGGGGGTGGGTTGTGGTGGGGTGGTTGTGGGGTGGGGGGTGGGTGGGTGGTTGTGGTGGGGTGGTGTGGGGTGGGTGTGGGGGGTGTTGGGTTGGTGGGGTGGGTGTGTTGTGGGGGGGTGGGGGGTGGGGTTGGTGTGTTGGGGTGGGGGTGGTGGGGGTGTGGGGGTGGTTGGGGTGGTGTGGTGGTTGTGTTGTGGGTGTGGTTGGTGGTGGGGTTGGTGGTGGGTGGTGTGGGGGTGGTGGTGGTGGGGGGTGGGTGTGGTGGGGGGGTTGTTGGTGTGGTGGTGGGTGTGTGGTGTTGGGGGGGTTGGTGGGTGTGTTGGTGGGTGGGGTGGTGGGGTTGGTGGGTGTAGTTGTTTTAGGGGTGGTTGTGGTGGGGGGGGGGGGTGTGGGGGGGATGGGGG
Organism: Semisulcospira habei; assembly: GCA_036245525.1. NCBI lineage: Eukaryota > Metazoa > Mollusca > Gastropoda > Semisulcospiridae > Semisulcospira > Semisulcospira habei. The sequence continues at coordinate 159,699,164 of BTPG01000005.1, forward strand.
GGTGGTGGGTTGTGGGGGGGGGTGTATTATTTTTTGTAGGAGATATGTGTGTGTGGGGGGGTTTTGTGGGTTAGGGGGGGGGTGTGGGTGGGGGGGTATTATATATTTTGATAGGAGATATAAATGGTTGATGAAAGGGATATAGTGAGGAATATGGATTGGAATTATTATATAGGTGGAGTGGTTTAGGTTATTTAAATAAAAATTTTTGATTTTATTTTTTGGTATGTTGAATTTACATGTATTCTCTTCAAGTTTTGAAAAGCATCTCAGAACTGAATAGTCCATGCCGAACTTTCTTCAAAAGCTTTGCTTTTCTACACTGGAAATACTGTTCTGCACCATTACCTCAAACTTTTTATCACCGTTGCATGTTTTACCGAAACAAAACACCCGACAGACTGCATCCTTTGAACAGGATGGGCCACATACTTTGGGCGATCAATAGTATGATGATATGTGAACAAATCAATAACGCATGTCACCATCGTTAAAAGCCATGACAGCGGTTTGATTCCAATTGACCCTGAAAACTGACATCCAGCCCTACATGAAATTGGAGGCCAATACTGCCCAATTCATTTCTAGTGTGGCCTGTGTAAGGCAGATCCATTGGGATTGCTTAAGGTCACGCCTGGTTTGCTTGGTGCCCTTGTGGAATGAGGATAGCAGCGGAAGGGTTGTGGCTGATGAGTTTGGCGCCAAGCTCATCAGCCACAACCCTTCCACTGTCATATCTGATTGACTGCAACTTCCAGCTTACTCGCAATATTCAGTAGACAGTAAATATGTGAGGTCTGGTTGGGAAGTGAATAAATGATTTACATGTATGTCACAATGAGAAGGAATAACATTCTGCTCTGAAGGTTGAAGGGACACATGAACGCAACACAGGCAAGACACAGCCCAGCGCATGCTACCAAACAAAAGCCCTAAAAACAGGATTCTGAAGTAATGTGCTCGCTAGTCGTTGACATGCAACGTAGTTCAGTTCCATTATTCTTAGTATTGATTTCTTAGTTTTCAACAAAAAAAAACTCTCATAAAATCAATATTTCTTCAACGCAATTAAAGTTCAAATGGACTCGAAGTTTGTCATGTAGCTCACACAAAGCTTCTCGCTGACCAAACCATTCTATCAACCCATCATTGTCATGCATTCTCAAACACAGGCCAGCACCTTGTACAATGTACAGATGGACATACCTGCTCTCTAAATGTAGCTTTCTTTCAAATTATGCTATCTGTAAAGTCTACCTACCTATCTCTGCCTGAATACTCAAAAGCAAATCTACTTCATCATTGTTTTGTACATTGATTCTCTCCATCACATGCATGCATGTCACACTGGTTTCTCCCTTGATTTACTGCGCTTATCAATGCAGCCTGAGGCAGATGTCAGAGCACGAATCGGTAAAGTCAGAGCAGCCTTTCTCCAGTTGAAAAAAGTGTGGAGTTCCAGAGAGCTGTCACAACACACCAAAGTCCGGATTTTCAACTCCAATGTAAAAGCAGTTCTCCTATATGGAGCAGAGACTTGGAGATTGACAAAAACCACAGTCAACAGAGTACAGACCTTCATGAACAGTTGCCTTAGAAGAATTTTGAAAATCCACTGGCCAGAGAAGATCAGCAACGTCAGACTCTGGGAGAGAACAGAGCAGATAACAGCAGAGAATGAAATTGGGCAAAGAAGATGGGGATGGATCGGTCACAGTCTGAGAAAGCCAGCTTCCAGTATCACTAGGCAGGCATTGTCATGGAACCCCCAGGGAAAGAGGAAAAGAGGTAGGCCGAGAAACTCCTGGCGTCGAGACCTCCAAGCAGACATCAAGAGACTGGGAACCACCTGGAGTAGAATCGAAGAAGAAGCACAGGACAGGAGTTGCTGGAGGTCTCTCGTCGACGGCCTATACCCGGGTAGGGGTGACAGGCGTATTGATTGATTGATTGTACATTGCTTAACGTCCCGACAGCAACAAGGCTTTCTCAGGACGTGCCTGCACTGCTTGTGAAAAAAAAAAAATAAAACAGAACATTGAATGTATGTCGCCAGCCGGTCAAATACGTTAAATAAACCTAACACATAGGGCCTAAATAAAGCCAAGACCATTTAGCAACATACATCCAATATCAAGAGCTACAGGCAGTGCAGACAGTAGGGAGAGTTTTAAAAAGGCAAACACAGGTGAATGGACAAAGGGTAGACAGAAACACATGCCCCAGAATAGAGAGAAAAACCCACCCTGTGGGGCTGAGCAGGGTGACCCTGGGAACTAAAATATACCTAACCCCACCCAAGTCCCCCAGGGCAGACCCGGGTGGGGGGTTGACAGGCGTAAGTAAGTAAGTATCAGTGCAGCAAATCAAGGAAGACAACCAGTGTGAGATGCATGCATGCACACTAGCCTGCATTGGACAGATACAAATGCATGTTCTTTTTGATTCGTAATGGTCAGACATTTTGCCATACTGCCCCGTCATGTGACATTTTTACAGAAAAAGTAAAACTGCACGCGCACACACCTACACACTCATCCATCCTTTAAAATCACAAAGAGGCAAAGATTCTCACAAGCCCCTGCAGGAGTTCATAAGAATCTATATTTTTGGCCTCTAGCACACACGCAATGATGTCCACGCAGGCATGCATGCAAACAACTTATCCATTACATGCATACCCCTCTCCCCTCACCACCACACACACACACACACGCACACACATGCGCGCGCGCGCACACACACACACATACATACACACACACAGACAGAGTTAGTGTCAGTTAGGAGAGAAATGGAGGTCCATTCTGGGATGCTGCAGAGGGAGATAGTCAAGTGAGGAAGATGACGTGTTAGTCGTTCTCAGCTCTCTGCCCCTGTATGGAGCCTCGCCTTTCGACAGACTGGCCAGTAGGTCGTCACTGTAAGCAATATACAGCACACACCATACAGGGGATATATATACTTTTCCAATGCACACTATCAGTTAAAAAAAAACCATTTAGTCCTGAGACACAATAACAGGATATGGATTGACCATGATAGTTCAAAGGTGGTGCCAGGACAGCTTGTTGACTGCAGGTGCCAAGCTATTCTGGCACCACCCTTGAACTATTATGGCCAACCTGTCTCCCAAGCTGAAATGCAGTCTTCAGAGGACAACGCAACATTTGGGAATACTGACTTCAGGAGTAAAATCAGTATACTGCACACGATGATGGCAAATATCTGAGGCATCAAGGCTTGTTAGTCATATCCCCGAAAGCAAAAGGTGTTGAGGTTGACAACAGCCGTAGTTGGCCCCACCGAGGCATATATCAGACTGAGGACCTTTCGCTCACTAAGATGTACTGTACACATATACAGTGTATGCACATTGGTAGAATACTGACAGTCACATTTTACGGAATTCCTAGTCTCACTGGTTAACCCATTCAGCCCTGACGCACTACAGCACCTGTCACCGCCAAGCTAATCTGGCACTGCCCTTGAAATTATCATGGTCGATCCATCTCCTGCAGCAGGTGCATAGTCGTTAGATGACGCCTCAAAAATTTGGGAAATACGTGCGTCAGGCTGAATGAGTTGACCCATTACATGCTGAAGCTGATTTGGTAACATTTACTTATTGTCCTGCGAAGGCTACATTTCAGATTAGGAGATGAATCAACTATTGCAGTTCAAAGGTGGTGCCAGAATAGCTTGGCGCCTGAGGCGCCAAGCTATTCTGGCACCACAATTGAAATATCATAGTCATATTTATTTCATGCAATGGGAGTATCAGGATGAAAAGGGACAATAGCATCCAGCTCTAAGCCCCCCCCCCCCCCCCCTCCCCTCCCCCCCCTCCCGTTGTGTATGCAGTCAACTGTCCCATTTACAGTACTACCAAAGGCTGCATTTACAAGGGGGTTTACACCCTATACTCTCCTTTTACAGTCTTGAAATTAACCCTTTTCATCCTGATACACTCCTGCATGAAACTAATTTGACTACAATAGTTCAAGGGTGGTGCCAGAATAGCTTTGACGCCTAAGACTATTCTGGCACCACCCTTGAACTAAAATGGTTGATCTCTCGCCTAATCTGTAATGTGGCCTGCATAAGACAATAAGCAAATTTATAAAAATCAGCCTCAGGAAGTAATGGTTTAATACCACACCAGAACTGTGAAAATGGCTGTCTGCATCCTACTTGTCAGTGCATTTAAATCAAATACAGCACATATCACACCTGTAGAGAAGATGTTAGAATGTTCATATTATTTCTGGTGAAACGACTATGCTGATTACTAGCCCATCTCTACAAAGATAACACAGACCAAACATCAGTTAAAAAAGGCTGAAATTGTTAGTCACTCAATCTCATAAGATGCACATAGAACACCATTTATGTCTCAACAAAGCTCAACACGTTTGTACTAGGGAAGACTTGACTGGCGTTTTGTTCACGTTTCCTCAGACAGCTGCCCTGAATTCTCCATTATAAACTAACTTTTGTGTCCAGTAGGCATTAGAGAGAGAGGGAGAGAGAAATGAGTGGGGAACTGCATGCAGGTCTGTGATTTTTAACTCGTATGAGATGTGCTGCGTTTGGATACACAGCTTTATGCTGTATATCCAGATGCAGCACGTCTCGCATGTGTTAATCTTACTAGTTCAAGCTGTTAGGTCCAAAACTGCCGACCAGCACTCTTACACAACAACCAGGCAAGCATGCAAGGAGCGGACAAACTGCGGATACACACGTAAAATGGACACTAACTTTGAACAGCATGGGAGAATGAAAAATTGCAACATCCAGTTTAAACGCATGGTGGTTGATAGCGGTTTTGGTCGTGATGATTCCTGCAGGAATCATAGCAACCAAAAATGCAATCAACAGCCACAGGGTTAAATAACATGAAATAATGCTTTTGTATAGCATACATGCATAAATTCCCAACTCTTATAGTAATAGAGTAATCATTCTGGCAAACCTATCACCCATGACATTCCAGTTTACCGGTAGACACATTTCTGCATGATCGAAACACTTGAATTGTTTTGGGTTTTTATACTTTAGGAATATTAAAAAATACATGGCATTTACACTACTGATACACATGTAACATTATTTATTTTTCATATGGTTTAGGTTGACTTTTCACATTACCTTAACACATTTCAGTACAATTATATAATCTTCTCAAAATCACAGACCTAGAACTGATAAAATGAGAGGGGGGTGGGTAAGGGGGAGAGAGACGGACAGAAACAGAGTCAAATTAACCCCTCTGTTCATGTGGTCACCATGTTAACTATACCAGTGGCTGCATGCGCAAAGGTTAACCCATTCAGTGCCAGCTGGCGCAGATTGTGTTTTTGCAATCGCCGTTAATCAAACACCAAAACGCCCTAGCTGTCCCAGGATCATGTATTCAAAGTGGTGTCAGCAAGAGGCATAGATCTTCATGCGCCCCCATAACTGCAGGGGTTCAGGAGGATCTATACCTCTTGAGGTTGGGTGGTGTTCACATTTTCTTGGCACTGAAGAAGAAGGGAGGAATAATCTGGGAGGTTGTTTTACACCAGTAAGCAAAGGTCCTCGGGCCCATGACCCACACACAGCCATGCGCAGGCCCACAGACATTCTGCTACTGAGGTAACATATACGTACATTAATACTTGCGTCAGTTACTCATCTGAACAAAGACAGTGATAAGGGTAAAGGGGTACTGTACGAGGGTACTGCAGCGTATGTTCACATTTTCACATAATGTATAAATACAGTATATAATTCAGCAGACTTTGGTTGCACTTACAGTCTCTCAGATGCATTCAAGTCTCTGTCACAATGACAAAATTGAGAATTTTGTTACATATTTCCAACTGCATGCAATTTGCAAGTTTAAAAAAGAACAATAAAACACAAATCCTATTTGGGCTAATGTGTACTTTGAAACAATGATGCTGTATGTGAATCTGACCCCCTTGTGCAGCTACCAGTACTGTTCACAGTACCTGTGGCTGCACAAACAATGGTGGTTTAACAAGATGAGTGAAGGGACACTAAATAAGAAATTAATGTACATATGGATCCATATTGATTTTCATGGAGCATATGAAAACACCAACAGACTTAAACTGCATACAGACATTTTTGAAGTTGTCTAACAAAGTGGAGGCCACTGCAAGCGGTCAACAGCACACACAAGTAAGGACATCTCTCTCAGTGACTTTGGAAAAGTATACAACTGTGCGCTAACAAGCAAAGCAAAATGTAACAGCAAACCATCCATCCATAAATTCATTCATTACATCCATACATACATCCATTCATTCAATTTCCACATGAACATAAATAATAGAAAGAGATAAAATAATATTATTAATTATTCATTAAATAGCACAGTTAATCACAGAGTAGAACATGATAGCAGAGTATTGCTCAGCATGTACACAATAAATAGGAAATGAGAAATTAATCCCTTGGCTGTCAGTAGCTGTTTTTGTCGATGTGATTCCTGCAGGAATAACACTGAGGAAAAAGTGCTACTGACAGCCAAGGGTTAACCCCCTTTACTGCCTGAATCCAGGCAACGCAATCCTCAAAAAACATCACACTCACAGACTAAATGCCTGTCTGCAACTTCCGCCTGAGAAATGCGCATATCTATGAAACTAGCAAGAGGCAAAGATCCTCATCAGCCCCCGCATCTGCGGGGGCTGATGAGGATCTGTGCCTCTTGCGTTCGGATGGTGTTTGCTGTGCTATGGCAGTAATGGGAAATTAACCCATTCAGTGCCAGCTGATGAAGACTGTGTTTCTGCAGTCTTAATTAATTCAACACCCAAAACCCTAGCTGTCCCAGAAACACAGATTCAAAGTGGAGTCAGCAAGAGGCATAGATCCTCGAGCCCCCGCAACTGCGGGGGCTCATGAGGATCTATACCTCTTGCAGCTGTGTACTGTTCAGATGTTCCCTGCACTAAATGGGTTAAAGGTAGGATGCATAACTGACCTAAACCCCTTAAAGCATGCAGCTGCCGGTACTGTAAACAGTACCAGAGGCCGCATGCATAAGACGGTTAATCACCACATGTTGAATCGTTGACACCTTCACTGTCTGACATGTAGCATCAAACTTAAAATTCAATGCTGTTTTTACAAGAATGAGAAAGAGTTAAAAAAAAAAATAATAAAAAGGTCTTTCTATACAGGATTAGCTGATGTCTATCTACTGAAGCTGACAGAAAGAAAAAAAAAATCACACTTTGATTTCTGATGCATGATTATAATACAAATCAGCACCATGATTTGAATATGACAGATCAAACTACTTTCATTTTACATAAGTTCTATTGACTGGCCATGGTTTATTGTCGTAATGCAAAACAGATTTACAGCTACGCTGAGTGTACCATGTAACCCTTCTTCTGGATGCTAAAACAATCCCTAAATTTTCACGTCTAAATTCGATACGCAACATACAAAGAGTAGAAACCTTACAAAATAACGTTAAAAATTTCTCAGCTGGCATGAAAATTTAAACATTTCTTTGAATCCTAAAAGCAGCAGAAAAGTTTGGGCGATACATAGGAAAGCTTGGAAACCTTTCATTCCAGCATTAAGCTGTACTGATAAAACAGGTAAAGAGTGATGTGGCAAGCAGTTTGGTTGTAGGGTGGAGAAGCTGCTGATAAGTAAGCTGAACTCACTGCAGCAGGAGATAAGTCAGCCATGATAGTTCAAGGGTAGCATCACATTAGCTTGGCGCTTCATTAGGCACACAGCTAATCTGGCACTACTCTTGAATTATTGTAGTCTACGACACCAACCTAATCTGGCACTTTAATTTACAGACACTATCGCAAAGAATTTAGGTTACAAATACAGCAGAACCTGTTTTGAGCAACATGAGAGATCACCTGTCATTAAAAAACCATCATTTAGGTGGCTGTATGATGGATTTTAATGGCATGTGGCACTCTTTGCCATTCATGACGTCTCTTGATAGAGGACACCTGTCTTTAAAGACCACTTTTCTCCTGCCCAAAAACGTTGGTTAAAACAGGTTTAACTGTACATGGTCTTCTGACGACTCCCCTCCAAATCTGAGGAAAACTCAGCTTGAGATGTGAAAATAAAAAAGTTAATATTAAAAGCTGAACACACACAGGTGCGCATTGGAGAGAAAAAAATGGCAGTGGGTGTGAGGGCGCAGACAGATGATTTCAGACGTGGACAGATGTTTTCACCTGTTGGCATTGTTGGTGTGGATTGTGGATATAGTCTGAGCTCGCCGTGAATGCACTTGCCTCTGACGGGCCAGAAAAGACTGCCCCATGTTGTTGTTGGCAAGTCGTTCCTCAGCCGCTTGGCGGTGAAGCTGCATGCCCTGTGAGGTGAGAAGAAACACTAAGTGATGAAACTTTATCAACAGTTGTTGCCAATATTATGTAAAATGTTTTTGAATTTCTAATAATGGACTTTTTTGTACTTTATGCACCGTTCTGCTCTTGGGCTCAAGCCCAGGTGCCATAATGAACTGATGTGTAGAAAGATGATCATATATGCCATGTTTTCTTTCACCGACACATTCCCCAATTGTGAATTGTGAGAGCATGAACTATGATACAAGGAGAAAATTCAAAATTCTATGATTGGTTGCTTGTAGAAAGCTGTGTCTATGATGCAAGTGATGTGTTCAGTTTTATATTACGATATGTCCTATGTAATTTGTGTTACTGTGAAATCGTGTTTATTGCCTTTATGCTTAGACCACATTAGTTACTAAGGCATACGGTGTGTGTGTGTGTGTGTGTGTGTGTGTGTGGGTGTGTGTGTGGTGTGTGTGTGCACGTGAGTAGCTTATTAGATTTTGATGTGTTTAATGTTTTTCCTTTTATGTTGCGCGGCACCGCAACGATTTCCTAATGTATTGTTACATATGGCAATAAAGTTCTTCTATCTAAAGGATGCTGTAGAATGCAAATGAATGTTGTAGAATGCAAGTGAATATTTATGTAACAGACAATGTATCAACTGCAAACTTACCAAGTTGTACCAGGCGGTCACAATCAAACGTTCTTCATCATCATGAACTGCTCGCATCTTCTCATGATCTTTCTGCATGGGGACAAAAGATGAATAAAGGTGAGTGAAAGGGACAGTACAGCAATCCAAATGGATAAGGGGAGATAGAAAGATAATGCAAACATGTAAACCCGTTGGCTGTTGGTAGCAGTTTTTGTCACAATGATTCCTGCAGGAATCATCCCAACAAAACCCATGACTGACAGCCAAATGGTTTAATTAAGTTACAGAAATCATGCATCAATCAGACACTAGAAGTATACAAGATAAAACTCCTTCTTCAGACTGAGCATAATCAACATAAATAAAGATCAGATCTGTTGAGTGGTTTAGACAGATCACCTGCATGAAATTTTGAACAAATCTGTCCTGACCCTGACAACAATGTGATTCTGGCCTACACACTTACAGCACCCTGTCTTTGTTCGGAGAAAAAATTTGATGCAAGACTGAATGTGATAGAACAGAAGCCAGTCCTGACCTCTATATGGCTGATGTACTGTTCCTTCTCATGTAGCTGGTGTTTAAGAGCCATGAGCTCCGGAGACGTCTCCAAACTTTGGTTTACATCCATACTTTGGATCACCTGCAGACAAAAACAAGTACAAATCTAACAATCAGTTTGTGGTGTTATCTTTAGTCCCATTCAGTTGAGCGCTCAATGCACAGGAATGATTACTAGCACACCGGTCCTGGACAAGAAACCAAATGGAACAAATGCAATCTCGCAGTGACTTTTTGGGGATGGATGGTAGTCTGAACTGCACTTTTGAACCATGCAAATTGAAATCAGAATCATCTTTCTCAAAAGAGAAATGCTGTATGCACAAAATGAGCCCCCATGGATGAAACCCCAAAATGTGGAATTTGTCATCTGCAGACCACTTTTCAGTTCAGGGAATATTATGGACCATGACAATTTCAGGGTGAAGCCAGAACAGCTTGGCACCCAGATATTCTGGTATGATACTATCATCATTAATCAGTCTCATGCTGTAGTGTATCAGGGGTGAACAAGTTAACCTCCTAACCCCACGGCCGCATTTCTAAACTTTTGGAGGCATTGTCTAACGACCATGTACCAGTTGTAGGAGGTGGATTGATCATGATAATTCAAGGGCAGTGCCAGATGAGCTCGGCGCCTTCAGGTGCCAAGCTCATCTGGCACTACCCTTGAATTATCATGATCAATCCATCTCCTGCTGCAGGGTCCTGGCGTTAAAAGAGTTAATTTTACATGTGCTGACAGACTTACATTTTTGGCTTTCTCCAGGTACCGTCGGTACCTTTCCTCCATGGCACGCATTTCGTCATCCTTTCGAGCTAGCGTTTCCTGCTGCGTTGTCATCAACTCCACATGCTTGCTCAACTGGAGAGAACAAGAGGTGTTAGCACTTTCATTTCCAGACCTTCTTCCCCAGTAGCAAAACATCTTCAGACCCACAACGGCCGCAGCGGGCCCACGCACAGCCGTCGTGGGCCCAAGGACCTTTGCCAAGTTATTTCTGCAGACCATATGTGTGTTGGTCTCTGATTTGGATGGTACCTCTTTCATTTCCAAACCCTCTGTCAAAATCAAGTGTACTAATATGCATTTTTCTTTAAAAGGTATTTTTTCGAAAAATACTTACCGATGACATGACAAATGGGAGTGTCTACTACGTGCTCAAATTCTAGCCTACGAACCCGTTGTGTGCACACACAACCCGGGAGGCACTCGGGGAACCCTCCAGAGGGGCCAAGAGTTGTCTCCCGGACCTGCCTATCCGGTTCCGAGTCACCTGACTCGCCAGTCAGATACTAGGCTCACCAGCGGCAAGCGGGGCAGGTGGGAGGGTCCTCCGTGTCATGTCATCGGTAAGTATTTTTCGAAAAAATACCTTTTAAAGAAAAATGCATTTATTTCATCAAAAACATTACCGATGACATGACAAATGGGAGAATCACGAATAGGAGGAGGGTGCCGCCCCGGTACTACCGGAGACCAAGACCGTCCTCCCATTGCTAATTCCCAGGTAACGAGCTAGGTGCGTACCTACGGCGCCTGCTGCGCCGGGAGGGAGTGCTGTGCCACCGTGAGGTCCCCCAACAAGGCGAGGTTGTCTCGCTGTCCCGCCAGATCCCGAAGGTAGAAACGAGCGAAGGTAGATTCTGCTCGCCAGCCCACCGCGGCCACGATGTCCTTGACAGCGCAGTTCCGATCGAATGCGACGCTCGTGGCCATGGCGCGTACTTCGTGTGCGCGGATCTTCAGTCTCTGCGCTACGCGTGGGGAGAGATCCATGTATGCCGATCGTATTACCCAGCGCAGCCAGGAGGAGATCGTCTGGGCTGTGATATCAGTCTTGCCCTGGCGTATGGGCAGGAAGAGGCGGGAGCGCCCTCTACGGGTAACTTTGGTACGGCGCAGGTAGATGCGTAGGGCACGCACGGGATCCTGTCGCCGAGTCTCCGGAGAGCAGGCAGGCCCTCCCAGGGGCCGCAAGGTGATGATCTGTGGAGCAGTTAGGGGCGACCTTGTTTTGGCAATAAAGCTGGGGTCCGTTAAGAGCTGCACGGAGCGATCTGCCCTGAACTGGAGGCAGTCTGGGCGGGTAGAAAGAGCGTGTAGCTCGCTAACTCTGGACGCGGTGGCCAAGGCTAGAAGGAAGCAGGTCTTGCGTGTCACATTTGCCAGAGGGGCTAGAGCGAGTGGCTCGAACTGGGAGGAATTCAGCCACGTCAGGACCCAAGGTAGGTCCCAGCGAGGAATGAGAGAACGCTGAGTCGGACGTTGGAGGCTGAAGCTGGACATGAGGTCGGAAAGGTCCTTACAGGCGCCGGGGTCTGGAAGGCCGAGATGACGGTACGTGTCGGCGACCATGGATAAGTATCCCCTGATGGTGATGGGCGCCAACCTTGGACCTCGAAGAGCCATAGGAGAAAGTCCGCTAGCTGTGGGTTAGTCAGTCCGGTGGGTAGGAGGCGACGGGCGTCGCACCAGGCACACAAGACGCGCCACTTCCCTTCGTAAACACGCCGGGTGGAAGGCTTGCGGGCTGCAGCGATTGCTTCCACTGCTGCACCAGAGAAGCCTCGAGCGGTGAGGGCGCGCTGCACAACCTCCAGGCGTGAAGAGACAGGCGTTCGGGACAAGGGTGGAAGAGAGCCTGCCTGGGCTGCTTGAGCATGGAACGGGGCGTGGGAAGGCGCAGGGGAGGAGAGGTGGCGAGGTTGAGTAGGTCGGTGGTCCAGGACCGGGACCAAGCCAGCGGGGCGACCAGAAGCAGGACTGCGTTGCTCCCTCGAAGTTTGTGGAGGACCTTGGGAATGAGGACTGTTGGGGGGTACGCGTAAGCGATGAGGCCGTCCCAAGGAATCGAGAGGGCATCGACTGCCCAGGCCAGCGGGTCTGGAATCGGGGAGACGAAGAGGGGAAGCTGGCGATTCCACCTCGTAGCAAAGAGGTCGATTAAGGGAGTCTCCCAACGGGCGCAGATCATCTGGAAGATGTCCGGGCGCAACGTCCATTCTGTGTGGAGCAACTGGCCGCGGCGAGAGAGCGAGTCCGCCAACACATTCAAGTGGCCCGGAATGTGTCGTGCGAGGAGTGTAATGTCGCGTTCCTCGGCCCAGCGCATCAAACGGAAGAGGAGCATACAGAGGTCGGGAGATCGGGTGCCCCCCTGTCTCTGGATGTAGGCCACCACCGTCGAGTTGTCGGAGAGGACGAGAAGCCGTTGGTTCCTGAGCTGGTTCTCCCAAACGAAGAGGGCTTGCCAGACTGCCTGCAGCTCTAACCAATTGCTGTGCTTGTCCGCAAACTCCGGGGGCCAGAGGCCGGAAGCCGAGGAGAATTGAGGAAGCAGGTGGGCTCCCCACCCCGAGAGGCTCGCGTCGACACACAGGGAGAGGTGCGGGGGAGGGGAGGACAAAGGGACTCCCGAAGCCAACCAAGCCGTGTCGGTCCAGCGTAGAAGGTGAGGGCGAACCAGGGGGGAAACCGGGACCAGGTGGGTAAGGTCGCCAGAAGAGGGTCTCCAGAGAAGCAGGAGGTGCAACTGAAGGGGGCGGGCGTAGAGGCGACCCAGGGGGAGAAGGTCCGCCGCTGCGTTGATCAGTCCGAGGAGTTGAAGCCAAACTCGGGCGGGAGCTGCTTCCTGCTGAGCTAGCTGGTTGGCGAAGGTGGCCAACTTCCGAATCCGGGGATCCGGGAGGCGAACAACGTTGAGATCGGTGGCAAAATCCATTCCGAGATGAATGAAGCGGCGCGAGGGCGTGAGATCTGACTTCCCGACGTTGAGGAGGAACCCCAGTCGCGACAGCAGACGCATCAGAGTATCCCTGTCCTCTTCCAAGACGGACTCGACGTGGTTTCTCAGGAAGAGATCGTCGAGGTAGTTGGACATAGGGCTGAGAGACGACTGCCGTGCCTTGGCCATAACTGCATCCATCAAGCGGGTGAAAACCCAGGGGCTGAGGTTGAGGCCGAAGAGTAGGGCTCGAAACTGGTAAACGGTTCCATCGAACGCGAAGCGCAGATACCTCTGGGCGGCCGGATGTATGGGTACGTGTAGGTAAGCATCGGAGAGATCCAGGCTGACGGCGTAATCCATGGGTCGCACCGCGGTACGCAGGGCTCGGGCCGTCTCCATGTGGAAGGAAGGAGCCACGATGAAGCGATTTAGGGCTGAGAGGTCGATCACTGGGCGCCACTTGCCGCCGGGCTTGGGGACGACGAAAAGTCTGCTGTAAAATCCCAGCGAGTCTGCGCGGCGCACAACCTCTGTGGCATCCTTCCTCAAGAGAGAGTCGACTTCCCCCCGTAGGGCGCACTCCTTGAGCGGGTCTGCGGGGATCTCGGTCCACAGCGGAGTCGTACGCAGAGGAGGAGGGGAACGAAAGGAGATCCGTAGGCCGCCGGAAACAGTGTCTAAAATCCACGGGTCTTCTGGAATCAGTAATCGCCACTCGTCGCTGAAGAGGGCGAGCCTGCCGCCGACTGGAGGACCCGAGACGGCCGGCGGAGGCGGAGGAGGGGAGGAGTCACTGAGCCCGCCCGCGCCCAGGGCGACGGGCGGGACGGGGCCAAGCGGGGGCGGGGGCGTTAGCTTGGCCGGGGCGACCGAAGGCGGGGCGACGGCGACGCAGGGACTGCAGCTGGGTTGTTGAGGTCGGGGCGACGGGTCTGGAGATCCGCAGGGGGCGACCCACGGCCTTGCGGGCTGACTGAAAGCGCCGAGGAACAGACTTGGGAGGCCACCTGTCCGCATTGGAATCCTTGACGGCTTGCCAGGTGTCACCAAAGAGAAGGGGTCCCCCGAGGGGGGCCCGACGCAGCTGGGTCTTCAGGTCGGCAGGCATTCCCCGGCAGGCCTGCAGGACAGCGTCGCGGCGGAGTAAATCACAATTGGCGGCTGCAGCCATAGCGTTGACCGAAGAGTGATACGCGGCGCGGCTGGCCGCTTCAGCGAGGACGAGGAGGTCGCCAAGAAGGGGGGTCAGGGACGGGTGCCACGAGTCTTCCACGCGCCGGAGGAAGGCTTGCGTAAGGAGCTCCATGAAGCCGGCGCAGGCCAAGGAATTCCTGACAAGCGAAGCCGTCTTGTCCAAACCCGCGGGTAGCGCGCGTCTGAGTGCAGAGGCCCCACCCGCCTGAACCACGGCGGCTGGATCCACCGGAGGGAGAGGGCAGAGGAAGGCCTGGGAATGGCCGGCGTACCACTGCTGGCGGAAGTACATATCGAGGTCCGGAGGCCATCTGTGGTCCGAGAAGAAATTACTGTCCCTTGAGTCAGACAACAGGTGGGCCGAGAACACATCCCGAAGCTCACGAAAGGAGGGGGGCTGAGGGAGAGTCTTGAACTTCTTTACCTGTCTACCCGCGTCGACGAAGGCAGAAGGCTTCCTCTTCAGGGGGGGGGATGGAGGGCAGTCCGCTGCCGGAAGCGTGGCGGAGATGAGGCGAGCGACCTCGTCGAGGGCCAGAAGAACCTCTGTGCGGGAGGAGGCCGGTAACCCGTGGGCTGTCGACGCATCCGAAGGAGAGAGCGGTGAAGGAGAGCGGCTGAGACCTCCGAGGAGAACTGAGATGGAATCATCAGGGAGAAGACTCAACGAATCGTCGTCCACGCCGCCGAGAGCCGTCGAAGAGGGACGGCGACCGTGACTCCGAGAGCGATCAGCTCGACGAGGACGAGGGGAGCCATAAGGCGCCGAAGCACGCAGGGGAGAGCGACGTCCGCGACGGCGACGCGACGCACTAGAGGAGCGGGAACGGCGGCGGCGACCAGACGAGCGACTACGAGCTGGAGACCGTGATCCTCGGGAACGAGGAGGAAGGAAAGAGGCTGGGCGAGGGGAAGGGGAACGGGCGGGACGAGGCAGACGGCGGGGAACGTGGGACGAACGCCGCGAAGAGGTAGAGCGCGAAGGTCCATGGTCCAGATGACGAGAAGAATCCCGAACTTTACGACGCTCACACGAAGGAGCGCGAGAGTGGTGGTCAGACTTTGATCGCAAGGAGGAACTGGACACAGGTAGAGGTGTGGTGAGTGTGCGCGAATGTCTCCGCGAGCTGGACTCTGTGGCGAGGCGGGCTCGCAGCGGCCGAGGGGGATCCAAGGCCTTCCTAGGAGACGAGTGGGGACCGGTTGACCATGGACGGCGCGAGGCACGTCTCTCCGAACTGACCTCTGTGTCGAGATGGGTTCTCTGCCTGTCGTAAGGCTTGGTCCAAGCGCGATCCCTCCTGGGAACCCGCGCCTCGAACTCCCGACTCCGCACACTACCTTGCTGTGTCCGCTGTGGAGATCTTTCCAGACTGGGGCCATCGGGGGCAAGAGCGGTCGGTGTGTCTGAGATGACAGCCGGCACTTCCGCAGGTCTTGCAACAGGCACAGGTGTCGGGCGTTCACGTCGGTAGAAGCTCCAAAGTTGGACCCAGCGGAGCTCCGGCCAGACGGCGCAAACGTCACAAGAACGCTCAGATGTACAGCCGACACACGGCAGGCAGACCTTGTGCGTATCCGAGGGCCACTGGAAACCTCCACACTGCGTGCAGGTCATCAGGAGGGCACTGCAACACACCAAACAAACAACGTGCCGGTACGTGGTCGAGACCAACAGGGCTCGTCCTACCAAGGGGAACCGTATCGAACGATATGGACAAACGGGCTGTGCCCCCAGGCTATACTGCTATAGCGCCCGAAGCTAAGCTTGCGTCTTTAGAACAAAGCCTACCCCAGCCAGGCTGGAGAGGAATGTGCGCCAAACGACAATAGGTTTAGTTTAGTTTAGTTATTTGGGTTCAACGTCGCGCAGGGGACTAAGGCCATCACACGGCGGGCCAAACGACAATAGGGACGAAAGGCCGTGTCCCCCGGCAATAATGCTGTAGCGCTCTAAGCTAAGAGTGCGCTCTCGAAACAAGCATACCCCAGCCAGGCCGGAGATGCAACATGAGCCACGCGCCGCAGCTGGTTTAAACAATGCTCCCCGAAGGCTACCAGGGGAAGCCAGTAATTTCACCCCAAAGGGGAAAGGCGAGGGCACCAGGGCCCCGCCGAGCTAAGAGTCCCCGCTCAACAAAACCCACACAACCCGAACAAGGTAGAGTCCAAAGGCACAGGCCGGTACCCCGCCCGGGGACCGGCTCCGGGCCCAACTAACTATCCTACCTCTCTGCCGAAGCGGTAGCGGGAGAAGAGACGTCCATGTCGCCACCGGCGAAATGGCGGGAAGCAGCAGGTCCGCCAAGCGAAGCCAACCAAGGAGGACGCCAAGCGAAGAAGCGCAAGCGAAGCTGCAGCGAAGCAAGAAGCGAAGCAGAAGCGAAGCAACAGGCGAAGCCAAAGTCACGGTGAACTCGAGCACCAAGACCGACCGGTCGAAGGGAGCGCGAGGCTAGAACACGTCCGAAGGTCGTGAGCCTACGTAGCTGACTGGCGAGTCAGGTGACTCGGAACCGGATAGGCAGGTCCGGGAGACAACTCTTGGCCCCTCTGGAGGGTTCCCCGAGTGCCTCCCGGGTTGTGTGTGCACACAACGGGTTCGTAGGCTAGAATTTGAGCACGTAGTAGACACTCCCATTTGTCATGTCATCGGTAATGTTTTTGATGAAATAACTGTCTTTTTGGACCCTACAGCGTTCGACTATAGTGTCCAAAATCACAGACCAGCACTCAAATCCAGATATGATTCGCAAATTTTGAAAATGTCAGAAACATGACAACATGTCAACACTTGTGATATAGTTTTGAATACCTTAGTTAGCTCTTACTACGCATCAGACACAGCATACAAGCTATAGATGATTTTCAGGTTGTTTTTTTAAACAGAAGGAAAAGTTTTCTTGAATCTTGACATTGGACATGCAGGTATTTCATTATGTTACATAAACTATTCACTCAATTTGCATCATGAGCTGCCGGTCCAATTAAATGTGCCTTGCCAGGTGCTCAGTCTGCCACACCTGATACGAGGACCCAATTCAGTCACTGGCAGTAAAAGGTTGAACTGTATAGATATCTCACCTGTGTTTTGAGTTCCTCCACCTGTACAGAACGCTGGGCCAGCTGAAGCTCTTTCTCTTCCAGCTTCTTGGCCATTTCTGTCTGCTTCCGCTTCATCTCCACCACCTCTGTAGAAGATGCTGTCTCTGTTGTCTGCTGACGCTCCTGCAGGTCTTCCACTTGTGCTTGGAGCTCCAGCAAACGTTGGTTCAACAATCTGAAATTTTGAAATCATTTTACCAGGTATATGCTTTAAAAAACACAGCTTTGCAACTAAAAGTGGATTGGAAAAAAGAGAAGAACCCAACAGAGAAAGAAACAGGCTTAGAAAAGACAGTTACAACATAATTGAAGAACCCAACGAAGAAAGCCGTTGGGTTCTTCTCTGCATTTTACACGCTTGCCAGTGACCTTTATCGGTCTAAAAATTAAGTTTTCTCTAAAATGTATTTTTTTCAAAAAATACTTACTGATGGCATTACTAATGGAAGATATCCTTTAGCCTACTGATTTCAGCCTAAGCATTTGTTGTGTCCCTTGCTAAACTGGGGAGGAGACATCGGGGATCCATGCCTAGGAGCCCCGGGTGGCCTCCCCTTCCCTCCCTATCCGGTCACGTGCTGGTCTGAAGCCCACCAGTTTTACTCTTAGCCAACATGCGGCAAGCAGGGCACGAGGGAGGGTCCTCCGAGTAATGCCATCGGTAAGTATTTTTTAAAAAAATACATTTTAGAGAAAAATTCATTTCTTTTCTCAAAACCCTTACCGATGGCATTACTATATGGAAGAATAACGAAAATGAGGGTGCCGCCCTCTAAACACCTTGCGAGTTATAAGCCCCGAAGGCCCCAAGTGGAGCACTCCCGACGATTTCAGCAAAGAGGTACCTAGGGCGCCTCCGGCGCGAGGAGGGAGTGCTGGGCCGCGGAGATGTCCCCCACCAGGGCCAGGGAGTCAAATGCCACGCTGGTGGCTACTGCTCGCACTTTGTGTGCCCTGATATGCAGTCTCTATCGCCATCAGGGGAGAGGTCTTTGTAAGCCGACCGAATGACCCACCCACGGTGAAAGGGGCAGGAAGAGGCGGGAGCTCCCCTGGCGGCATGGCTTTGTGCAACGCAGATAAATCCTCAGCGCCCGGACTGCGTCCTGCTGGCGAGACCCGCGGGATTGATCTATACCTCTGAGCGGACGGATGGTAAGCACCTGGGGTGCGGCTGAGGGAGGCTAGTTTTTCACCAGGACGGGTCATGAGGAGCTGCGCTGAGCCATCGGACCTGAACTGCAAACAGGCAGGACGCACCGAGAGGGCATGTAACTCGCTCACTCGGGACGCAGTGGCGAGGGCCAGGAGGAAACACGTCTTCCGGGTCAGATCGGAGAACCAAGGGCTGGGGTTCGAAGCGGTCCGAGTTTAGCCAAGTCGGCACTCAGGCGAGGTCCCAACGAGGGATGAGCGAACAGGAGACTGGGCGTCGGAGCTCAAAGTGGACCATAAGGTCTAAGAGGTCCTTGCAAGCGCCCGGATCTGGGAGGCCCAGGTGGCGGTAAGTATCCGCAATCATGGCCCGGTATCCCCTGATGGTAATCGGTGCTAATCCCTGATCGGCGAAGAGCCACAGGAAGAAATCCGCCAGTTGGGGGGTAGTCAGATCCGTGGGGGGGGGGGGGGGGGGGGGGGGAGCCGCTGGGTGGTGCACCAGGACTGGAAGACCCGCCATTTCCCTTCGTAGACATTTCTGGTAGAAAGTCTGCGGGCTGCTGCGATCGCCTCCACCGCCGCACCCGGGAAACCTCTATCAGCGAGGGCTTGCCGTGCTTGTTGGGTTCAGTTCGCGGCGGCGCTTTGAGCCGATTTTCAATTGGGATAAAGCGCCTATTTAATGCGCTTATTATTATTATAACCTCCAAGCGTGCAGGAGGAGCCCGGGTGGAAGAGAGCCTGCCGGGGCTGCTTGAGCATCGAGGGCGGAGTGGGGAGCTTCAAGGGTGGGTCCGTCAGAGCGAGGAGGTCGGTGGTCCAGCTCTTGGCCCAACTGAAGGGGGCCACCAGCAAGAGAACCGCGGAGCATCCCTGAAGTTTCTGCAGGATCTTGGGCACCAGGATGGATGGAGGGTAAGCGTAAGCGACCAACCCGTCCCAAGGGATGGAGAGCGCGCCTTCCGCCCAGGCGAGGGGGTCTGGGACGGGCGAGACAAAGAGCGGGAGCTGGTTGTTCCACCTGGTTTGTGAAGAGGTCGAATAGAGGCATCTCCCAGCAAGCGCAGATTGGGCGAAAGATGTCCGGGCGCAGGGACCACTCCATGTGGAGAAGCTGGCCGTGCTGGGAGAGGGAGTCTGCAAGGACGTTTAGGAGGCCCGGGATGTGGCGGGCCCGGAGCGCAATGCCCCGGTCCCTGCACCAGAGCAGGAGGTGGTAAAGGAGGATGCACAGCGAGGGCGAGCGAGTGCCCCCCTGGTTCTGTATGTAGGCCACCACCGTCGTGTTGTCCGAGAGAACTAGGACCTCCTGGTGCCCCCCCCCCCCCCCCCCCCCCCCCCCCCCGAGGCTCCTGCCAGGCGCTGAGAGCTAACCACACCGCCTTCAATTCCAGGGAGTTGATGTGCTTGCCGGCGAGTTCCCAGGGCCAAAGGCCCGAGGCAGAGACAAAGTCCAGCAAAAGGTGTGCCCCCCAGCCCGACTGGCTCGCGTCGGTGCAGATCGACCACCGAGACGGAGGGGAGTGCAGGGGCACCCCCGTCGCCAACCACAACAGGTATGTCCACTGCTGGAGGTGGGGCCGGACCAGAGGGAAAACTGGGACAGGGTCTGCCAGACTGCTGGAGGACGAGCGCCAGTGCAGGAGAAGGTGTAGCTGAAGCGGGTGGGTGTAGAGCCTGCCGAGGGGTAACAGATCCACCGCCGCACTGAGGAGTCCCAAGAGCTGTAACCAGACCCTGGCCAGAAACGAGTCCCCGAGCTCTATCTGACGAGCGAGCTCGGCTATCTTCTGCTGCCGTGCCACTGGGAGCCGCAGCAGGTTGAGGTCGGTCAGGAATTCCATGCCCAAGTGGATGAACCTGCGCTAAGGTGTGAGATCCGACTTGCCCAGATTGAACAGAAACCTGAGCCGGCGGGAAAGGGAGAGGAGTGTGTCTCTGTCCTCTTCCAGGGCCGCGGCGATCTGGTTGCGAAGGAGCAGATCGTCCAGGTAATTGGAGGCCGGGCTCGAGGACCGCTGCCGGAAGCTGGTCACCACTACGTCAAGGAGCCTCGTGAAGACCCAGGGGCTGAGGGTGAGGCCGAAGGGAAGCGCCTGGAACTGGTACACGACCCCGCGAAAGGCGAAGCGCAGATAATGGCGGCAGGCCAGGTGAATAGGAACATGGATAGACGTATCCGCCAAATCGAGGCTTGCCGCGAAGTCCATAGGCTGGACAGCCGACCGAAGGGTCCTGGCTGTCTCCATCCGAAAGTGCGGTGCAGAAATGTACCTGTTGAGCGCCGAGAGGTCGATGACTGGGCGCCACTTGCCGCCGGGCTTGGGGACGACAAACAGACAGCTGTAGGTCGGGGAGTCGTGTTGAGAGACCACCTCTGTGGCGACCTTGCGGAGCAGGGCACCCACTTCTCCGAGAAGGGCATCTGCCTTGAGCGGGTCGCCCGGTAACTGGGTCCAGAGGGGGGACCGCCACAGAGGTGGGGACTGGAAGGAGATCTGGAGGCCTTCGGAAACGGTCGAGAGGATCCAGGGGTCGTCCAGGAACAGCGAGCACCAAGCATCGCTGTGAAGGGCCAGCCGCCTGCCGACTGGCGACCCTAGAACTGTCGGCGGGGGCAGGAGGGGCAGGAAGTCAGCGGGCCCGTCTGCGCCCCGACCTGCAGGCGCCTCGGGGCCAGGAGGGGTTCGCGGTGGGGAAGGACCGCTGGGGCCCATTGGGGGGGGGGGCGCGAGACTTACCACGGGAGCCACCGGAGGGGCCAGGAAAGGGTCTGGAGGACCGTAGGGCGCGACCCACAACCTTGCGGGAAGCAAGAAAGCGGCAGGCGGAGGGGGCGGCGGGGCGGGGCCAAATGTCCTTGGACGCCTCCTTGACAGTCTGCCACGTGTCCCCAAACCGCTGTGAGCCCCCAACCGGGGCCTTCACTGCCTTGGGAAGGTCCACACAGTAGCAAAGGAGGGAGTCCAGGCGCCAGAGGTCACAGTTGGCCGCCGCTGCCATGGCGTTAGTCGAAGAGTGATAAGCGGCTTGGTTAGCCGCCATTAAGACGGAATGGATGCCATGGAGGCGGGATGAGGATGCCAGGTCTCAGGTGTCCTCTAAACATCGCAGCACCGCCTGCATTGCCAGTTCCAGAAATTCGGAGCAAGCCAGGGAGTTACGAACTAAGGTCGCGGTCCTATCCAATGCGCGAAGCCAACCGTACTGGAGCAGCCTGCGCCCCCCCCCCCCCCCCCCCCTACCTGAGTCAGCGCCGCCACATCCAGGGCGGGGAGAGGCACAGAGAAGGCTTGGGAATGCCCGGCGTACCACTCCTGGCGGAGGCTCATGTTGATACCGGCAGGCCACCAGGAGTCCGAGAAGAAGCCGTTGTCACTAAAGCTGTCCTGGTGAAGCTGAGCGAAAACGCTTCCGCAAGATCCCGGAAGCTGGCTGGCTGTAGGAGAGACTTGCGACGTTTGGTCCGCCTCTGAGCGTCCACCATAGCAGAGACCTTCCTCTTGAGGGGGGCGGAAGACTGGCGGGAGGAAGGAAGAGATAAGGCGGGCCACCTCCTTGAGGGAACGGACGGTCTGGGAGCCAAGCGTAAGCCCGCCCAAAAGTGAAGAAAAAAAGAAGCCGAATGGGCGATGGGAGATCCAGCGGGGGAGTCCCGACGGAAAATCGCCGAAGCATAGTCTACCGGATGCAGGCTGAGGGTGTCTGGGTCGACGGCCGGGGACCGCCTGTCCTGCAGCACGAAGAAAAAGGGAGATCCGCACGGGCTCCGACTCCGGTAGCGAGGGCGAACCGAACGGGCCAGCCGGTCCTCTTGCGCAAACCGAGCCGCCGGTCACAGAGAGCCGAGCGAGAACGACGAAGGCCAAAGGCGTGGCCGGGCTCCAGAAGCCCGAACCTGCCCGAGGAATGGGGAGACGGGGGCTAGTCGGGCCATCTGGTCTGCGGGAGGACCGCAGGAGCTGCAGGCCATGCTCGGAACTAACGGAGCGGGGGCAGCGAATCTACGGCTCGCTGGTCGCGCTTGGTAGAAATGGAGCGGGCAGGGGGGGGGGGGGGGGGGGGAGAGAGACCCAGTCTCGCCGGACCCGCTCGGAAGAATCGAAGTGGGAGGGCGGAAGGCATGTAAGGCTCGCCGGCCCCGCTCGGACGAATCGGAGGGGGGGGGGGGAGCATAAGGGGGGGGGGGGGGAGCATATATAGGGCTCGCCGACCACGCTCGTAGTGTGGGGGGAGCGTGACTGAGTCTCGCTGGCTCCACTCAGACGCAGCAGAGTGGGGAGGGGGGGGGGGGCGGGGGGGGGAAGGGTGGGGGGGGGGGGGCGGGGGGGGGGGGGGGGGGGGGTGGGGCGAGAGTGACCGAGTCGCGCCGGTACCGCTTGGACGAATCGGAGCGGGCGGGAGTAAGTAAAGCTCGCCGGCCCGTTCGGATCAATCGGAGCAGGGGGGGGGGGGGTGGTGCAGGGCGGGGTCCATATCTAGGGCTTGCCAGCCACTCTCAGATGGATCAGAGCATGGGGGGAGCATGACTGAGTCTCGCCGGCCCTGCCCGGACGAATCGGAGTGTGGGGGGGGGGGGGGGGGGGGGGGGACGAAAGTAAGGCTCGCCAGCCCCGCTCGGACGAATCGGAGCGGGGGGCGAGCGTATCTAGGTCTCGCTGGCCCCGCCTGTACAAATCGGGGCGGGGGGAGCGACTCCAAGGCTCGCTGGCCCCGCTCGGACGACTCAGAGCGGGGGGGGAGGAAGCATCTCTAAAGTTCGCCAGCCCTGCTCGGAAGACTTGGAGCGGAGGAGGGGGGGGGGGGGGAACGTCTCTGAAGCTCTGCGGCCCAGCTCGGACGCCTCAGAGTGGGGGGGAGGGGGGGGGGAGCGAGGGGGGGGAGCGACTTTAAAGCCTGCGCAGAAGGAACGGACTTACCTGAGGGCGCCAAGGCCCAAACGACGGAATGCAGGGGAGCCCGACGAGCCGATGACATCCGAGCTGGAGCGCCGTGGAGGTCCTGTCGAGGAAGGGGGCGCAGCAGAAGGCTGCTGGGGCTGGGAAGGACGCTCCCACCAGTAGAAATCCCAGAGCTGGGACCAACGTTCTTCTCTCCAAGCGGCACACACTTCGCACATTCGACCGGAAGCACAGCCCGATCACGGGAGGCAGAACTCGAGGGCGTCCGAGGGCCACTGAAAGTCCCCGCAGCGAAGGCAGGTCTTCAACCGCGCACTCGCCATACCACCACCAAAGCCAGACCAAACTCACTTCACAGGCGGGAAGGTACAAGTTATTCCAACGAAGCACACTAGCCGGTGCCAACGCAAGAGTCCAAGGCACAAGTTATTCCAACGAAGCACACTAGCTGGTGCCAACGCAAGAGTCCAAGTAGGAACCACAAGTCTGAGAATGAAGCAGGACCATACACAGTCGCAAAACGCAGATAGGCCGAAACACAACCACAGTCGAGCTAAGGGTAAAACTGGCGGGCTTCCACCCAGTACGTGACCAGGTAGGGAGGGAAGGGGAGGCCACCCAGGGCTCCTAGGCATGGATCCCCGATGTCTCCTCCCCAGTTGTGCAAGGGACACAACAAATGCTTAGGCTGAAATCAGTAGGCTAAAGTATATATATAGTAATGCCATCGGTAAGGGTTTTGAGAAAACAAGTGGCTTGGTTATGTATGCCTCATGACACTTGACGTTCTTCCCCTAGTGATCACCACTCTTGAACTACAGTGTGTCATGGTCTACCGATCATCTACAATGGGATAAGCACAGTCTGTCCACTGCTGGGACAAAAGCAAACATCACCCAAGCAAAAGGGACATCGATCCTCATGAGCCCCCACAGATGTGGGGGCTCATGAGGATCTATGCCCCTTACTAAGACCACTTCGTATGCACATTCCTTCGATGGCTGGGGCTCTTCAGTGTTGAATTAACAATGATTTCAGAAATGCAGGCTACATCCACTGGAAGTGAAGAGTTGAAGACCCATTTTTCCCATTTCTCACCTGACTTCAGTCTCCAGTTCATTGTTGCGTGCACTGGCATCGTCCAGCTGAGATTGTAACACTTGTGACTGTTCATCCTGGTTACCAGCACTGCCCATTTTTAGCATTTTGTTCTCGTGCTCCAGGCGCAGTAGTTGTTCTCTGATAAAAAGAAAGAAAGAATATAAGACAAACATCAATCAACAAATCAACAGACAGGTGAGCCTCTTTACATAGCAGGAGCGATTAACCCATTGACTGACAGTAGCGTTTTTCGTCAAGGTGATTCCTATAGGAAAAAAACACACTACCAACAGCCAAAGGGTCAAGATAGACAGCATTATAAACCAATCACCATACAGGTCAGACACAGCACAGGGCAATTCCTATGAACTACAAAGTAGTTCAGGTTTGTCTTCACAAGGTGCTGAATTTACATACGCTTGCAAAAAAAAAAAAAAAGTAAGCAAAGGGCTGTCCCACGCACAACCCAAGGACCTGAACATTTTGCTTGCAGGGTATCTCCACTAGGGAGCTAGTATAAATGTCAAACATCTGACTGCCCAAGATACTGGTGCATGCAATACGTTTGCTGACATGCACAATAAGTGTGACTGTCCTAACCGTCAACATTCAGAATACTGTTCTCATGTGCCAGGCAGAGCAGCTGCTCTTTATACGTAACTCATTGTACCCCAAGACTGAAATCCCCAAATGTGGCCGATGTCCTATGAAGACTGCAGGAGTGCAGGAGACAGATCAACCATGATAGTTCAAGGGTGATGCCAGAATAGCTTGGCGCCCATAGGCGCCAAGCTATTCTGGCATCACCCTTGAACTATCATGGTCGATCCATATCTTGTTGTGGGGTGTCTGGGGTAGAATGAGTTAAATACAATACAAATCAATACAAATAATGACGATAATAACAGTAGTCTGTGACTAGGCCAATTTCCACCCTTGTAAATGGCAACATGCATTTAATGCATGACCTTTCATTTCACAGCGAAATCTTATGTGGCAGACAGATTGATTGAACAGTTAGAGGTAACTGAAAAATGTCCATCTCTTCACTGCATTAGCTCAAAGGTAGTGCCTGATTATCCTAGTGCTAATCATACACAAATGGTGCGGGACTACTCATGGTTGATCAACCTACTGCAGTTAGTACTGGAACAGGACAAGTTCAAGACCATGAAAAAGAAGAACAAGAAAGGCAAAGCCCTAATGTCTCACGTGTATGACCGATCCACACGTTTGACAAGGGATGGCTTCTACACTAACAAAATGAATTTTTCTCTAAAATGTATTTTTTCGAAAAATACTTACCAATGACATTACTATTAGGAATAGTGTCCTAGCTAGCCTAATTTCAGCCAAAATTGGTTGTGGACCTATATGGGGCGCCATAACCTAGCCAGTATCCTAAGTAGCCTCCCTTCCATCCCCATCCGGGCACATGCCCACCGGATTCCCGCCAGTCTGTTTGCTTAGCTGACCAGCGGCAAGCAGGGCAGGTGGGAGGGTCATTCGAGTAATGTCATCGGTAAGTGTTTTTTTTAAAAATACATTTTAGAGAAAAATTCATTTGTTTCCTCAAAACACATTACCGATGACATTACTATTAGGAAGAATTGCGAAGAGGAGGTGGGTGCCACTTATAAAGCCCCTAACCCCCCAAAACCACCAACCAGACCAGCCCGTCCTGGAGCAACCTCCCGATAATTTCAGCTAAGAATCGCCTAAGGCACCGATGGTTCCGAGAGGGAGTGTTGCGCCGCGGGGATGTCTCCCACCAGTGCCAAGTTTTCCCGCTGGCCGGAGAGGACCCGATAGGAGCTCGCGCTGGCTGGAGAGATCCCTCAGGTACAATTGGGCGAAGTTGACTCCGCTCACCAGCGCCCGGCCGCCACAATGTCTTTGATGGTGCAGTAGTGGTCGAATGCGAGGCTGGCAGCCATGGCTCTGACCTCGAGCGCCCTGATGTTCATCCTTTTGGCTGCACCAGGGTAGAGGTCCTGGTAGGCAGTGCGTATCACCCATCGGAGCCAGGAGGATACCGTCTAGGCTGAGATGTCATTTCTACCTGGGGACAGAGGGAGGAAAATGCGGGTGCGTTCCCTGCGTATCGGCTTGGTCCGGCGCAGGTACACACGTAAGGCTCTCACCGGGTCCTGCTGTTTGGTATCCTGGGAAGGGTCTGAATCCCCCCAGGGCCGAATGGTGACCATCTGTGGGGCGACCCATGGAGACCGCGTCTTGGCTTGGAAGCTGGATCGGTCAGCAGTTGCACAGAGCCATCCGTCTGTAACTGTAAACCTGAGCGGTGTGCTGAAAGAGCGTGCAGTTCGCTGACCCTGGCAGCAGTGGCGAAGGTCTGTCATAAGTAGTACTTCCGCGTGACGTCGGCCCTCAGCGCCAAGTGGAGTGGTTCGAAGCGGTCCAAGTCGAGCCACGTTAGCCCCCAAGGTAAGTCCCATCGCGGCAACAGCGAGTGAAGGGCAGGACGTGTAGACCGAAGTGGGCCAAATTAGGTCGGCGAGGTCTTTGCAGTCACCAGGGTCGGTCGGTCGGTTGGCCCAACCGGCGGCACGCATCAATGCCCAGTAGTCTCGTCCTGTCCAGGATATCGGCATTGTCCCTGGGCTGGCTGCTGTACGCCTGTGCCAAGCGGGTAAGCGTGTGGCATAGCCTGTGCAGCCCGAGTGTCCAATCGGAAGTAGGTGGGTTGAGCTAGCTCGCTGTTGGGTTCATCTACTCTCCCTGTCACTGACGAGCAGGTGCCCACTGGTCCAGCAGTCTCGTCCGTCCGAGGGTACCTGTCACTGCCCGAGGAGTGAGACGATGTATGCCTGTGCTGGACTGGTCCCGACAGATTGGAGGGCCGAACTCCAGAAGCCGCTGTCGGGCTCCCAGCCGGGGGGCAGGTCGTGCATGCACATTGCGGGCCAGACTCATACTGGAAAGTCCGGCGGAAGGTCCCACACGTAATCGACGAAGGTAAACTCCCAGCTAGCACAGAGAACACAGTAATCCCATGCTAGTACAGTGAACACGGCCGAACTCCAAGCCACAAGGCGACCAGTCACACCATACACAGCCAAGTCCCCAGCACCACACGTAAAACCGACGAAGGTAAACTCCAAGCTAGCACAGTTGAATACAGTAATCCCAGGGTAGCACAGTGAACACGGCAGAACTCCAAGCCACAAGGCGACCGGTCACACCGTACACAGTCAAGACACAGAAGCGTAGGTACACAACCATTCACGGCTAGCTAAGAAACAGACTGGCGGGAATCCGGTGGGCATGTGCCCAGATGGGGATGGAAGGGAGGCTACTCGGGATACTGGCTAGGTTATGGCACCCCTTGTTGCCTCCCCTGCCATATAGGTACACAACCAATTTTGGCTGAAATTAGCTAGCTAGGACACTATTCATAATAGTAATGACATCGGTAATGTGTTTTGAGGAAACAAATCCATGTTTTCTCAAAATTTAATAAGTTTTCACATATCTGTGAAACCCCCGTGACCCTCGACCTTTTTTAATGAGTTGACCAAATTAGGAAACAAAGGAATTTCTTATTATCAACTACCTTTGTGCCAAATTTGATTGAAAAGTTTACAAAAATGTTGATAATAACTACAATTATTGGCATTTTATACACATTTGTTGACCTCGTGTGACCCTTGACCTTTTCTGAGGGGTCATCCAAATTAGTATGCATAGATAGGTCTTACCATCAGGTATCTCTGTAGCAAGTTTGGGTTTGAAGTTGTGAACAGTAATTGAGAAAAAAAACATTTCTTTTTAAAAAAATGGCTATTTTTTACCTATTTCCTAAGCTCTTGTGACCCTTGACTTTACCAAGGGGTCATCCAAATTAGTATGCATAGATAGGTCTTACCATCAGGTATCTCTGTAACAAGTTTGGGTTTGGAGTTGTGAGTAGTATTTGAGAAAAAACATCTTTTGTCAAATTATGGTGATTTTGGACCTATTTCTTGAGCTCTTGTTACCCTTGACCTTTCCGAGGGATCAACCAAATTAGTATGCATAGAAAGATCTTACCATCAGGTATCTTTGTACCAAGTTTGGGTTTGAAGTTGTGAATAGTATTTGAGAAAAAAACATCTTTTGTAAAAATATGGCTATTTTGGACCTATTTCCTGGGCTCTTGTGACCCTTGACCTTTCCGAGGGATCAACCAAATTAGTGTTCTCATAAAGGTCTTACTTTTAGGTATCCTTGTACCAAGTTTGGGTTTGAAGTTGTGAATAGTATTTGAGAAAAAATAAATTACATCCCAAAATAGCTATTTTTGATATATTTCCTGACCCCTGTGACCTTGACCTTTGTGAGAGGTCACTGAAATTGGTATGTTTAGAAAGGTCTTGCCACAAAGTATCCTTGGGCAAGTTTGAAGACTGTAGCTTGAATAGTCTCCGAGAAAATGCCAACGGACGGACGACCACTGGCCCAAAACATACTCACTTTTGCTTCGCACGTGAGCCAAAAATAAACAACAAAAAAATGGATGATAATAAATTCATGAATGGTTTAACACTTTATGAGTCAGTAGTACTTTTTATTGAGGTGATTCCTACTGACACATCAACTTACTTAATTTCTGGCGGAACGGACAGCATCTCCATGCGTTGCGATGTGGGCCCGACCTCACCCATCTGATCCCCAATAGAAATTCCAGGAGTGGTCAGCTGGGTGCATTTCAATTCATCATTCAGCTCTTTCAGGGAGTCCCTCTCTGCTGCTATCCTCTGAAACATCAGGCAGGAAGGGAAAATAAGGGGCTGCAATTATGCAGAAGATTCATGTTTCATCCAGGTACATAAGTATCCGGATATCTATCACTATGTACGCTACTGCATGAAAGCAGTGCACATGCCCTATATAACAAATTTTATTTTGTAGAGAAGTACCCAACGGAGAAAGAAACACGCTTAGAAAAGACGGGTACAACACAATTTATTAATATTTCGGGTAAATACCCTTTGTCAAAATAGACAAACAAACAAACATAGAGATTAGCCGCTGCAAGCCAGTGAAAAATTCATTTTTCTTTAAAAGGTATTTTTTCGAAAAATACTTACCGATGACATGACTACCAGGAGTGTCCACTCCTTGCTCAATTCTAGCCTAAGAACCCGTTGTGTAAACACAACCCGGGAGGCACTCGGGGAACCCCCAGAGGGACCGAGAGTTGTCTCCCGCTCCTACTCACCAGCCCTATTCACCTGTGAACTCCAGTCACGAAATTAGGCTCACCAGCGGCAAGCGGGGCAGGTGGGAGGGTCCTTCGAGTCATGTCATCGGTAAGTATTTTTCGAAAAAATACCCTTTAAAGAAAAATGAATTTGTTTCTTCAAAAACATTACCGATGACATGACTACCAGGAGAATGCCGAACAGGAGGAGGGTGCCGCACCCCCAGATGGTTTTCTCTAGGCTCATGGCCCCCTCCTCTCTTCCGACACTCTGCACTCCCTAATAGGTGCATACCTACGGCGCCTGTGGCGCCAGGAGGGAGTGTTGTGCCGCCGTGACGTCCCCCACCAAGGCGAGGTTGTCTCGCTGCCCTGCCAGATCCCGTAGATAGAAGCGGGCGAAAGTCGATTCTGATCGCCAGCCCACCGCAGCCACGATGTCCTTGACAGCGCAGTTCCTGTCGAAGGCTACGCTCGTGGCCATGGCCCGTACTTCGTGCGCCCGAATCTTTAGGCTCTTCGCTCCCTGAGGGGAGAGATCGACATATGCTGAGCGAATCACCCAGCGAAGCCAGGAAGAGACTGTCTGTGCCGTAATGTCGTTTCTTCCTGTTTTTAAAGGAAGGAAGAGGCGGGAGCGTCCCCTCCGGACGGCTCTGGTTCGTCGCAAGTACACTCTGAGGGCTCGTACAGGATCTTGTTGCCTGGTCTCACTGGGGAAGTCTTTCCCGCGTAACGGTCGTAAGGTGATAACCTGTGGCGCCGTCAGTGGAGACCTAGTCTTGGCAATGAAGGCAGGGTCGGTCACCAGTTGGACCGAGTGGTCAGCTCGAAATTGCAGGCATGTAGGCCGGACTGATAGAGCGTGTATCTCACTTACTCGTGCCGCGGTGGCAAGCGCCAGCAGGAAGCAGGTCTTCCGCATCACATCCGCAAGCCTGGCCAACGGTAGTGGTTCGAAACGTGGTGAGTTTAGCCAGGTAAGAACCCATGGTAAATCCCAGCGGGGCAGAAGAGAGCGAGAGGCAGGCCTTTGTAGTCCGAAGTGTGACATAAGATCTGCCAGGTCCTTACACGCGCCGGGGTCCGCGCGGCCGAGGTGCCGGTAGGTGTCGGCAATCATCGAGAGATATCCCCGAATGGTAATAGGGGCCAGTCCTTGGTCTTCGAAGAGCCAGAGGAAGAAGTCCGCAAGTTGGGGGTTTGTCAGCTCGGTGGGGGAGAGACGACGGTCGCTGCACCAGGTACAGAGTACCCTCCATTTCCCCTCATAGATACGTCTAGTCGAGGGCTTGCGAGCTGTAGCGATCGCT
Organism: Semisulcospira habei; assembly: GCA_036245525.1. NCBI lineage: Eukaryota > Metazoa > Mollusca > Gastropoda > Semisulcospiridae > Semisulcospira > Semisulcospira habei. Next base: position 159,730,452 of record BTPG01000005.1, read on the forward strand.
TCCACTGCAGCACCCGTGAAACCTCTAGCTGAGAGGGCTTGCCGCACAACCTCCAGGCGTGTAGCAGTAAGCGTTCCGGACAGGGGTGGAACAGTGCCTGGCGTGGCTGCTTGAGCATAGTGCGGGGCGTGGGGAGCAGTAGCGGAGGGTGCGTGGCGAGGCTGATCAGGTCGGTGGACCAGGAACGAGTCCAAGCGAACGGGGCGACCAGGAGCAGGATCGCATTGGTTCCTCGCAGCTTTAGGAGGACTTTGGGGACAAGGACTGTCGGGGGAAAGGCGTACGCTATGAGTCCGTCCCAGGGAATGGATAAGGCGTCGACCGCCCAAGCCAGGGGATCCGGTACTGGGGAAACGAAGAGGGGAAGCTGGTGATTCCACCTCGTGGCGAACAGGTCCACCATCGGGGTCTCCCAGTGAGAGCAAATCATCCGGCAAATGTCCTGGCGTAGCGTCCATTCCGTGTGAATGAGCTGTCCTCGGCGAGAAAGGGAGTCCGCTAAGACGTTCAGGCGACCGGGAATATGGCGAGCGCTGAGAGTCAGATCGCGGTCCTCGCACCATCGCATCAATCGGAAGAGTAGCATGCATAGATCGGGTGAATGAGTTCCTCCCTGCTTCTGTATATACGCTACCACTGTCGAGTTGTCCGAAAGGACGAGAAGATGCTGGTGTCTGAGCTGCTCTTCCCAAACGATGATGGCCTGCCACACCGCTTGCAGTTCCAACCAGTTGCTGTGTTTGTCCGCGAACTCCGGAGGCCAGAGGCCGGACGTCGTGGTGAACTGAGGAAGCAGGTGGGCTCCCCAACCAGCCCGACTCGCGTCGACACACAGGGAGAGGTGCGGGGATGGGGAGGAAATGGGGACCCCCAGAGCCAACCAGGCTCTGTCGGTCCACCGTAAAAGGTGGGGGCGTACCAACGGGGACACGGGGACGTTCGTGGTCAAGTCGCCCGAGGAGGGACGCCAGAGCAGTAGGAGATGAAGTTGTAGCGGTCGGGAGTAGAGACGCCCGAGGGGGATAAGATCCGCCGCTGCGTTGATCAGGCCCAGAAGCTGAAGCCAGACCCTGGCGGGGGCTGCCTGTTGCTGATCTATCAACGCGGCGAGAGCGGACAACTTCACAATCCGTTTCTCTGGCAAAAGTACCCTGTTGCGGTCCGTGACAAACTCCATGCCTAAATGGATGAAGTGGCGCGCCGGAGTGAAGTCCGACTTCCCGGTGTTGACCAGGAAACCCAACCGGTAAAGCAGCTGTAAAAGAGCGTCCCTGTCCGCCGCCAGCGCGGTCTCCTCCTGATTTCTCAAAAGAAGGTCGTCGAGATAATTCGAGGTCGGACTTGACGACGACTGCCTCGCCTTGGCCACTACAGCATCCATGATGCGGGTGAAGGCCCAGGGGCTGAGGTTGAGACCGAACGGCAGGGCGCAAAACTGGTAAATCACTCCTTCGAACGCGAAGCGCAGGTACTTCCTGGCCGAAGCGTGCATGGGGACATGTAGGTAGGCGTCGGACAGGTCTAAACTGACCGCGTAGTCCATGGGTTGCACCGCCGCACGAAGAGCCCTGGTCGTCTCCATCCGAAAGGAAGGGGCCGCGATGAAGGCGTTCAGCGCCGACAGATCTATGACTGGCCGCCACTTGCCGCCGGGTTTGGGGACCACAAACAGTTGGCTGTAAAAGGCGGGCGAGTCCGGACGCTGCACTATCTCTGTGGCCTCCTTTGAAAGGAGAGCCGCGACTTCTCCTCGCAGAGCGGCGGCCTTGAGGGCGTCGGACGGAAACTCTGTCCAAAGAGGAATGGAGCGCAAGGGCGGAGGAGAGCGGAACGAGATCCGTAATCCTCTGGTGACTACGTCCAAAACCCAGGGCTTGTCTCGAAACAGCGAGCGCCACTCCTCGCTGAATCGTGCTAGCCTCCCGCCGACTGGAGCCCCGACGACGGTCGGCGGGGGCGGAAAAGGGGACAAGTCAGGTGGCCCGCCCGCGCCCAGGGCGACGGGCGGGACGGGGCCAGGCGGGGGCAGGGGCGTTAGCTGGGCCAGGGCGACGGAAGGACGGGCGACGGCGCGGCGCAGCTCGTGGTGGGGCAGACGGGTCCGCGGTGACACGTTTCCGGGCCCGCAAGGAGCGCCCCAGGGCCGTGCGGGCGGGAGGAAAGCGCTGCTTGACAGTCTTGCGAGGCCAACGGTCGGAGTTGGAGTCCTTCACCGTCTGCCAAGTATCCCCGAAGAGCAGAGACCCTCCCAGAGGGGCCCGACGTAGCTGAGTACTCAGGTCGACCGGCATACCACTGCAAGCTTGTAGGACGGCGTCTCGTCGCATGAGGTTGCAGTTAGCCGCAGCCGCCATCGCGTTGACCGATGAGTGATAAGCAGCGCGGTTCCCAGCCTCCGCCATGAGTAGTAGGTCTCCCAGGAGGGGAGACAAAGCAGGTTGCCAAGCTTCCTCGAGACGTCGGATGAAAGCCTGAGTCAGCAAGTCCAAGAAACCGGAGCAGGCGAGCGTGTTCCGGACCAGCGACGCCGTCCTATCCAGTCCCCGTGGGAAGGACCGTTTCAACATAGAAGACCCTCCGGCTTGCATCAGAGCGGCGGGATCCACTGGAGGAAGCGGGCAGAGGAACGACTGCGAATGGCCGGCGTACCAGTCCTGCTGAAAAGCGATGTCCAGAGCGGAAGGCCATCTCCCGTCCGCGAAGAAGTCCGAGTTCCGAGTCTCCGCATGCAGGTGAGACGAGAAGGCGTCCCGCAGATCAAAAAAACTAGCCGGCTGTGGGAGGGACTTGAACCTCTTAACCGTCCTATCTGCGTCCACGAAGGCGGAAATCTTCCTCTTCACAGGAGGTGAAGCTGGGCAAACATCCTCCGGTAAGGCGGCGGCGATCAGCTTGGCTGCTCCGTCCAGTGCCAGCCGCGTGTCCATCCGGGAAGAAGAGACCTGTCTGACGGAAGCCGACACACTGGAGGCCGAAGAGGGAGAAGCTGAAGAACGACTAAGACCTCCAAGTAACCAGTCCGAAGCATCCTCCGGTGCCAAACTGAGGGTGTCGAAGTCCCGCTGTCCGGAAACCGGCGACCGAAGAGGGCTCCGAGGGCTCCGAGGCCGGGAATCCCGTCGGAGAACCGCAGCGGACGAAGACTCCCTCCGCAGTGGAGAGCGGTAGTCTGAATGATGCGGAGAGGACCTCCTGCGAGCCGAAGGCGGATCCCGACGAGGAGAACGGCTGCGACGAGATGGAACGGAGCGGTCAGTACGAGGAGGGGGGGAAGTGGCCGGTCGCTGGGAAGAGGGACGGGACGAGCGGGGGTCCAACTGAGAGGGGGGATGCGAAGAAGGTGAAAACCGTCTGCGGCGAGGTGAGTCCCGGTGCGACGAGCGATGAGGCGAGAAGTTCCTCCTACGATCGTGCGAAGGAGAGCGGAAACGTCGAGCAGAACCCCTGTATCTACGTTCTTCCCAACCAGGAGGCTCCGGACGAGTGCAATGATGTCTCTCTGAACCAGGCTCTTGGGAGAGGCGGGTTACTGGCCGGCCAGGGGACCTCCAGCGGGATCCCGGCGGCTTCCTCAGAGACGAGTGGGGAACGACGGTGGAGGAGGGACGCCACGAGCGTCCCACCAAACCAGGCTCTTGGGAGAGGCGGGTTCTTTCCACCAAATGTGTACGGGCGCGCTCTCGAACGGAGGCGGTCTTGACGGTCGAACTCCCACTCCGTGCACTAGTCCCTTGATTACTCAGTGGCGTTATCTGCGTCGGATCCCGTTGGTCTCGCACGTCTGGTGCCGGGGGCACAGCGGAAGGCGTCTCGGAAATCTTCAAGGTACCCGCGAGGGTAGAAGGCTCTCTCCTATAAAAGTTCCAGAGATTAGACCACCGCAGTTCCGGCCATGTAGCACAGACGTCACACGTATGGTCGGACGCACACCCAGCGCAGGGGAGACAGACTGCATGTTTATCCGACGGCCACTGGAAGCCTCCGCATTTTGTGCATGTTATCAGTAAGCCACTGCAACACACAAAACATGAAGGCACTCGGCAAGCGTCCACCAATCACCCCGTTAAGCTTTAGGCCCCCAAGCTACTGTGGTGTTATGCACCCGATTAACCAACGTACGGTCACCTGCCATCAACATTTAATTAAAACTACGGCGAAGGGAAAACAAACCCTGCCGGGACAGGTGAGTATCCAAGCCTTCGTCATAACGAGGGGTGTCTAAACCGAAAGCCGAAAAACGTTAGGTGTGGCCGAGATACAGTAACTTGACTCACCGCTCGCATCTGGTAATGGCGCGAAATCCCGCCAAAACCGGCGCCAACATTCTTCAGCTAATCAGGCCACCAAACAGAGGTCCAAAAACCCCAACCGAGGGAGAAGCGACGCAAAAAGCAAGCTGCTCGTGCCTGTGCCCCGCCCGGGCAACCAGCCGAGGGCCCTCTAACTACCTTACCTGTCAGTCGGAGAGGTACGAGAAGGAGAAAGCTCCATGACACCCGCAGCCCGACCGGCCAGCCAGAGAGGGAACCCTTGAACAAGACCGAAGCTGCAGTCGACCAACGTCGCACGCGCAGAATCCCAGGCCGGCGAAGACGAAGCAAGCAAAGCAAACCGACCCGGTCGAAAAACTTCTAAGTCCAGAGGCTAGAGACAACACGTCTGAACGCGTGAGCCTAAGAAGCGTGACTGGTGTTCACAGGTGAATAGGGCTGGTGAGTAGGAGCGGGAGACAACTCTCGGTCCCTCTGGGGGTTCCCCGAGTGCCTCCCGGGTTGTGTTTACACAACGGGTTCTTAGGCTAGAATTGAGCAAGGAGTGGACACTCCTGGTAGTCATGTCATCGGTAATGTTTTTGAAGAAACAAAAGCTGACGAAGGCATGCTAGTACAAGGAAAACGAGACAAACATACTGTCATTTCAGCTCCTAAGTGTTTAACTCTCCCACGCTTGGCTGCTGACCTCCCAAGCGCACACAGCAAATGTGCGTGCACAGGCAGGAAAACTTGCCAGATACCACACAGCCCACACCTACTGGTACTATTTCTGCATTTTTCTCTTGGTACCGAAGCGGAGAATTCAGTTATACTGTGCAGAAATTTATAAGCCCTGTCAGACGTGATACATGAGGGTAAATAGTTTAGACAGAGAGTATCACTGCTGGTGTGGGTGATGATAAGTGATACCTGTGGAATGGAGTGTGTGTTGTGTAACTATAAATACTATTCTGGATGTCCCCATGCGACTTTGTTCTTTCCATTTCTTTTTATTCAAGGGTAAATGAAAACAGTTCACTTTTAGTAAAACTAGAACAATAATGGTATGGCTACAAAGATCCACACAGTAGTCTTGGAAGTGGAATTCTCAGTATTTCATGTCACACCAGACTGCCGTGCATTTAGGGGGTAAGCCAAAAGTGTTTGTAACCTATTCGGCCCTAATACAGTACAACAGGAGACAGATCAACCACGATAGTCCAAGGCGCCAAGCTATTCTGGCACCATCCTTGAATAATAACTGTTGGTCTGTCTCCCGAACTGTAATGTGGTCTTCAGAAGACCACACAATAATTGTGGAATTTCAACCACAGGGCTCAATGTGTCAACACAAATTACCCTTGGATAATCACCCTACACAGATTTGGTTGTAACATTTAACAAAACTCCTCCCTACATCAAGTATAAAATGATGACAGAGAGCTGAGTAAGTTAATATTAAATGGGAGGAGGCATGGGTGGGGGCGGGCTGGGTGGTTTGGTGTGTGGTATACCTAAAATAAAACCATCAAGCACAAAAATATAACAAAAACTTAAGCCACCATTCTCCATACCTCTTTTTCTCGTTGAAGCGTGGAGAACTTTTCCTGTATCCTGTTTTGCTCAAACTCCCATTTGTCCGCCCGTTTTGTCTCATCTGTGAGTCGGTTCTGAAGTTCCAATGTCTGCCGCTTGTATGACTCCAGCTGCTGCTTGGTGGTGTTCAACCTCTTCACATCCTGTCAGAAAAAGCACAAATTTCCAAAGATTAGAATCCCTGTTAACTTATTAAATCCTTAGACTTAGAGACTGATTTTTTTTTCCAAATTTGTGTATAGTGCTATGAAGGTTACATTACAGATTAGGAGATTATCAATTGAAGGCAAATATCGCAGTTCCAGTGAAGAACATCACTGCAAACATAGCTCTCAGTTCAGGGACAACTGACAGAGATGGATTAGTTGTGAGTGTAGATCAAAGATAATGTGTTACGTGTTGCCTCCTTATTATGGACAAAATACTTACTTACGCCTGTCACCCCTACCCGGGTATAGGCCGTCGACGAGAGACCTCCAGCAACTCCTGTCCTGTGCTTCTCCTTCGATTCTACTCCAGGTGGTTCCCAGTCTCTTGATGTCAGCTTGGAGGTCTCGACGCCAGAGTTTCTCGGCCTACCTCTTTTCCTCTTTCCCTGGGGGTTCCATGACAATGCCTGCCTAGTGATACTGGAAGCTGGCTTTCTCAGGCTGTGAACGATCCATCCCCATCTTCTTCGCCCAATTTCATTCTCTGCTGTTATCTGCTCTGTTCTGTCCCAGAGTCTGACGTTGCTGATCTTCTCTGGCCAGTGGATTTTCAAAATTCTTCTAAGGCAACTGTTCATGAAGGTCTGTACTCTGTTGACTGTGGTTTTTGTCAATCTCCAAGTCTCTGCTCCATATAGGAGAACTGCTTTTACATTGGAGTTGAAAATCCGGACTTTGGTGTGTTGTGACAGTTCTCTGGAACTCCACACTTTTTTCAACTGGAGAAAGGCTGCTCTGGCTTTACCGATTCGTGCTCTGACATCTGCATCAGTGCCGCCTTTTTTGTCTATGATGCTCCCGAGATAGGTGAAGGACTCCACCTCCTCCAACGGGGTGCCAGCAAGCAAGATTGGTTCTTCCCTGGTTGTGTTCAGCCTCATTGTCTTTGTTTTCTGTTTGTGAATGGTGAGGCCCACTTGGGACGAGATGTCAGCAAGCCTCGTGGTCTTGTCCTGCATTTGTTGATGAGTGTGGGACAGTAATGCCAAGTCGTCTGCAAAATCGAGGTCGTCAAGCTGTGTCCACAGTGTCCACTGTATTCCACTTCGTCTGTGCTCTGTGGTCATCTTCATGACCCAGTCTATGGCCAGTAGGAAGAGGAACGGAGACAGCAGACACCCCTGCCTGACACCAGTTCTGACCTGGAGCTCTCTGGTGAACTGCCCTTCGTGGATCATGCGACATGTCATGCCATCATAGCTGCTCTTGATCAGGCGGACGAGCTTTGTGGGTACACCGTAGTGTCGTAGGAGTTTCCACAGAGTCTCTCGGTCCACGCTGTCAAATGCTTTCTCATAATCCACAAAGTTGACGTACAGCGGGGAGCTCCACTCCAGAGACTGTTCCACGATGATGCGGAGAGTGGCGATCTGGTCTGTACATGATCGGTTCTTCCTGAATCCTGCTTGCTGGTCTCTCAGCTGGGGGTCAACGGAGCTCTTCATTCTCTCTAGGATGATCCTGTTGAAGACCTTTCCTGGTACTGACAGCAAGGTGATTCCTCTGTAGTTGGAACACTTGCTGAGGTCGCCTTTCTTGGGAAGCTTGATTAGGTACCCCTCCTTCCAGTCAGCTGGCATCACCTCCTCTTCCCAGATCTTTCCAAACAGTGGGTACAGCATCTCCACTGTTGTCTCTAGGTCTGCTTTCAGAGACTCCGCTGGCATGCCATCTGGCCCTGCTGCTTTGCCATTCTTCAAAAATGCCACTGCTTTTCTGATCTCTTCCCGGCTGGGTCTGTCACAGCTGATGGGTAGGTCGGTCTATGCCAGCTGGATGTTGGGGGGGTCGGGTGGGCTAGGTCTGTTCAGTAACTCTTCAAAATACTCGGCCCATCTGTCGAGTTGGTCTGCTCTGTCTGCAATAGGCTTGCCTTCTTTGTCTTTTACTGGTCTTTCTGTATGGCCATACTTACCCGACAATCTTCTGGTAATGTCGTAGAGCTGTTTCATGTTGCCGCTGCCTGCTGCCTTTTCTGCCTCTGCTGCCAGGCTGTCTGTGTAGGCCCTCTTGTCTGCCCTGATACTCCGCTTCACCTCGCGGTTGGCTTCCGAGTATTCCTCCTGTGCCCTTACTTTGGCTGCTCTCATGCGACTGTTGTTGACCGCTGCTTTCTTCTGCTTCCTCGCTTCTATCTTCTTCAAGGTCTGTGCTGACAGCCAGTCCTTGTGGTGGTGTTTCCTGAACCCTACAGTGTCTTTGCAGGTTGAGTTCAGCGCCTCTCTAACTGCCTTCCACTGCTGCTCTGTGGTGACCGCCTCCTTCTTCTTCTTCTTCTCGAACGCCGTCACACTTGGAGTTTGGCTCTCAAAATGAAATCTGTGGTCTTCTGTAGCGCCTCCACAGGCCCGTACAGTTTCTCTTGTATAGTGGCGGGCTTCGGCCATATCTCCTCCCTCAGCGGCTGGTGGTTCCCACAGTCCTGGAGAATGTGCTCTGCGGTCTGCTCTGCTTCTCCACAAGGGCACAGGGGAGATGGCACGAGGCGGAAGCGTCTGTGCAGGTGGAAATTGAGTCGGTTGTGCCCGGTCCTCAGACGAAAGATGGTCACCTGCTCTTGTCTGGACAGCTGATGGTAACTGTCTAGGGGCCGTTGTGGTGGTCTGTACACAGACTTAATGATGGTCTTCATCTCTGTGAAGCTGACTCCATTTTCATCTTGTTCTTTCTCTGCGCCCACTTTTGCCATTCTGTCAGCTTCTTCATTGCCATAGATGCCACAGTGTGAAGGGATCCACTGCAGCACCAGTCTGGTGCACTTGATGTTTTGCAGTGCCTCTTGTAGATGTGGCAGTTTGCTTGCTGTTGCTGCCTCAAGGACAGACATGGCATCAGTAAGGAAGACAATCTGGGCATCAGGGTCTGCAGTGCCACTAAGGGTGTTAGCTGCGCGGACTAGGGCTTCCACCTCAGCTCTGTAATTTGTGCAGTGAAGGCCTGTTGGTACTGCCTCTGCCTGCCATTTTCCGTTTGGGTACTGAATGTACACCCCAGCCCCTCCATCCTGAACTGCATCTGTGGCTGATCCATCGGTGTATGCCCGTATCCATGCTTCCTGGGGATACTTTTCTTCGAGCATGGCCAGTGTCAGGGCTTTCTTGCTCACAGTGCTGTGCTCATTTCTGGTGGTGATGTAGGGTACCGTGGAAGAGATGGTGATGTTTTCTGGCTTACTTTCCCACTTACGGACTCGGGCTGAACTACAGAGGACTCGGAGGAGATCTGGCCCCCAGACATGCGGCATGCAGGCCCATCGATGTGTGGACAAGCCCTGATGCCCATGAACCAGATCCCAAGCTATGGGTAAATAGCCCCACTGCCTTGTGGGTGCCTTGGGAGAGGCAAAGGCTAGGGGAGTAAACCCTATACAAATCCGTGGTTGGCAGATCTCCTTCGAGAAGGAAAACTCCGAGGAAAAACCTGAGTAGATGGGACCCATAAGCCTTGGTCGGCAATCCATCTAGGAGAAGGATACTCCAAAACTAAACCATCCTGTGCTCCCAGGAAAGGCCTTTTGACCAGGAGCTAAGGGTGAGGTAACCCCGACAGAAACCCCGAGTGCTGAAGACGGAGGTACTGGGCTGCACAGCGCACTCTAATAAACCACAGTACCATGCATATACAGCCAGAGAAGATGCTGAAACCAACCCCAGCCAAGAAAACAACATCAAGCTACAACACAGTAAGGCCCAGTATCTGAAGATGAAGTTGGAGTGCACAAGAAGAAGTTGGAGAGAGAAGACTGCAAGACTAAACATGGACAGGGACACCACGAAGTTGTGGAGACTGACCAAGGCGTTGAACGATGAGGGCACCAGGGAACCGCCTCCTCCTCATTTACTAGCTCCTGTAGCGCTTGAAACCGGTTGGACAGCACCAGTTTGAACTCTTCTCTAACTCCAGTTTCTCTCAGGAGGCCTACATTATAGCGCTGTCTTCTTGTTGTCTCTGTGCGGCTTTTCTTTAGCTTGAGCTTCATTCTTAAGGTAAGCAGATGGTGGTCTGAGGCGACATCTGCTCCCCTCCTCACTCGAACATCTTGATGGGATCTTCTAAATTTCTTGCTAATGCAGATATGGTCTATTTGGTTCTCTGTTGTATGGTCAGGTGAGACCCAAGTTGCTTTGTGTATTCTTCTGTGTGGGAAGATGCTGCCTCCAATGACAAGTCGGTTTAGAGCACAAAAGTCTACAAACCTCTCCCCGTTCTCACTCATCTCCGAGCCTAGTCCCTGTCTCCCCATCACCTCTTCATATCCGGTGTTGTCCTCCCCTATTTTGGCATTAAAATCGCCCATGACGATGGTGATGTCTCGCTCCGCACATTTGTCCACGGCACTCTGGAGTCGGTCGTAGAACTCTTGTTTCTCTTCCTCGTCACTGTCATTGGTGGGCGCATAACACTGGATGACGTTCAGCTTGAGCTTTTTCTTGGTTCTAAAGGCTGCTGTGATAATTCTTGGCCCAAGAGGTTCCCAGCCCATCAGCGCTCTCTGTGCCACTGGTGACAGCATGAATGCTACTCCTTCTGTATGGGGGGGCATTCTCCTCTTCATGACCTGAATACAGAATCATCTCCCCACTTAACAGCCTTTTCTGGCCAGACTGCGTCCATCTGGCTTCACTGATACCTAGCAGGGAAAGGTTGTACTTTTGCATTTCCGCTGCTATCTGGGCGGCCTTGCCGCTCTGGTACATGGTCTTGACGTTCCATGTGCCCATGGTTGTGTCCCTGGATAGAGAGAGGCGGCTCGGTCCTGTGGCTTCCGAAGACTTCCAGCTTTCACCACAGGACGTCATAAGTCTTCTAGTAGAAGAACCTTCCTCCTCCAGGAAAGGAATTACTGTTAGTCTTTTCATCGGCGTTTTTGTAGCTATTTCCTTTTTTGCAGGGTGGGGAAGCTACCCCCACGCCCAACCCCCTTACTAGGAGGACCAGGGGCTTTCTGTCGGGGTCACCTTCCCTTAGACCATGTTGGTTCACGGCACCTTATTTCATTCGGTGCACCCCTCTCACGAGGGACCCCCTATCCACCACCCAGGGGACGCGCCTCAACGCCATATGGTCCCAGCGCGAGGTATGGACAAAATGACAAAGCACAAATGTCCACAGCAGATTCAGATTTTTAAAAAAACTGGAGGAGGAAGGGGGAGGGGGGGGGGGGGTAGGGAGGGAACTACTGTTACATATAATTGGTCTAAAATGCGGCTTGTAATCAGTCCTTTATAGAAATCACATGTCCTGCAATAGTACACAAACCACAGCACTGAAAAAGTCTCTTTCTCCTGGGATTTAATTTGGAAATCTGATTGTAATGGTGACACAAATACTTGTACCAACTAGTATTTCATCAATTACATCTAACATCCCCCCCCCCCCCTCCTCCCCTCAAAAAAAAAAAATTAATTAATTAATTTTAAAAAATGAATTTTTCTGTAAAATGCATTTTTTCGAAAAATACTTACCGATGGCATTACTATGAGGAAGGTACGCTTAGCTTACTGATTTCAGCCCAAGAATCTGCTGTGCATCCTATGCAACCAGGGAAGCAACTCCAGGTGGTCATTACCATAGACCCTGAGTAGTCTCCCTTTCCTCCTCACATGAGCAGCACGAACTGGCCAGTTTTACGCTGAGCGCACTGGCTGCAAGCGGGAGGGTCCTTGCAGTAATGCCATCGGTAAGTATTTTTTAAAAAAACATTTTAGAGAAAAATTCATTTGTTTCCTCAAAAACATTACCGATGGCATTACTATGAGGAAGAATAACGAAAAGGAGGAGGGTGCTGCCTATGAAGCCCTGCCGCGGTCTTCGAACTGGGTCCTAGGTCCAACATCCCGACGATTTCAGCTAGGCATTACCTGGGGCGCCGCCGGCGCCAGGAGGGAGGGCAGCGCCGTCGTGTGAAGTGTCCATCGAGGCCAGGCAGTCTCTGCGGCCGAGGCATGCCCGAAGGAGCAGAGCCCAGGGGGCAAGGAAGAAGCGTCAGTCCCGAACGCTGCCGGTACTCCGTAGGGTGGGTGAAGGAGGCAGACGCTGGGGGGGAGGGGTTGCCGTGCAGACAAGCTCCCCACCAGCCGGCAACCCAGACGTGACCAGCGGGGGCTAGATTGGGGGAGTGTCAGTGGGCCCACCCGCACCGGGGCAGCCAGGCGCCCCTGGGCCAGGGGGAGGTAAAGTCCGGGGAGGTGCGCGTGCGCCGGGGGAAGGACCGGCGGCCAGGTGGGGTGGGGGCCCGGGCAGGGGGCCGGGCGTAGGGGTCGAACCGGCTCGTAGCGCGGCCCACCAGACAGAAGGAAGGCCGGGAGCAGGCGATGGTAGTTCCCAGGGGAGGGGGACTGTCACAAGTCCCTGGTCGAGTCCCTCACCCTCTGCCAGGTGGGACCAAACAAGAGCAGGCCTCCGAAGGGAGCCTGGCGGAGCTGGGCCTTGACCGGCTTGGGAAAGCCCGGGTAGGCGCTGAGGACGGTGTCGCGGCGCATCAGGTCACAGTTCGCCGCCACTGCCAAGGAATTGGTAGAGGCGTGGTAAGCGACGCGATTCGCCGTCGATGCCAAGGAATAGAGGTCGCGCCAGGTCGAGGCATCCGGGCAGTCCCAGGCGCGCTCCAAGTAAAGGAACATTCCTTGCATCGCCAACTCGAGGAAACCTGATCAGGCGAGGAAATTCCGCACAAGGGTAGCGGTCCTGTCCAGGCCGGGAGGAAGACAACGTCGAGCGGGCTATCTGCCACCCACTTGCACCTCCACGGCGGGGTCCACAGCTGGGAGCGGGCAAACAAAGGATTGGGAGTGACCGGCATACCAACGCTGCCGGAAGCTGGTCCACCTCGGCCGGCCACTGGGTGTTGGCAAAGAAACCCCGACCCTGCAAGGCTCCTTGCTGGCGGTGAGCGTTGAAGGCCTCCGTCAAGTCCAGGAAACCTGGAGGTTGAGGGAGAGACTTGACCTGCCTAGCCTGTCGAGGAGCGTCCACCATGGCCGAGGCTCTCCGTTTGAGGGGTGGGGATGGGGGACACCAGTCTGGGGGAAGGACAGCGGCAACCAGGCGCACAGCTTCATCCAAGGCCCGGGTGCTGAGGAGAAGGGGCGATGCACAGCGAGACAGAGAGTGGGAGACGATGATTGGGGGGTAAGGGATCCATGGGGGGAACTCGGGGCCGTAGATCGCCGCCCTGGCGAGTACAGGGCAGAAGCCGAGTCTTCAGGGTGCAGGCTCAGGACGTCCTCGACCTCTCCCCAGAAGGCCACCGCGCATGAGGGGCCAGGGAGCGATAGCGGGGAGGGGGAGAACCGAGAGGGGTGCAGAGGGGGAGCGGGGGCTACGCCGACCCGTAGTAGAAGTAGTAGAGCTCCGCCGCCGATGGCTCCCCGGCAAACTCTGTTGGTACAGCGAAGAGCGTGGGTGCGCAACGCTACGACTTCGGTTTCCATGAGAGGACTGAGGTCCTGCTGCCTGATACCGCCCCTGGCATACTCCAGACCCAGCCCCGGCCACACTGAGCTCTCCAGGTGGGGGTGGGGGGGGTGGGGGTCCGCACCGACCGGCGCGGAACGCCCTGCTCATCCAAGTGGGTGGGCAAAACCGGTGGTACACAGGCAGAGCAAAGAGGCGCCGAGAGAGTCCGGCGCGAGGTAGGTCCCACAATGTCTGAGGCAGCTCGCCGGGGGAAACCCGAAGGCCGGGGCATTGCCGGAGGCAGAGGCAGAGGGGGAGGGGGTGGGGAACAGTCCCGTTGGCCGTGCGCGGCCCCACGTTGGCGGGCTGGTGAATCGGAGTGGGAGCCAGCGCCATGGCAGCTCCACAGCTGCATGCACAACCGCTCCTTTTGGCGCTTGCAACTCCGACAGGACCGGGAGGAGGTACAGTCAGGGCAGCAGGGAGACCGAATGACGGTAGAATTCCCAGAGCTGGGACCACTTCTCCTCTGGCCACGAAGCGCATGTTTGGCATGTCAGGCCTGAGGCGCAGCCTGAACATGGTAGGCAGACTGAGTGCTCATCCGCCGGCCACCGGAAACCCCCACAAGCACAGCAAGTACGAAAAAGCTCACTGCACACAGAAACAGACAAGAGGTTAATGGCGACCGCACGTGGCCGTAAGGGGGCCATGTGCCGGGTACTCACAACCGTTCATGCCAGAACCCAAGCGCAGCCCAGTCCCCAACAGGCCCACCAAACGAATGTACGGGAATGTTTCCTGCCAACCCGTTTATCTGCGACTTCCTCCACGTGTATCATTGCATATCACAGATTTATGAAAAAAATAAATTTTTGTCGTCTTGCAACCGCAAAGACTTGACGGATAATGCTCCTGGCCGCTGCGACCATGCCACGCCAGCCGCCAGAAGCAGTACCCGAGGCCTTACCTCGCCATATCCAAACGGGAAAGGAGCAGAGGGAACAGTCGAAGAAACGAAGGCACAAAAACACCCAGCCGGAATTCAGTGAAGAGGGTTGGACAGCACCTCTATCCACAGGAAGCGTAAAAAGTGGCTGGTTCGTGCTGCTCACATGAGGAGGAAAGAGAGACTACTCAGGGTCTGTGGTAACGGCCACCTGGAGTTGCTTCCCTGGTTGCATAGGAAGCGCAACAGATTCTTGGGCTGAAATCGGTAAGCTAAGCGTACCTTCCTCATGGTAATGCCATCGGTAATGTTTTTGAGGAAACAAAAAAAACACAGAAGTGTCACCTGTCATTAACATCATTTAGGTGGCTGTAGCCACCTAAATGACGGTCTTTATGTCAGGTGACTCCACTCCCCCCTTCAATTATACACAATCACCCACCCATACAAATACAAAGAGATATCCATACCTCCTCCATCTCTATCTGTTGCTGCATGTAGCCTGTGTTCTTCTCTTCCAGCATCTTTAGTTGCACTCTCAAATCACTCATCTCCTCTGAAAACCAAAGAGACAGACCATGTTTAATAATGTGAATGTACCATTTTAGCCAAAACAGAAGAAATAAGGATGCTCAAAAACAAAAAGTCGGATATGTTCAAAGATGCAGGGTATTTCTCTGATTTGTCATAACAATGTCAGCCATGGCTGCAACACTGTGATGTACAATCAAAGTAATCTGATACCCCAGACTTTCTGCAATTTTCCTTCTGTAAGGTTATGACCAGCAATATTTCTGCAATTTTCCTTCTGTAAGGTTATGACCTGCAATATTTTCAGTACATGTCTGCATATAACTTACCCAACTTCTTCTTGTAAGAATCTATTGTTGCTTCATATTTGGCCTATAAAAAAAAAAAAGAAGAAAAATTTGAGAAAACACAATTTTCTTTGATAGCATGTGACATAAAAGTTTCATAACACATTTTGAAAATAACATGCACATGTGGTGATGCAGGTAGAAACACTGCAAAGGGCTTCATGAGGACTCAGCAGAGTATAATCACTGTTTAGCCCCTTCAATGCCCAAAAAATGAAACACACCCGACCTGAAAGAGGTAAAGAACCTCTTGAGCTCCGACTGATGTGGGGACTCATGCGGTTCTTCACCTTTTACTGACTCTGTTCATATCCATGTTCCTCGGATTGATGGGATTATTTAGTGTTGCTTTCAAACATTGCCAGTAAAAAGGTTAATCTTTATCATCACTTATTATTATAACAGATGTGCATGAACAGTACATCACCACATGTTACAACAAGCAACCAGTGTGCAATATGATTCAAAAAGTGCCAAATAGGAACACACATAAAACCAATGAAGAACAACCAAAGGCGTCAAGAGGAAGACAACAAAGTATCATCAAACAAAATACATGCACGCACCACTTGGTCTGAGATATGCCGGAGGATATCAAGCTCATCTTTCATGGCTCTGGCCTCCGAAGCTAGCTGTGTGAGCTCTGCATTCTGCAAGAGTACAAAAAGTAGACATAAACATTTTAAATACGACATCAAAACATGTCAATAATTGTGGAATTAAATTTACCAAAAATGCAGAACATAAAACCTATCAACTACTGAGTTTCTGTTTCTGTACTATCTGTTCATGACAAATGTGCATTTACTAGCTGGCTGTTCAACTCATGACTTTCACAACTTTGGCATCTGTCTACAAAAACCATGAGCCAGCTGAGCTGGGGACAGTGGACTGGTCATGATATGGCAAGATTACCAAAGCTAATCCAGCACTAGCCTTGAATTATTCAGATTCATCTCATGCTGCAGTCTTTTAAGAGATCTGTTGGCAGATTTATTTTAAAATACAGACCTGGTCAAGGCCCCATCCAACATATCTGAGAACCTAAGAAAGACCTCAAGAATAAAAAGATTAAAATGCAGAGTCAAGTTTTCACCTTTTCTTTTAATTCATTGTAGTCTTTTGAGAGCACATCAAATTTGATTCTGTAATCATCTTTTCCTGTGACAAACAAAAACATGCACACTGAGCAAGTCTATAACACCTTGACTGTTAGGATAAAGAGAACATGATCCAAATGCAGGAACATAGATTCAAAGTGGTTTCAGCAAAATGTATTTTTCTCTAAAATGTATTTTTTCGAAAAATACTTACCAATGGCATTACTATTAGGAAGGTACACTTAGCTTACCGATTTCAGACCAACACCCTTGTGTATACTTACACAACAAGGGACGCTACCCTTGAGAAGTTGTTACCATGAAACATGGGTAGTCTCCCTTACCAACCCAAGTGAGCAGTGGTGCCACACCAGTCTTACTCTTAGCGTACTGGCAGCAAGTGGGGCAGGCGGGAGGGACCTTTGAGTAATGCCATCGGTAAGTTTTTTTTTTTTTAAATACATTTTAGAGAAAAATACAGTTGTTTCTTCAAACCCCTTATCGATGGCATCACTATTAGGAAGAATAGCGAAAAGGAGGAGGGTGCTGCCCCATTAAAACCCCGCTACTGCATTAACTTAGCAACGACATAAGGAGCAACCTCCCGACGATTTCAGGTAAGCATTATCTAAGGTGCCAGCGGCGCCGGGAGGGAATGTTGCGCCGCCGAGAGGTCCCCCACCAGTGCCAGGTTGTCTCGTTGACCGGAGAGGTCTCGGAGGTAAAAGCGGTCGAAGGTGGACTCTGCTCGCTACAATGTCCCTCACTGCGCAGTTGCGGTCGAAGGCGACGCTTGCAGAGACCGCTCTGATTTCATGCGCCCTGATCTGCAGTCTCTTAGCCCCCTCCGGGGGCGAAGTCCTCAAACGCAGACCGGATGACCCAGCACAGCCATGACGAGATCATCTGGGCAGAAATGTCTTCTCTGCCCGTGGCCAGGGGCAGGAAGAGGCAGGTCCGACCTCTCCTGAAGGGCTTACATCTGCGCAAGTAGACCTTTAGTGCTCTGACCGGGTCCTGCTGACGGGATTCCCGGGACTGGTCGACCCCCTTAAGCTGGCTGAAGCGAATTGCTTGTGCTGCGGCTGAGGGTAGCCTATTCATTGGCAGAAGGTCGGGCTTGTCAGGAGCTGTACCGAGCCATCAGCCATGAACTGCAGACAGGACGGGTCCAGCTCCTGTTCCAACTGAGTGAAGCCACTTGGAGCAGAAGCATGTTGCTGGCCCTGAGCTTCAGGAGGACCTTGGGTACCAGTATCGTCGGCGAGTAGGCGTAAGCGACTAGGCCCTCCCAGGAGATGGACAGGGCATCCACAGCCCAAGCGAGAGGGTCTGTGATGGGCCAGATGAAGAGTGGGAGCTGAGTGTTCCATCTCGTCGCGAACAGGTCGGTCGTGAACAGGTCGATCATGGGCATCTCCCAGCGCTCACAAATTAACCTTTAAAGTACCAACTTATTTTCCTATGTAACGCACGCAGACCTCGCGCTGGGACCATACGGCGTTGAGGCGCGTGCCCTGGGTGGTGGATAGGGGGTCCCTCGTGAGAGGGGTGCACCGAATGAAATAAGGTGCCGTGAACCAACATGGTCTAAGGGAAGGTGACCCCGACAGAAAACCCCTGGTCCTCCTAGTAAGGGGGTTGGGCGTGGGGGTAGCTTCCCCACCCTGCAAAAAAGGAAATAGCTACAAAAACGCCGACGAAAAGACTAACAGTAATTCCTTTCCTGGAGGAGGAAGGTTCTTCTACTAGAAGACTTATGACGTCCTGTGGTGAAAGCCGGAAGTCTTCGGAAGCCACAGGACCGAGCCGCCTCTCTCTATCCAGGGATACAACCATGGGCACATGGAACGTCAAGACCATGTACCAGAGCGGCAAGGCCGCCCAGATAGCAGCGGAAATGCAAAAGTACAACCTTTCCCTGCTAGGCATCAGTGAAGCCAGATGGACGCAGTCTGGCCAGAAAAGGCTGTTAAGTGGGGAGATGATTCTGTATTCAGGTCATGAAGAGGAGAATGCCCCCCATACAGAAGGAGTAGCACTCATGCTGTCACCAGTGGCACAGAGAGCGCTGATGGGCTGGGAACCTCTTGGGCCAAGAATTATGACAGCAGCCTTTAGAACCAAGAAAAAGCTCAAGCTGAACGTCATCCAGTGTTATGCGCCCACCAATGACAGTGACGAGGAAGAGAAACAAGAGTTCTACGACCGACTCCAGAGTGCCGTGGACAAATGTGCAGAGCGAGACATCACCATCGTCATGGGCGATTTTAATGCCAAAATAGGGGAGGACAACACCGGATACGAAGATACGAAGAGGTGATGGGGAGACAGGGACTAGGCTCGGAGATGAGTGAGAACGGGGAGAGGTTTGTAGACTTTTGTGCTCTAAACCGACTTGTCATTGGAGGCAGCATCTTCCCACACAGAAGAATACACAAAGCAACTTGGGTCTCACCTGACCATACAACAGAGAACCAAATAGACCATATCTGCATTAGCAAGAAATTTAGAAGATCCCTTCAAGATGTTCGAGTGAGGAGGGGAGCAGATGTCGCCTCAGACCACCATCTGCTTACCTTAAGAATGAAGCTCAAGCTAAAGAAAAGCCGCACAGAGACAACAAGAAGACAGCGCTATAATGTAGGCCTCCTGAGAGAAACTGGAGTTAGAGAAGAGTTCAAACTGGTGCTGTCCAACCGGTTTCAAGCGCTACAAGAGCTAGTAAATGAAGAGGAGGCGGTCACCACAGAGCAGCAGTGGAAGGCAGTTAGAGAGGCGCTGAACTCAACCTGCAAAGACACTGTAGGGTTCAGGAAACACCACCACAAGGACTGGCTGTCGGCACAGACCTTGAAGAAGATAGAAGCGAGGAAGCAGAAGAAAGCAGCGGTCAACAACAGTCGCATGAGAGCAGCCAAAGTAAGGGCACAGGGGGAATACTCGGAAGCCAACCGCGAGGTGAAGAGGAGTATCAGGGCAGACAAGAGGGCCTACACAGACAGCCTGGCAGCAGAGGCAGAAAAAGGCAGCAGGCAGCGGCAACATGAAACAGCTCTACGACATTACCAGAAGATTGTCGGGTAAGTATGGCCATACAGAAAGACCAGTAAAAGACAAAGAAGGCAAGCCTATTGCAGACAGAGCAGACCAACTCGACAGATGGGCCGAGTATTTTGAAGAGTTACTGAACAGACCTAGCCCACCCGACCCCCCCGACATCCAGCCGGCAGAGACCGACCTACCCATCAGCTGTGACAGACCCAGCCGGGAAGAGATCAGAAAAGCAGTGGCATTTTTGAAGAATGGCAAAGCAGCAGGGCCAGATGGCATCCCAGCGGAGTCTCTGAAAGCAGACCTAGAGACAACAGTTGAGATGCTGTACCCACTGTTTGGAAAGATCTGGGAAGAGGAGGTGATGCCAGCTGACTGGAAGGAGGGGTACCTAATCAAGCTTCCCAAGAAAGGCGACCTCAGCAAGTGTTCCAACTACAGAGGAATCACCTTGCTGTCAGTACCAGGAAAGGTCTTCAACAGGATCATCCTAGAGAGAATGAAGAGCTCCGTTGACCCCCAGCTGAGAGACCAGCAAGCAGGATTCAGGAAGAACCGATCATGTACAGACCAGATCGCCACTCTCCGCATCATCGTGGAACAGTCTCTGGAGTGGAGCTCCCCGCTGTACGTCAACTTTGTGGATTATGAGAAAGCATTTGACAGCGTGGACCGAGAGACTCTGTGGAAACTCCTACGACACTACGGTGTACCCACAAAGCTCGTCCGCCTGATCAAGAGCAGCTATGATGGCATGACATGTCGCGTGATCCACGAAGGGCAGTTCACCAGAGAGCTCCAGGTCAGAACTGGTGTCAGGCAGGGGTGTCTGCTGTCTCCGTTCCTCTTCCTACTGGCCATAGACTGGGTCATGAAGATGACCACAGAGCACAGACGAAGTGGAATACAGTGGACACTGTGGACACAGCTTGACGACCTCGATTTTGCAGACGACTTGGCATTACTGTCCCACACTCATCAACAAATGCAGGACAAGACCACGAGGCTTGCTGACATCTCGTCCCAAGTGGGCCTCACCATTCACAAACAGAAAACAAAGACAATGAGGCTGAACGCAACCAGGGAAGAACCAGTCTTGCTTGCTGGCACCCCGTTGGAGGAGGTGGAGTCCTTCACCTATCTCGGGAGCATCATAGACAAAAAAGGCGGCACTGATGCAGATGTCAGAGCACGAATCGGTAAAGCCAGAGCAGCCTTTCTCCAGTTGAAAAAAGTGTGGAGTTCCAGAGAGCTGTCACAACACACCAAAGTCCGGATTTTCAACTCCAATGTAAAAGCAGTTCTCCTATATGGAGCAGACATGGAGATTGACAAAAACCACAGTCAACAGAGTACAGACCTTCATGAACAGTTGCCTTAGCAGAATTTTGAAAATCCACTGGCCAGAGAAGATCAGCAACGTCAGACTCTGGGAGAGAACAGAGCAGATAACAGCAGAGAATGATATTGGGCGAAGAAGATGGGGATGGATCGGTCACAGTCTGAGAAAGCCAGCTTCCAGTATCACTAGGCAGGCATTGTCATGGAACCCCCAGGGAAAGAGGAAAAGAGGTAGGCCGAGAAACTCCTGGCGTCGAGACCTCCAAGCAGACATCAAGAGACTGGGAACCACCTGGAGTAGAATCGAAGGAGAAGCACAGGACAGGAGTTGCTGGAGGTCTCTCGTCGACGGCCTATACCCGGGTAGGGGTGACAGGCGTAAGTAAGTAAGTAAGTAACGCACGCAGACTTGCCCCCAGTCACACGCACAGACTCTCGCAATTGTAAATTTTCGCTCTTATACTTAAAGAGTCTGTATGTGTCTTTGACACATTATTATAATTCAGAGTGCTCGAGATCATTTCCTTTGTAAAATGTCTTCTCTATGCCACCATACTACTACAGTCACTATTGTCACAATTCTTATGACGATTCCTATAGCCACTTTAACACTGTGCACACATTCTGCGTACCTACACACAATGAATTATGAGCCAAATATTACAATCACAGCTCACCTTCAATTTATAACATATTACTGCACATTCATTCATCATTAGGTATACCTAATTATACACTGAATTACCTTGCAGGACTACGCCCTGTCTCCGTGCAGGTGTGCAAGGGTGAGCGGGACACGCTGGGGCTGGACAGCCGTCATCTTGTGGGACCACGCCCTGTCTCTGGGTGTAGGGCAAGGGTGAGTGGGACGCTCCAGTGCTGGGCGGCCGTCGTCTTGCGGGACCACTCCCTGAAGCCGGGAGGATGGGCAAGCATGAGGGGAACACTTCGTGGCTGGGTGGCCGTCGCCTTGTGGGACCACACCCTGAATCCGGGCAGGTGGGCAAGAGTGGGAGGGACGCGCTGGCGCTGGATGGACGTCGTCTTGCAGGACCACGCCCTGAATCCGGGCAGGTGGGCAAGCTAGATGGGGACACACCTGGGCTAGATGGTCTTCATCTTGCGGGTCCGCACTCCTGCGCCGAGCGGGTGGGCACGAAGGAAGGAACAAGCTGCGGAGGAAGAGCCTGGTGAGAGGACATTCCCTAACTGTCCGAGGCCGCTCGTTTGTGAGAGCCTGGGGGCCCGGTCGTCCCAGCTAGAGGCCGTGCGGGGTCCCTGGTAGTCAAAGTGCGCTCCCGCCAGTAGAACCCCCACAGCTGGGACCAGCGCAGTTCTTTCCAAGAGGCACATGTCTCGCATGTCCGGGCAGAGGAGCAGCCGGAACAGGGAAGGCAAAGGTCATGCGTGTCGCTTGGCCGCTGGAAGTTCCTACACTTACGGTAGGTCTTTACCTGTGCACTGTAACATAAAGCATACTAATGAACCCACGACAGCACGTGGCCCGGTTTTTTAGGCCACGTGCTCACGACCGGTCCTTGAATCCCTGGAAGGAAGTCGACATTCCTACGGAAAATGCTGCTGCCAAGCAGAATTTGAATTTGCCGGCTGTGAGGCATTATCCGAGGCCTTACCAGTTACCTCACCATATTCAGGGCGATGACCAGTTAGGTAAGCCAGGTAATCAAAAAACAACCACCAACACCAAACACCAACACCAACACAGCCGCAGATATCCGTCGAAGGCTGAACACGGTAATCCGTTCACGGTGAAGCTAAGTGTAAGACTGGTGTGGCACGACTGCTCACGTGGGTTGGTAAGGGAGACTACCCATGTTTCATGGTAACACCTTCTCAAGGGTAACGTCCCTTGTTGTGTAGGTATACACAAGGGTGTTAGGCTGAAATTGGTAAGCTAAGTGTACCTTCCTAATAGTAATACCATCGCTAAGGGGTTTGAAGAAACAAAGGCATAGGGGCTCATGTGCGCCTATGCCTCTTGCTGAAACCACTTTGAATCCATGTTCCTGGGACAGCTGGGGCTCTTTGGCACTGAATCAGCTAAGATTGCACAAACACAATCTGTGTCAACTGGCAGTGAAGGATTCCAGTTGAATGAAAAGTGATAAATTGTCAGTACAGTCTGTCAAATGCAAATGTGTTCGCTGAAACTGTATATTGTTTGTAAATTATGTAATTGCATTTACTTACTGTGCCTAAAACTGATAATAATACTTAACCTAAGACTAACCCGGTGGCTGTCGGTAGCACGTTTTGTCATGGTGATTCCTGCGGGAATCATCGAGACAAAAAGCCCTACCGACAGCCAAAAGGCTAGTATGTGTGATGGTCTGAGATTTTTTTAACTTTCAGGCTCAAAGCCATAAGGCCCAAAACCACACACCGCCACACTTAACTGCTAAGAAAAAGTCAGCACAATCCAACTGTTGTGGATCTATGGCTCTTCCTGACACCACTTTGCATCATT
Organism: Semisulcospira habei; assembly: GCA_036245525.1. Classification (NCBI taxonomy): domain Eukaryota; kingdom Metazoa; phylum Mollusca; class Gastropoda; family Semisulcospiridae; genus Semisulcospira; species Semisulcospira habei. The sequence continues at coordinate 159,753,718 of BTPG01000005.1, forward strand.
GATCTTGGGATGGCTGGGACACCTTGGCACTGAATTATCACATTCTACCCCAGGATCGAATCCCCAAAATTTGAAGTTGCCCTCTGAAGGACTGTATTACAATTCTAGAGACACATCGAGCATGACAGTTCAAGGGTGGTGCCAGAATAGCTTGGCACCTATGGGCGCCAAGCTATTCTGGCACCACCCTTGAACTATCATGCTCGATCCATGTGGTGTGTCAGGGCTGAATGAGTTGATGAACAAAGGTTTCTGAAACGTAACCTGCATTCACTGGCAGCAAAGAAGTTAAATAAACTGCAGAAGCTACTGTAACAAATATTTGGCACACCACACAAACAGTCATCATTTAGCCATGGTAAACTAAACTCTTTGTGTTTCGGTAGCGGTTTTTGCTACAATGATTCCTGAAGAAATCATCACGACAAAAAAATGCTACCAACACGCAAAAGGTTACTCATGCACCTACCTGATTCATGTTGGTAAATTTCTTCTTGTAATGCATCAATCTGAAGTTGGAACTGACTTAGCCGCTTGCCTGCTGGGGTGCTGAAAAAAACAAAACAACAAATTAACACAACACTAGTAACAGCAACTTTTGCAACCTCAGGGGGCAAAAATAATGGGTCTATAAAGGGTTGTGTACTGGCTGTGGGAGATGTACCTGTCATAATAGTTTAAGAGTAGTGCCACATTAGCTTGGCACCTTCTCAGGCATCAAGCTAATATGACATGGTATATTGGCTGATCCCACAACCTCTGTGATGTTTTAAATACAAAAATGTTATTGCCTTAAAAGAGGTAAGAGACACATGAAAATGAGTAGATGCATGTGTGTGTAAGAAAATCATCAACAAAACGTTCACGAAAATAGTGTGCGAGAACAACCACTTTCATACACACCACAAAAGACGATCAACCATGCAGATCAAGGATAGTGCCTGATCAGCTTGGTACCTCTCAGGCACTAGCCTTGAACTATCATGTTCCACCAATCTCCAGCATACTGGCATTGAAGCACAAAAGAGAAACATTAGAAAACTGACCTCGGGTCATCAATGTTTTCTGCCTGTTGAAGACGGTCCTGTAGTCTCTCATTATCAACAGCGAGACCTGCCTTCTCTTCTTGGAGAGATGTAACCTTCAAATACCAGAAAAGAAATTATCATATTTCTAAAAAAAAAATGTATTTTTCTCTAAAAATTAGTTTTTCAAAAAATACTTACCGATGGCATTACTATATGGAAGGTACTCTTAGCTTACCAATTTCAGCCTAAGAATCTGTTGGGTATACCTACACAACCAGGGAGGCGACTCTAGGGAGTCGTTACCAAGACACCATGAGTAGCCTCCCTTCCCTCCCTATCCGGTCACATGTATAGTGGTGCCACGCCAGTCGAACGCTATAGCGCTCCGGCAGCAAGAAAGGTAGGCAGGAGGGCCATTCGAGTAATGCCATCGGTAAGTATTTTTCGAAAAAATACATTTTAGAGAAAAATACATTTGTTTCCTCAAAATACATTACCGATGGCATTACTATATGGAAAAATAGCAAAAAGGAGGTGGGCGCCGACCCCAAACCCGCCAGCACCACTCAGCGCAGCCCGCGAGGGGCAACCTCCCGACAATTTCAGCTAAGCGTGACTTACAGCGCCCACCAGGGCCAGGTTGTTCAACTGGCCAGTGAGGTCCCTGAGGAAGAAGCGGGCAAAGGTGGAATTAGCCCACCACCCGACACAACGTCTCACACAAAGCCGTCTGGATCAATGCGATGCAGGCGGAGACTGCATGGACCTCGCGTGCTCGTATATGCAGCCGCATAGCGCCGCCCGCTGGGGAGAGCTCCTCGTACGCAGGGCAGAAGACCCAACGCAGCCCTGAGGAGGTCATCTGCGCAGAGAAATCGTCCCTGCCGGGGGATAGCGGCAGAAGGGGAGGCTTAGTCCTGCGTAGGTAGACTCGCAGTGCCCAGACCGGGTCCTGACGGCGGGAGTCGTGAGTCTGGTCAGGTCCCCTGAGAGGGCGCAGGGGAAGGACTGGGGCCCTGGCCGAGGGGAGCCGATTCTTTGCCAAGAAGGCGGGGTTCGGGAGGAGGTGCACGGAACACACCGACGTGTGCTGTAGACAGGCCGGGTCCACAGAGCGCATGCAGCTCGCTGACACTGGACACTGTAGCAAGCGCCAGTAGGAGGCAGGTCTTCCCAGATACGTCTGCCAGACTGGCCCAGGGCAGAGGCGAGCACCTGCTTGAATTCAGCCAGGTAAGCACCCAGTGAGGGACGAGCGAGTGCGGGACAGGTCGCCGGAGCTCAAAGTGGCGCATCAGGTCCGAGAGGTCCGGGCACGTCACAAGGTCCGCACTGCCCAAAAGGTGGTACGTGTCTGCCACCATGGAGAGGTATCTGTGGATGGTGAGGGGCCAGGTTCTGCTCTTGGAACAGCTACAGGAAGAACTCGGCTAGCTGGGGGAACGCCATCACTGGAAGACTCGCCACTTTGCCTCGTACATCCGGCGGGCGGAAGATCTGCGGGGCCGCAGCGATAGCCTCCATCGGCGCATGTGAGAAACCTTTTGAGGAGAGGGATTGCCGCACAACCTCCAGGCGAGTAAGAGGAGCCGCTCCGGGCACGGGTGAAAGATCTGCTGCCTGGGCTGCTAGAGCATAGTGCGGGGGGGTGGGGGGGGAGGGAGGGGGGAGGGAGGGGAGAGGGAGGGGGAGGGGGAGGGAGGGGGAGGGAAGGGAGGGGGGGAGGGGGGGGGGGGGGGGGGGGGGGAATCCATGGCGAGGCAAAGGAGATCGTTCGTCCAACTCCTGTTCCAGCTGAATTGAGCGACGAGGAGAAGAATCGCATTGCAGCCCCTGATCTTCCACAAGACCTGGGGCACCAGCACCGCCGGCAGGTACGAGTAGGCCACAAGGCCCTCCCAAGAGACGGAGGGAGCATCCACTGCCCACGCTAGGGATCCGGGAAGGGAGAGACGAAGACAGTCTGTTCTACCAAGTTGCGAACAGGCCGATCATCGGGGTCTCCCAGTGTGCGCAAATCATGCGGAAGATCTCCCGACCCATCGACCACCCGGTGTGCAGGCGCTGACCTCTCTGCGAAAGGGAGTCCGGAAGGACGTTCAGGCGGCTTGGAACGTGCTGAGCCTGTAGAGTGACGCCGCAGTCCCTGCATCACAGGGGCAGCTGGTAAGGAGCAAGCAGAGGGTCAGGGAGCGGGTGCCCCCCTGCATCTGGATGTACGCGACAATCGTCGCGCTATCGGACATGACCAGGACCTCTTGGTGGAGAAGACGAGACTGCCAATGGTCGAGGGCCAACCACACTGCCTTAAGTCCAGCCAAGTGATGTGCCTGTCTGAGAGATCCGGGGCCACAGGCCCGAGGCAGCAGAGACGTCCAGCAGGCGTCGGTGCAGAGGGAGAGCCGCGGCGAGGGAGGGCAGAGGGGGACTCCCGAGACAAGCCAGGCGGGGTCCGCCCACCATTGGAGGTGGGCCCGGATGAGCGGGAGGACAGGGACTGGAGCCGCCAGGTTGTGGGAGGACGGGCGCCAATGGGCAAGCAGGTGGATCTGGAGCGGGCGCGAGTAGAACCAGCCCAGGCCAAGAGATCCGCTGCTGAGTTCAGAAGGCAGAGTAGTTGCAACCAGACCAGCGCCGGGACCACATCCGCGCGAGACACCCGGTGGGAGAACTCCAGCAACTTCACGACACGTGCCTCCGGCAGTCTCACGAGGTTGCAGTTGGTCCAAAATTCCAAACTGAAATGCACAAACCTGCGGGGACGGAGAGAGATTGGACTTTCCTCTGTTGACCAGGAAGCCGAGTCGACGGAGGAGGGTGAGAACGCATCCCGGTACGCGGCGAGGGCAGCGAAGTCCTGGTTCCGGAGCAGTAGATCGACAAATCAAGGGAGGTGGGCCCGGAGGACGTCGGACAGGCCTTGGTGACCACCGCATTCACGATCCGGGTGAACAACTAACGGCTGAGGTTGAGTCCGAAGGGGAGAGCCCGGACCTGATAGACCGTCCCACAATAGGCGAAGTGCAGCAACCGCCAAGAGGCCAGGGACGCGTAGGTAGGCGTCTGCCAGATCGAGGCTGAAGACAAAGTTCGTGGGGCGCATGGCGGCCTTCATGGCCCACGCTGTTTCCATCTGCTACGGGGGAGCGGAGATGAACTTGTTGAGCGCGGACAGGTCGATGATAGGGCACCACCGGCCGCCCGGCTCCAGCACCAGGAAGAGGCGGTTGTAGAAAGGGCCGGGGAATCGTGCTGCGCGACCAACTCCATCGCGGACCTGAGGAGAATGGCCGAGATCTCATCCCGCAGAGCATCCGCCTTGCGCCAGTCAGCAGGGATCCATGTCCCGACAGGAGCGCGGTGAAGCGGAGGGGGAAGTGAGAAGGAAATCAGCAGGCCCTCTGAAACAGTAGCGAGCACACAAGGGTCATCCAGCAGCAACGATCACCACTCGCCACTGCGCAGAGCTCAGAAGTGCCTACCCCTCTTAGACCATTTTGTGTAATGGACTGCTTAAAAATGTGTATTTTGTGTAATCATTTCAGCGCAACACGCAACAACAAAAATACACCACAGCAAACAAATTTAAAATAAAGACATTTATCCACGCTATTTTATTCACACAATATCAGGTATCGCTGTAGTACGTTTGGGTTTGAAGTTGTGAATAGTATTTGTGAAAAAAAAAACTCTCTTTTTTGTAAAAATATGGTCATTTTGGACATATTTCTTGAGCTCTTGTGACCCTTGACTTTTCACAGGGATAAACGAAATTAGTGTGCATATAAAGGTCTTTTCATCAGGTATCTTTGTACCAAGTTTGGGTTTGAAGTTGTGAATAGTATTTGAGAAAAAATAAATTATGTCCCAAAATAGCTATTTTTGATATATTTTTTGATCCTCTGTGACCTTGACCTTTGTAAGAATCTGTCACTAAAATTGGCATGTTTAAAAAGGTCTTGCCACAAAGTACTCTTGGGCCAAGTTTGAAGACTGTAGCTTCGATAGTCTCCGAGAAAATGCCAACGTTAAAGTTTACCACGCACGACAGCGGGCCGCTGGCTCAGAACAGTCACTTTTGCTTCGCACGTGAGCCAAAAATGTCTTTCGTGCATGACAGATCGCTGTTACATCAGTAACTAAAAAGGACATCTGTTACTGCGACACGTTAGTGTCACCCATGCATTTCCAGTATGCCGATACAGTGTAAGGCTCCTACTTGGTCACCAGCCGCAATGTTTACACCTGCCACTGTACGGTATATCCACAGTCTGGACAACATGTTATAAGCGGCATTGAACGATGTTGAGTCTCATACACGATCGGATGGAAGTACCAGTGTTGAAAGACATTGCACGTACTACACGTGTGACCAATGTGTGTCGGTGTACGGCCAAGGTGTAGCATCAGAGGAACGGAATATCAATTAGAACCTCCAAATTCAGCTTCAGAATCAAGCCGTACATCATTGCCGTTGTCAGTGCCTCAACCGTCGATCGCTCTAGCTGACACTGCCAACACGTGGTTATGCTGCCACTCGCGGTAGGTGGGCACACATGTCCCAATACATCAAAGCTATCTGCTTTTGAAACCACGTCTCCAAACACAAAATTTTATCACTCCGAATATCTACATATTCACTCGCCATTTTGACCGTAATACGCATGCTAGCGCCGCAAAGCTGACCGCATACAACGTACAAAAGTACGCACGCACTGTCAGGACCCTCACGGTAGTGTAAACCGATGATTATTATGTCAGTGCGAAGTCACCACACGCGCGGCGAGGCTCGCGTATCAGCGGGTGCGCGATATAAAACACCTGACACCGCTCTAGCTGTTTTCCGGGCTGCACGGTATACGAGACTGCCAACCAGTACAGCGGTTTGCCGGGCCGAAAGGGTTAACGAAAAAGTGCTTTATGTCAGCTTTGGCATGTACTACTGCCTTGGCCCCGCGGACTCCAAATGTCTTTGAATATCATACTTTTGTACGCACCACTGTGATAAAACGCACGTTTCTGCACACGTTGCATGCATTTGTAGCAGAGGAGACCTCTGCTATCGCTATAGTTACTACCCGTGAGTCAGAGTTCAGTGTACGCTTGGCGCGCTGTGTGCGAGTATTTTTTTGGCTGGGCAGTTTGTAGCGGACTACGCGCGCAAAGCTCAGTGACATAGTCTCTGGTTTCAGAGGCTGGGAGTCTATAAAGCGGCCGATCTTCAGTCCACAATTAGCCCCCCCCCCCCCCCCCCCCCCCCCCCCCCGTAAATTGCGTATTTTAGAGGAACTGGTCGTACTCGCGTAATTTGAGCCGAAAATGCGTAAAATCACGAGCTAGCGCGTAAGGTAGGCACCTCTGAGAGCTAGCCACCCGCCGACTGGGGGCTCTGCCAGGGTCGGCGGGGGTGAGGGAGTGACCGAAGAGCAGGGGACCCCCGAGCGGCGCTCGACGGAGCTGAGCGGGCGGACGCAGAAAGGAGCGGGCACTGAGCACAGTAGTTCACCGTTTGCGGCCGCAGCGAGGGTGTTGGTGGAAGCATGGAAAGCCGCTCAGCAGGCCGTGACCGCCAAGGCATGTAAGTCACGCCAGGTATCCATGTGATGGTGCTCCAGGGACTCCTCCACGCAGTGGAGCACAGCCTGTGTCGCCAGTTCCAAAAACCCATGCCGGGACAGGAGATACGGACCAAGGTTGCCATGGAGACGAGCCCGAATGGGGATGCAACTTTCTTAGGGCTCGCCAGCCTCCCCTCTGCCGGAGCCTGATATCGACGGCTGCCATCCAACGCATGTCAGAGAAGAAGCCCATTCCGACCGCCAACCTTGCGGGAGCTGGGCGTTGAATGCCTCTGGCAGGTCCCGAAACCCGGGAGGGGGGGAGGGACTTAACATCTTGGTCAGACTCGGCGCGTCCACAAGAGAGCGGAGGCCTTCCTCTTCCTCGGCGGGGACGGAGGGCAGACGTCCGGACGCAAGGGGTCCTGGGGGGTGTCCGATCGCGACTAAGGAGGCACACAAGGCGGGGACGGGTGACACTCGAGGAAACATGCTGATCCTGGCAGCACCCTGAAGGGTGCCGATCCTGGGACCCCGACCTGTGCTGAAGACAGTCTGGGTCCTGCTTATCGCCAGCAGCCGCACTGTGCTGTAGCCAGGCGGGGTGCCGTTGGTAAGGGGAAGCTGACCTGTGCTGTAGCCAGGCTGGGTCCCATCGCTCACTTGCATCTGCTCTGTGCAATAGACAGGCGGGGGGGGGGGGGGGGGGGGGGGGGGGGGCCGTCGGTCTCGGGAAGCCGACCTGCACTGTAGACAGTCGGGGGTCCCGTCGCTCGCTTACATCTGCTCTGTGCAATAGACAGACAGACAAGGGAGCCCCATCGGTCTCGGGAAGCCGCCCTGTACTGTAGACAGTCAGGGGGTCCCGACGCTCATGGGCATCTGCACTGTGCTTTAGACAGGCAGGCCACCGGTGGTCTTGGGGAACGGACCTGTGCCATAGACAGTGTGGGTCCCGTTGATCGCTGGCATCCGCTCTGTGCTGGATTGGTCCCAGGAAGCCGTCCCGTGCCGTAGACAGGCTGGGTCCCGCTGGTCTCGCAACATCTGACTGCGAGCGGCAAGGGACCCGGACGCCACGCAGTGCCAAGGGCAGAGCAGCCCAGGGAACAAGATACAGAGACCGACGGGGAGTGAGAGCGTCGAAGCAAGCGTACCTCCGTTCAAACCGATCTGGATGCCCCGAGCGCTGGGCGCAGCCTCCGCAGTCTGGCAAAGAGGTCTAGCCGGGAGGGGGGGGGGGGGGGGGGGGGGAGGGGGGTAGGGGGAGGGATTGATTGATTGATTGTACATTGCTTAACGTCCCGACAGCAACAAGGCTTTCTCAGGACGTGCCTGCACTGCTTGTGAAAAAAACAACTAAACAGAACATTGAATGTATGTCGCCAGCCGGTCAAATACATTAAATAAACCTAACACATGGGGCCTAAATAAAGCTAAGACCATTTAGCAACACACATCCAATATCAAGAGCTACAGGCAGCGCAGACAGTAGGGAGAGTTTTAAAAAGGCAAATACAGGTGAATGGACCTCGGGTAGACAGAAACACATGCCCCAGAATAGAGAGAAAAACTCACCCTGTGGGGCTGACCAGGGTGACCCTGGGAACTAAAAAGTACCTAACCCCACCCAAGTCCCCCAGGGCAGACCCGGGTGGGGAAGTAGGGGGAGGGAGGGTAAGGGGGAGGGGGGGGGGGGGCACGGCGGTGGGGGCCAAGACAGGCATGGCGAGCAGCACGCGGCAGGAGGAGAGCCCCAAGATGTCCGAGGTCGCCCGCCAAGGGGTCGGGGAGGCCGCCGGCTGAGGAGGTTCCCGGGAGGCAGACGGCGGTAAAACTCCCACCACTGCGACCAACGTTCCTCCTTCCAAGAAGCGCATCTCTCACACGGTCGTGCACAGGAGCGGCCCGAACAAGGGAGACACAAGGTGTGGGGGTCCGTCATCTTTTCCTTTTTTAAAATATCGGACAGGCTGTGATTCGAACCACGCCACACGTGGTTCGAAAGGTAATTTCTATAGGCGCGATCGCCTTACCCACTGCGCTAATGTGGCACTGCCCCTGAAACCCCTTACACCAACGACAAGTACATAACTGCGCACTGCAACAGAAAGCGGAGCACATGAGAGGCAATGGCACATGGCCCGTAGTAGCGATGGGCCACGTGAGCGAAAACTCCCGACCGGTGCCGCAGTTGAGCTGGCTGTGAAAGAACCAGCCGCTATCCGAGGAATACAATGGCCGGTCAAGGCACCTGGCCGGCCGAGGCATGCCCCGAGACCTTACCTGGCAATATATCCAGAGCGACGGAAGGCAAGCAAGGAGAAACAACAACCAAGAGCCCCCAGGTAGCCCAACGTGAACCACAGGTAGTCCACAGTGAGGCACAACACACCCCGTAATCCAAAGAAAAGCACAAGCAAGCACAAGTATCCAAGGGCATCCAAGGGTATCCAAAGGCTGAGCACAAGTAGGAAGCACCCTACCACTACGAAGCTAAGCGTTCGACTGGCGTGGCACCACTATACACGTGACCGGATTGGGAGGGAAAGGAGACTACTCATGGTGTCTTGGTAATGACTCCCTAGAGTCGCCTCGCTGGTTGTGTAGGTATACACAACAGATTCTTAGGTTGAAATTGGTAAGCTAAGTGTACCTTCCACATAGTAATACCATCGGTAATGTATTTTGAGGAAACAAATCATAATACATAGTATGGTTTGATTATATATTCAAAACTTTTAAAAAGGTATAGACGTCAGTTAAATATTTACGCTTTCCCACTTTTAGTTTCCCAACTTGTGTCCTCTTCACTGCCTCACTGCAATGATTAAGATTTCTTTCAGATGCATCAACTCTATGGCTGTTGGTAGCACTTTTGGTCAAGGTGAATCCTGCAGGAATCACCATGACAAAAAGTGCTACCAACAGCCAAATGGTTAGGAGGACAAGACAAAATCAATCTCAGTTTCTCTTTGTCACAGTCTGTGAAAGCGTGAATACATTGGCCCCTTAGGCTACAATTCCCAAACCATTTTGTCCTGCAAAGATTAGATGACAGTTAAACCATAGTAGCTCAAGGGTGGTGTCAGATTACTCTGGGGCCTAGAAGTGCCAAGTTACTTTGGCACCACCCTAGAAGTATCCAGCCACTATATCACTTGTTGTAGAGTATAACTAAGGACTGAATGGTTGATGCAGCAATCATCACGACAAAAAGTGCTAAATACAGCAAAGGGATAAATTCAAAGACCATTACACACCTGCATGTCTAATTCATGACACCTCTGCATGAGCTCCTCTTTCGCCTCCAGGGCCGCATTCAGTTCCTCCACAGTCTTCTTCAGCTGAAACAGTAACTGGACGTGATAACGTAGCTGTAACTGCCTCTTGATGTGGCATAAAAATAACAGGCAAAAGTCTTCTTAATGGGAAATTGATGAAAATGACTTAGTTATATTAGAAGTTATATAGAATAGTGCCAGATAAGCTTGCCACTTGGAAAAGTGTTGAAATTATGTGGGTCAAATGAACTGCTTTAACCCATTCAGCCCTGGGACCCTGCAGCAGGAGATGGATTGATCATGATAATTCAAGAGTGGTGCCAGATGAGCTGGCACTACCCTTGAATTATCATGATCAATCTATCTCCTACAACTGGTACACAGTTGTTAGACAATGCCTCCAAAAGTCTGGAAATGCAGCCGAGGAGCTAAGAGGGCTAAGATAATGGCCATAATGTGGCAGACAAACAAAAGTGAATGTAAAATGAATTTTTCTCAAAAATGTATTTTTTTGAATAATACTTACCGATGACATTACTGTAAGAAGATACGCCTAGCTTACCAATTTCAGCCTAAGAACCTGTTGTGTTCCCAAACAACCAGAGAGACAACTCTAGGGGACCATAACCAGGGACCCCGAGTAGTCTCCGTCCCTCCCCATCCGGTCACGTGCCACGTGGTGTCACGCCAGTCGGAAATGATTAGCTTACAGGCGGCAAGCGGGGCAGGTGGGAGGGTCCTTCGAGTAACATCATCGGTAAGTATTTTTTCGAAAAAATACATTTTAGAGAAAAATTCATTTGTTTTCTCAAAAACATTACCAGCGACATTACTATTAGGAAGAATGGCGAAAATGGAGGAGGGTGCCGCCCACAATGTTACCCCCTTTATAGGGCTTAGTCAGACCCGCCCTTCCCAGAGCAACCTCCCGACAATTTCAGCTAAGCTTTACCTACGGCGCCTCTGGCGCCTCCGGCGCCGGGAGGGAGTGTTGCGCTGCGGCGATGTCCCCCACCAGGGCCAAGTTCTCCCGTTGGCCCGCAAGGTCCCTGAGGTAGAACAGGGTGATGATTGATTCCGACCGTCAGCCCACAGCCGCCACGATGTATCGGACGGCACAGTTGCAGTCGAAAGCGCCGCTTGTGGCCATGGCTCTAACTTTGTGTGCCCGGATCCTTAGCCTCTTAGCTCCCTCCAGGGAGAGATCCTGGTAGGCGGCCCATAAGACCCAGCACAGCCAGGAGGATATCGTCTGGGCCGAGATGTCTGCTCTGCCTGGGGACAAAGGCAGAAAGAGACGGGACCGTCCCCTCCGGACGGGCTTGGATTGGCGCAGGTAGATCCGCAGGGCGTGGACTGGATCTTGCTGCCTTGTCTCCCGGGGAAAGTTCAACCCTTTCAGTGGCCGAATGGTGATCACCTGGGGCACGGTCATGGGAGACCTAGTCTTGGCGAGGAAGGACGGATCAGTGAGGAGTTGAACTGAGACATCCGTTCTGAACTGCAGGCAGGCAGGTCGTGCAGAGAGCGCGTGCAGCTCGCTTACTCGGGCAGCAGAGGCGAGGGCCAAAAGGAAGCAGGTCTTCCGAGTCACGGCCGCGAACCGGGCCAGGGGGAGCAGTTCGAATCGGTTCAAATTCAGCCATGTGAGCACCCAGGGTAGGTCCCAGCGAGGGATCAGCGAGCGAGGGACCGGCCGCTGGAGGCCGAAGTGGGCCATGAGGTCAGCGAAGTCCTTGCAGGCGCTGGGGTCCGGGAGGTCCAGGTGACGATAGGTGTCAGCTATCAAAGCAAGGTAACCCCTGATGGTGATGGGTGCCAGGTTCTGCTCGCCAAAGAGCCAGAGGAAGAATTTGGCGAGCTGGGGGGTAGTCAGATCTGTGGGGGAGAAGCGCTGGTCGGCGCACCAGGACCGTAGGACTCGCCGCTTTCCCTCGTAGACGCACCTGGTCGAGGGTCTGCGGGCTGTAGCGATAGCCTCCACCGCTGCACTCGAGAAACCTCTAGTGGCGAGGGTGTGCTGCACAATCTCCAGGTCTGTAGGAGAAGATGCTCTGGGCATGGGTGGAACAGCCTCTGGCGGGGTTGCTTGAGCATCGTGCGTGGGGTGGGCAGCAATAGAGGGGGGGGCCCATGGCGAGACTCAGAAGGTCGGTGGTCAACGACTTGGTCCAGGCGAACGGGGCCACTAGTAGCACGACCGCGTTGCATCCCCTGAGTTTGAGCAGGACCTTGGGGACTAGCACTGTCAGAGGATACGCGTAAGCGATGAGGATGTCATAAGAGATGGACAGCGTGACAACTGCCCAGGCGAGGGGATCTGGGATGGGGGAGACAAAGAGGGGGAGTTGACGATTCCACCTCGTGGCGCAGTAAGCGCAGATCATCCAAAAGATATCCAGGTGAAGAGTCCACCCAGTGTGGAGGAGCTGGCCGCGCCGAGAGTCGGCTAAGACGTTCAGATGGCCCGGGATGTGTCGCGCTCGGAGGGAGATGCCGCAGTCTTCGCACTACTGGAGGACCTGGTACAGAAGGATGCAAATGGAGGGGGAGCGCGTACCGCCCTGCTTCTGAATGTAGGAGACCACCGTGGAGTTGTCCGAGAGGACAAGGAGGTCCAGGTGTCGGAGACATGTCTCCCACGCGCTGAGGGCTCGCCAAACCGTGTACAGCTCTAACCAGTTGATGTGCCTGTCTGCGAGGTCCTGAGGCCAGTGGCGGGACGCCATAAGGAACATCGGTAGAAGGTGCGCGCCCCAACTGGTGAGACTTGCATCCATGCACAAAGACAACTGGGGGGGCGGAGAGGCGAGGGGTACTCCTGACGCGAGCCACGCAGGGTCCACCTAGTGGAGCAGATGGGGCCGGAGCAACGGGGTAACTGGCACCGGGGTTGCGAGATCGCCAGAGGAGGGCCGACAGTGGAGGAGCAGATGCAACTGGAGTGGGTGGGAGTACAGCCAGCCAAGTGGTAAGAGATCCGCCGCCGCACTCATGAGGCCGAGGAGCTGAAGCCATACTCTGGCGGGGACCGTTTCCTCCGGGGACACCTGCCAGGCCAAGGAAGCCAACTTCTGGATCCGGGGCTCCGGAAGTCTCAAGGGTGAGAAGTCTGTCAGAAACTCCATGCCAAGGTGCACAGAGCAGCGGGAGGGCGTGAGGTCCGACTTGCCCGCGTTGACCAGGAAGCCAAGCCGAGTCAGCAGCACGAGCAGCGCATCTCTGTCCTTTGCTAAGGCGACCTCTGACTGATTTCGTAGGAGGAGGTCATCCAAGTAGTTTGAAGTCGAACTTGCAGACGACTGTCGGGCCTTGGCGATGACGGCATCCATGATGCGAGTGAATACCCACAGGCTGAAGTTGAGGCCAAACGGCAGTGCCCGAAACTGGCAGACGACGCCGTCAAAGGCAAACTGCAGGTAACGCCGGGAATAAGGGTGCATGGGGACGTGTAGATACGCGTCCGACAGGTCCAGACTGACGGCGAAGTCCATGGGCTGTACCAACACCCTGAGAGCCCTGGCTGTCTCCATGCGGAACGTCGGGGCTGCGATGTACTTGTTCAGCGACGAGAGGTCGATGATGGGGCGCCACTTGCCGCCGGGCTTGGGGACAACGAAAAGGCAGCTGTAGAAGGCTGGGGAGTTGAGCCGCGTGATGACCTCCGTGGCGGCCTTCTGCAGTAGAGCGGCAACCTCACCACGGAGAGCGTTGGCCTTGAGCTGATTGGGTGGGATTCTGGTCCACAGGGGTGAGCGCCGCAGCAGCGGCGGGGAGTGAAAGGTGATCAGGAGGCCTTCGGAGATGGTGGCGAGGATCCAGGGGTCGTCTGGAAGCGCGAACGCCACACTTCGCTGCGGAGGGTGAGCCTCCCGCTGACTGGAGCCCCCGAGACGGTCGGCGGAGGCGGAAGCGAGGGCAAGTCAGGGGGCCCTCCCATGCACCTGGCGGGCGGGCTGGGGCCAGGGTCCTACCAGGACGGGAGCGGCCGAAGGCAGGGGTTCGCAGGGGGGGGGGGAGAGGGGGCCCAGGCGCGAGGGGAGGGTCTGACGATCCGCAGTGCACTACCCACAGCCTGGCAGGCTGCCGGAAAGCGGGAGGGAGCGGAGCTGCTGGGCCAGAGGTCCTTGTTCCCGTCCTTTACCACTTGCCAGGTGGGACCGAAGAGGAAGCCACCAAGGGGGGCGTGCATGAGAAGCGTCTTCACCTTGGAGCACAGCATTTCACCACATCAGGTCACGGTTCGACGCCGCGGCCATAGCGTTGACGGAGGTGTGATATGCTGCCTGGTTTGTTGCCACCGCAAGGGTGAGGAGGCCACCTAACAGCGGCGAGATGGACGGGTGCCAGGTGTCCTCGACGCGACGGACAACTGCTTGTGTCACGAGCTCCAAGAATCCAGAGCATGCCAAGGCGTTGCGGATTAGGGACGCAGTTTTGTCCAAGCCGCGGGGGATGCTACACTGCGACAGCCCGGAGCCGCCTGCCAGTACTTGCACCAGCGGATCCACTGCGGGTAGGGGACAGGAGAAAGCCTGGGAATGCCCCACGTACCAGTCCTGGTGGAAGGGAATGTCGAGGCCAGAGGGCCACCTATGGTCGGAGAAGAAGTCGACCTCGCGGGAGGTACCCTGCTGCAACTACGCGGAGAACGCATCTTACCTGTCGGGTGGCGTCGACGAAGGCGGAGGCCTTCCTCTTGGGCAGGGGGAGGGGGACGGTGGGCAGGCCTCCAAGGGAAGGCAGGCCACAATCAGACAAGCCGCTTCATCCAGGGACCCGAGAGTCTCCGCCCTCGGAGCCAGGAGGGACACCGGCGACGATGGGCTGTCTGGGGAACGCGAGCAGGGAGAGGGAGATCGGCTGTCCGCGCCAAAGAGAGAGCTGAGACGGAGGCTTCTGGCAGCAGGGTCAGGGCCTCATCGTCGTCAGGGGGGCGAGTCGACTGGCGGGGGGGGGGGGGGGGGGGGGGCGGGGCTGAGAGCCGTTCTGGGAGGACCAAAAGGCGAGGGGAAGAAGACTACCAGCTGCGGAGGAGGCATGGGAGCCGGGGGCCTCGCTAGCCTTGTCCCGACGTTTAGGGCTGGGGGGAAGGGCGGGAACGACTCACCCGGAAGCTCCTCCACTGATGGTGGGGTGAAGCAGAGGGCGAGGCCCACCGAGGGGAGTGACGGGATGAGACAGAGCTGGAGCGCACTGGGCACCTGTCCCGGGGGGAGCGACTGCGATGCAGTGTGTGAGTCTGTCGGGTCCAATCAGGCGATTTCCTCCCAGAGCGCCCTGAGGAGGAAGGCGACGGACGCCGGGACCGGCGAGGAGAGACATGCCGGGACGCGCGAGAGGGTGGGCGAAGCCTCGAGGCATGTGACATGGCCAAGCGAGAGGAGGAGGAGGGGGGCCGGGGGCTGCGGCGGCCGTTGCGCTGCACATCGCGGTCCCCAGTGTCCGAGGGGCGGGTGTGCAGGCAGCTCCTAGCGCCGTGCGGCTTATCAGGTCTGCCAGCGGTCGGGGGACAGGGCGACGGAAGTCGCTGTGGGCCGGCCTCAATGTGGCGGGGGCTCTGCCGGCTGGTTCCCCTGGGGGAGCGAGCGGGCTTATCCCCGTGAGATGCGTCAGGGCCTGAGGTGTCATTCACCGCCATGCGGGGTAATTGTAGGCCGGTCTCCTCCGAGGAGCGGGCGGGCCAGGTCTGAGGGGGCACAGTGGGAAATCCCACAGAGGTAGACGAAGGCCTGGGACCTGAAGAGTAAGTATGGGCCTGACGTGTTGTCCTCTCCCCAAGGACCGAGTGGGCGCGTCTGGTCTCTTCACCTGGCAAGGAGAGGGGCGTCAAGGTGGTCGGGCGGTCTTGGGCCGGCGTAGGGCGCTCGCGCCGGTAAAAGCTCCAGAACTGTGACCAAAGTTCTTCTGGCCAGGCTGCGCAGGCGTCGCAAGAGTGGTCGGAGGCGCAGCCGTAACAGGGGGGGGCAGACCGCATGGGTATCGCTCGGCCATTGGAAGTCGCCGCATAGCAGGCAGGTGCAACACATATCTGACGTGAAAGGCGACCGGGCATGGGCTCCCCGTGGCCCCGCCAAACGAGTTCACGCGTTCGAATCGAGCTGTCATATGATCAAACGAAAAGCACCACGGTCGAAGCCGCCGCCCGGCCACAAAGCGCTGGTCTAGGGCACAAACCGAGGCCTTACCTTGAAATGGTTGTGGGGACGGGGGGAAAACCTGCCACAAGTCCCTCAGAAGCACCGGGCGAGAAGGTAGAAGTCCCAGAAGGCACACAATAAACCCAGTGGAAAACACCCGCAACCACGTAAATCCACGGCAACGAAAGGGAACCACACGTAATCCAGCAGGAAACACATGTAATCCAAAAGCGACCGGTCACACCATACACGGCCGAAGGTCCTGTAGGCTTGACACAACCATTCACGGTAAGCTAAGCAAACAGACTGGCATGACACCACGTGGCACGTGACCAGCTGGGGAGGGACGGGGGACTACTCAGTGTTCCTGGTTACGGCCCCCTAGAATGGGAACACAACAGGTTCTTTGGCTGAAAGTGCTAAGCTAGGTGTATCTTCCTAATAGTAATGTCATCGGTAATGTTTTTGAGAAAACAAAAATGAACGAATCAAAAACTTTTAAATGGACGCAGAATGGATAAGTAACCATATATTCATTTACCTGATCCTGGAGTTCAGAGTGCCAGATGAGCTTGGCGCCCGAAGGTGCCAAGCTCTTCTGGCACTACCCTTGAATTATCATGATCAATCCATCTCCTACAACTGGTACATAGTTGTTAGACAATGCCTCCAAAAGTTTGGAAATGTGGCCGTGGGGTTAAGAGGGTTAAGGCCATGGTGTGGCAGACAAACAAAAGTGAATGTAAATGAATGAATGAGTGAAAAGCTTCTAAATAGACGCTGAATGGATAATTAACCATATATTTATTTACCTGATCCTGGAGTTCGGAGTCCACTTCATCGCCTGTGGAGATTTCCTTTGTCATCAGCTGTAAAAAAAAAGTATCACGTCAAAACCAAGTAACATGTACGGATATTTACGACATTCAGACATTTTTTGGGTCTGTAAAATCATAAAAGAAGTTACATGTCAATATCAATGAAAGGTCTTTGAACTTGGGCGTTCAAAGCACAGTGTGGGGCCCTGTCTCATACTTTATGCATAGCTGCCAACCTTGAGGCAACAAAAATCCTGAGCTGCGGCCTCCACGACGCTAGCCCATGCTTCCAGGTGCTGAAAAATCAAACAACAGGGGGGGGGGGGGGGGGGGGGGGGGGGGGGGTATGCACCTTGCTCCAGCCGAATAATCAAACACTGTGTGCGTCAGCCCACCTAGGTTTACTGTGCAGCGATGTTTATGTCTGCCCGGCACATTTTACAAAAGGCAAAGTGTTAGCCCTTTCTCGATTCGTCGATGAAAGGAACGCTTGTAGTCTGGATGGAACTCACCAACCACTTCTGCTTCTTTGGAGGCATCATTTTGTTGAAAATCGAAAATAACACTTGTGAAAATCGCTAAGCATGTGCTCCAGACCAGGGCAATTTCGAAGGAACTGAAACAAACACAGAATGGATGCAAATTTGCTGCGCATGCGTAAAAAGATTGGCTGTGGGTCCCCAAAAGCTTAGCGGTACAGTATAGCGGCAGGCTCTCAACTACAGGCGCTTGACCGGGAGCGGTACGCCAAAATGCCTTGAATTTTAAAACAAAGCTTGAAAATCAGGAAAAATGTACAAAAAAACGGAAAATCGGGACTTTAAAAAAAATCGGGAAATTCCCGAAAAAATCGGGAGGGTTGGCAGCTATGCTTTATGTTACATCAAATTTTAACTCCATCACACCTAATAATGGTTTTGGTAACTTGAAGACCATACCTTCTGTGGGTGCTAGACTGATCATGTTTGTACTGGGCATTACTTTAGCTCTTTGCCTGTTGCTAGCAGTTTTAGTCACGATGATTGCTATAGGAATCATCATGACTAAAACCGCTGCTGACACGCAAAGGGTTAAAAGTCCTCAGGAAATTTGAAGGAACAATTGTCTTACCTCCTGAATGGCGAATTTGATGGTTTGCTGCACCCCTTCTCCCATACTCATAATGCGTTGTATGTGATGCTGTTTATTCTCACAGTTGACGGCCACTCCAAGGACCAACTGTAGCATGCGCCCCACCTCCACAGGGTCATTATGCTCACCTGCAAATCAAAATTTATGAGTCAATATTATACGTCTTCATTTCAGCTCACTCATTCAGCCTGCATATTACATGTAATAATGCTCCGCTGAGTTCCAAAAATAGTGAGTCCATAAGTAGTCTTGATGCCTTTGTGCATGCAGCCACCAGTACTGTTTATAGTAATGGCTGCTGGATGCACGAGAAGCTTCGCAGTTTTGATTTCAGCTTTGCAGATAGTTATTCATTCACCCTTGACTAATTTCACTTTTCCATAACAAATAGCAACTTTCACAATCTCAAGAAGTGTCCTTAACCCTTTAAGTCCTGATACGCTCTCACATGAGATAAATTTGACCATGATAGTTCGAGGGTGGTGCCAGAACAGCTTGACGCCCATGGGAACTATCAGTATCATGATCAGTCTATCATCTGAACTGTAATCTAGCCTTCATAGGAGTACTCACAAATCTGAACGAGAAAGGCAAAGCCCTTATGGTTCACATATATGACCAATCCACAAATACACAGATAGGTGTTATCAGTTGCCTTCATGCCAAATTTTACTGAAAAGTTTTGATAAAAACTAAACTTCTATCAAAAACTGGCATTTTTCACACACTATGACCCTTGACCTTTCCGAGGGGTCATCCAACTTAGTATGCATAGAAAGGCCTTAGCATCAGGTATCTCAATACTAAGTTTGAGTTTTAAGTTGAAAACAGTATTTGAGAAAAAGCAGTTTTTCACTTTTGTCAAGATATGGCAATTTTTTACCCCTGTCTAGACCCCCCCCCCCCCCATGACCCTTGACCTTTGCGAGGGGACCAGTAAATTAGTATGCATAGAAAGGTCTTACCATCAGCTGCCTGTGTGCCAAATCCGACTGAAACGTTGAGCAAAACTTTGATAAAAACTATAATTCTATCAAAAACTGGCCTTTTTCACACACTTGCCAACCTCCTGTCACCCTTGAACTTTCTGAGGGGTCATCCAAATTAGTATGTATAGAAAGGTCTTACCATCAGGCACCTATTTACCAAGTTTGGATTTTAAGTTGAAAATAGTATTTGAGGAGAAACAATTTGTGTCAAAATATGACTATTTTTTTACCACTTTCTGGACCCCCAGTGACCTTGACCTTTGAGAGAGGTCACTGAAATTGTTATGTTTAGAAAGGTTTTACCACAAAGTACCCTTCGGCCAAGTTTTAAGTCTGAGGCTTGAATAGCCTCCGAGAAAATGCCAACATTAAAGTTTAACAAGGACACCAGATGCCAGAAAGATGATTACATAGTCTCACTTTTGCTATCGCACCTAAACCAAAAAATCAACCTCAGGATGTAATGTGTTAAACACTGAATTAGCTGTGGGAGATTGCAGAAGATTTGCCAGTCATAGCAACACTTCCTAGACTTGTGGCAATGAAGATAAAAGATGTCAAACATGATACAAAATAAATGCAACACACCCATGAGATTGACGTCAGGCATCTGGAAGCCTTGGATCTGTATGCCCAGCACCTGCACAGAATTTCATAATTCCAACAAATGCACACAGCAAGCTTATGAACTGAAAATAATGAGACACTACAAGGCTGAGAGTTCTGTTGTCTGGGCAGAAGCAGTGGGCAGAAGCAGCGCTATAACCCACTGAGCCCACATTACAGCAAGGTGTGGATCGACCATGACAGTTCACAGGTGGTGTCAAGCCATTCTGTCAACACCCAAGGACTATCATGTTCACACCATCCTTCAACTGTCATGGTTTATCTGATAGCTAAACTGTAGTGTAGTCTTCACAGGACAAATTTTGTTGGAATTTCAACATTATGGCTCAGTCTGTCAACATCTTAACCCATAACATACTGAGGCTAAAAGCTTCAAATTTGTACACTGCCATATGCAAGCTATATATTGTAGTACTTACAGTTAAGGATATAGACCAATGGCTTTAGTTCAAGGGTGGTGCCAGAATTGCTTGGCGCCTAGACTAGAGGCTCCAAACTATTCTGGCACTACCCTTGAACTATTTTAGTCAAACTTATTTCACACACTGGTGTATTCCGAATGATAAGGGTTAAGGATTTTCTGAAAACACCACTGCAATTGCAAAGCATGGAGTCACATGATCATCACTGAATGTTTTAATTCCATACCAAGTTTTGTCATTATCATTACAGAAGACCACACTGTATAAACCTATGTATTACTAGTAGCAATAAATTATTACTGCACCATGCACAGTCCAAGATATCAGAGTTTGAAAGCATGGAAAGTGAATTAAGCATGAAACACCATACAACTATGTAATAAAAATCACAATGACTTTTGAAGACTGCCCACAAAATTACCTCAAGGTTGTATTCCAGGATGCCTTTGACAATTTTCTTCAAATTGGTCACCTGTGGAAGAAAGTGACAAGGCATTATACTTTGGATTGACTTAAAATAGAAGATTAGATATCATCACATGATTTTTTTTCTGTTAGATACAGTTAGGTTTTTGTTTGTTTGTGTGTGTTTATGGTGTGTGTGTGTGTGTGTGTGTGTGTGTGTGTGTGTGACCGTGTGTGTTGTTTTGTTTTCATTTGTTTGTTGGTTTTTGTTTTTGTTTGTTTGGTGTTGTTTGTTTGGTGTTGTTGGGTTTGGTTTTTTTGGGGAGGGTGGGTGGTAGTGGTGTGTGTGTGTGACACTGCATTATCAGGAGAATTTAGCATTAAATCAGTTACAGCTGTACAATGCTACAATAAAACTAAATGTGCAGAAGATACAGTGATACTTTGTACTCATCATATCATAGGAAATACCAAACAAGGATGGAAAGAAACATCTACTATCTAGAGAGAAGAATGGCAAAGCACTTATGGCTCATGTATATGACCGAACCACATAATAAATCTGTCCTTTGTTGCCTTGACCTTTCCAACAGGTCACTAAAAGAAGTAAGAGTTCATGTGTCTAAACGGTCATAAGTAAGGGCTGGTTATTTACCAGCTACTAACCATGTTTTCTCAAAGTCAAAATGTATGCATTTTTCACAATTTGTCACCCCCCCCCCCCCCCCCACCTTTGCAAGGGGTCAACCAAATTAGAATGTATAGAAAGGTCTCATCATCAGTTACATTCATGCCAAATTTGATTTAAAATTTGTGGTGTTTTTTTTTTAATGCAATAAATTTTAAAAAGGTATTTTTCACACATTTGCTTATCTGTTGTGACCTTTGACCTATCCAAGGGTCATCCAAATTAGTAGACATGACCCATTACATAGACTAACAATTGTTGTCTTTTTTCACTCTCTTTAAATTTTTTCTCATTGGCCTGGCTCTATTTGATTTTTTCCCGGCCGTTCTCAAGGCAACAGGAGTCCCCTTGTTACATATTAGTTATTACCAAGGTAACATGTGATAAGCAGAGTCCCTTATTAAATGTTACGATGACAACGTTACTTGCTAGGCAAAGCGTTCTCCCCCAAATAAATCTTTGGCCAATCACATTTCTCGGTAGAAACACACCCTAATCTTCATTCAGTCAAACCTCTAAACAAAAATATGCCTATATTATAAATAAATAATTTAGTGGGCTACACAGCAAAAAGAACTATATCTAGGTGTTCTGTAATACCGCTGGTTTTATACAAAACATAACTGAATAATTGGATAAGTTAGATAATATCAACAACAGGAAATTTCAACTGAAGCGAAGGCCCTATCACGTACTGACCATATTCAAAACGGCGAAGAAACAAAAAGCTGGATAAATAAAAATTGAGGGTGTTACTCAACAAAATAACTATATGCACACGTTGTGTTCAGCCAATATTATCAATTTCATACAAACGAATGACTGAAAATGTGTTAAAATAAAAAATACCTAAGAGAGAAATTCCACTTGAATGCAGTTCAAGCAAGGTTGTTTACTGGTAGTTGGAAGTATGGAGAATTACATTCCCTAAATCTCTACGTCACAAGTAAAGTTTGGGGTCCTTTCAAGGGTGTACTTCACGCTATACTTTGTTTCCTCAAAACACATTATCGATGACATTACTGTTAGGAATACTGATCTAGCTAGCCTAATTTTAGCCAAAATTGTTGTGTGCCTACATGGCAGGAGAGGAAACAAGGGGCGCTATAAGCTAGGCAGTACCCCGGGGTAGCCTCCCTTCCATCCTCATCCAGGTATGCGCCCACCGGAATCGGCATTCTGTTTCTTAGCTAGCCGTGGATGGTTGTGTGCCTACTCTCTGCGTCTGGACTTCGTATAGTGTGACCAGTTTTGTGGCTTGGGACTTGTGACTTGAGCACTTACGTCGTGCTCTGTGTGCTCCCTCTCAGATTATTCTTCGTTTGGGCTCCATAGCGGCGGAGTTTCTGTGTTCAGTGGACCTGTACTGTTCCCGAGACTTGGTTTACCAACGAGCAACCGGTCGGCATGGGTGACTCTACTTCACGTTGGTCCCTACAGCGCTGCCTCACCCGCCTCTCTGCCATGACTAAGTATAACCTCGGTTAGTGCCTGCGACTGGCGCTCAAGTGGGGTGTGTGTGTGTGTGTGTGTGTGTGTGTGTGTGTGTGTGTGTGTGTGTGTGTGTGTGTGTGTGTGTGTGTGTGTGTGTGTGTGTGAGTGGAAAGCGCCGGGTATCGGCACTGGTCGTTCAGCAGATTCTTTTTTTAAACTCGTACACGCGATCGCGTTGGTGCGTGGCCTCAGGGAGCCACGCTCGCTCGCCGGTGACTATGTTTTGCAGTGGTCAAGTCCGCACCTGCAAGAAATGTGGGGACTTCCAGTGGCCGAGTGACTCACATGATGTCTGCTTACCATGCTTGGCCTGTGCCTCCACTCACCTGTGCGGCGCCTGCACCCCCAGGCGGGAGGAGCAGTGGTCGCAGCTTGGCGTTTCTATCGGCGGGAATGACGACCCCAGCCTGAGAGCGGGCGCCTGCTGCCGTCCCAACCTCTTCAGTGGAGGAGACACCTCGGACACTCACGAATTGGGACACACGTGCGGATCCGAAGCCTAGGGCTACAGCCGGAGGGTTCTGTCAGCTCGCAGGGGTTATGAGACACCGAGCCTGGCCAACATAGTACTCCGACAACAGTGTTCGTCAGCTCGCTGGTAAAACAGTACACTGAGCTTGGCCAACACCGGACGTCTACAGTGTTCGTCAGCTCGCTGAATACCACCGAGTCTGGCCAACAACGTCCGATGGACCGCCACGAGTCTACACCCCTGAGTCAATCCAAGCAAAGCGCAAGCCGTCTGATACAGAGGTCAGTAAAATTGTTACTTGCTAAGCTTGTAACTGCCCCCTCGGCACAGGTGCTTAGAGACGAGACGAGCATTCAGCGTCAGGCATCACAAGGACGGAGCTCCGTTCAACTAGTTTTTGGCGATAAAAAGTGCCAGACGGTCCTCCAAGCGTCACCCTCGTTCACGATCCTTGACAGGCCTCCATGCTCGCATACTGCTACCAGGGACCGGGATGCCCCCCGACACCCTAGGCCTTTCGTCAGGGGGATGCGGCTTCTGTCAGCCGTCGTGCCTCGCCACCTCGCGGATCCTTGCCGAGTTCGCCATGGCGCAGGTCGCGCCGTCGATACACCCGTTCGACTGCCACGTTTCGACACCATTTTAGGCGGGGTTCCCACTCTCGGCTACCACGCTCTCCCTGACACAGCCATTCCCTGCGGCGCCCCCAGCAGTCACATCGCAGCGCAGTTTCGGCACTGCCATCTGCATGGGACTTGCTATCGGCTCATTCCTTGTGCCTCCATTCTCCGGGATGAGACCCCCGCCCAGCGCGACGTTGACTCGACGGGATGCCTTAGCGACACTTCCAGTGAAATAGAAGAGACGATTTTCCCACCGTGCTCCAGTAAGAATGGTGGAGGAAGATGCTCTCAGTCGGGCCCCGGAGGGCTCTGGTTCGGCATTGCTTCATGACAACATCTCCGAAGCTGCCAGGCGGTGGACCACCACTCAGTTTGCCACCTAGGCGGGTTAGCAACAAGTGAACACGCAGGCAGATACATCCGCTGGTTGGAGTGATGGCGGTGCAGCTGGTGCTCGTCAGCGGCAGCGCTAAGAGTGTTACTACACCCAGCTGCCTTCCAACTACTCTACGCGTGTGAGGAGACTCCGATGATCGGCCGGTCTTCATCTAATGGAACAGGAAGCGGCTTCCTCTGTCGCCTCCAGACCGGGCCACAAGCCTGGGCCGTGGATGGGCTCCTTCGAGGAACGGACTCCTAGCGTAGACAACCACCTTTGCAATGGTTCCAGTTGGCCTGTTCACCGAAGTTAAGCCGTTGGGGGCGGTTATTCCTTGGTTGGATAACCGCCTGGAAACAACAGGTATGGTGGAAGCCGCTAGGCTTCACGCTAATCCGGCCTAGCCTTCCATTAAGGCCTTGGGCTGTATTCTTATTTTTTCTATAGTAACCTGTGTATGGCAGGGCACAAATTGAAGCTGTTAGCCTCAGGCTGATATGGGTTAAGATGCGGCAGCGCGCTCCCCCCTTCAGGACGGTACCTAGGCGCTCCACAAACTCAGGGATGGCATGGTGAGTATAGGACTTGATGACCGTGCCGCTGGTTCTCTGTCCTTTGGAGACGCGCGGCGAACCCTGCCTCAGCTCCGCGCCCAAGACGATCGCAACCCTGGCAGCAATTGTTTGTACAGTCACAAAGCGGCTGGCACGGCACGCTGGGAGATGGACAGTCAACACTCGCACCAAGAGGCTTCTCGGGTGCGACAGTGGATGCATTTGCAGCGACTCAGGAGTCGCTGACGGTACGGATACGGGGAAGAGTGGTGAGTACTACAGACCTGTTGTGTAGAGGAGTATCTCTCTCCATAGACCGGACTAACCCCATTTTGGCCAAGTTCGTCTAGGGGTTCCAAGCAGAGCCTACGCGACGAGGTTGCTGCTCTGCTTCGCAAGGTCGCCGCGGAGGTGGTAACGCGACACGACTCCCCAGCCTTCTACAACTGCCTCTTCGTGGTTCCCAAGCCGGGCGGCAAGGGGCGCCCTGTCTTGTCCACCCTACACAAGTTTATCTTTGGACTTTGCCGTCAGCCTAGACCTGTCAGATGCTTACCTCTACTTATCCATGTACCCCACCTCAGGACGTTACCTGCGCTTCGCCTTCAGTGGACTGGTCTACCAGTTCGCGTTCTAACCGTTGGCCTCAGCCCCTGGGGGTTCACCTGCTTTTTAGACGCCGCCGTTGCCAGGGCCAGACGGACGCCCTCGAGCCCCAAATCGAACTATCTGGACCAGGTCTTCTCTTGCAGAACCAAGCGGAGGCCAGGTGGGCGGCGGATCGAGATGCGCTGCTAGATCTGCTCGACAGACTCGGCTTCCTGCTCAACGTGGGCACATCCGACCTTGTGCCATCCCGCCGCTTCATTCATCTGGGGATGGTTTCGCACTGAGCTCAACGAGGTGAAGTTACCGGAGCCAAGCTTTCAGGGTTGGCGAACCTGACCTCGGACAGTGACGGTCTCCGCCAGAGGGTGGCTTCAGCTTCTGGGCCTGATGAGTGCGGCAGCAGACTTACTCCCCTTGGCCATCTCTACTACCACCCGCTTCAGCTGCACCTTCTTCTGCACTGGTGACCAGTGATGGGCGACCTCGAGGCTCCTGTGCCGGTTCTACTGATGCTCCTTCCACATCTCCTTCGTTGGGTGGAGCCTGGCTGGCTCGTGATGGCAGTTCCCCTCTACTCAACGCAAATCTCTATGGCTGAGGCGCTCACCTTCTACCGATGTTCGTCGCGGCCTCCGGCACCTGGCCCCCGGACCTCGCGGTCCAGAACATCAACTGGTTAGAACTGAAGGCGGTCTGGCAAGCACTCAGCACGTGGGACGTCTACGTCACCAGGAGCTGCTCGTCCTTTTGGACAACACCACGGTGATCGCCTACATCCAGAAGCAGAGCGGGACGCTCTCCCCGACCCTCGGCATCCTTCTCTACCAGCTGTTCCGGTGGTGCGAAGATCCCGGCATTTTTCTCCGAGCCAGACATCCCGGGCCATCTCTATGTCCTAGCCGATTCCCTCTCACGATGCAGTCAGCTGCTACACACGTGCTACACGTGGACCCTCCGGCTGGACATCTTCGGATGATCTACACCCATGGGGAGACCCCAATGATCGACCTCTTCATGATGAGGTGGATTCTCCAGCTTCCTCTCTTCATCTCCCCCATGCCAGATCCACTAGCCTGGGCAGTCGACGCTCTATCCATTCCGTGGGATGGCCTCGTCGCGTACGCCTACCCGCCGACTGTTCTCGTCCGCAAGCTCCTGCTCAAGCTCAAAGATTGCAACGTAGTCCTGTTCCTGGTGGCTCCCTTCGGCTGGACCAGGTCTTGGACCACCGACCTCCTGAACCTTGCCGCAGCCCCCTGTTGCAGCTACCCACCCCGCGCACGATGCTCAAGCAACCTCGGCAGGCCCTGTTCTACCCGTACCCCGAGCGACTTCTACTCCACCCCTGGAGTTGGTGCGGCAAGCCCTCGCCGCTAGAGGCTTCTCACTTACAGCGGGGGAAACTATCGCTACAGCCCGTAGACCCTCGACCAGGTGAGTCCTGTGCGATAGTGTGATGAAGGGCGACTCTCTCCCATGGATCTGACGGTTCCCAGCTGGCGGAGTTCTTCCTCTGGCTCTTCACCGACCAGCTTCGGGCGCCAATCACCATTCGCGACTACCTAGCGATGATCACCGATACGTACCGGCATGTGGTACGGCCCGACCCTGGCAACTGCAAGGACCTGGCTGACCTTATGGTGCACTTCGGACTAAGACGTCCGGCCCTCCACTCACCCGTACCGCGATGGAACCTACCCTGGATGCGTACGTGGCTCAACTCTAGCCGCTTCGAACCACTTCAGTTGGCGCAGTCACCGGACGTGACGCAGAAGACACGCTTCCTACTGGCTCTTGCCATGGCAGCCAGGGTCAGCGAGCTACACACCTTTCTGCACGTCCTTCATGCCTACAGTTCCGAATGAACGGCTCTGTGCAACTGCTGTCCGACCCGGCTTTCCTAGCCAAGACCCGTTCTCCTTTGGCTGCCCCGCAGATGGTCACCGCCCAGCCCTTTAGGGGTCCAGGCTCTACCCGAGAATCCAGACAACGGGACCAGGTGAGAGCCTTACACATGTTCCTGCAGCGGACCAAGCCACTACACAGGGGACGCACCTGCCTTTTTCTTCCCTCTGTCCCCAGGTAGACATGACATCTCGGCCCAGACTCCGATGGGTGATACACTCCGCCTACCAAGATCTCGCCCCTGACACAGCCAAATGAATGAACTTCAGGGCGCACGAGGTCAGAGCCATGACCGCTAGCCTAGCGCTCGACCGCAACTGCGCGGTCACAGATATCATGGCGGCCATGGAATGGCGAACACAGTCGACCTCTTGGCTTCGATGGGGGATACGCTCAGCCTACCAGGACCTCGTCCCTGGTACAGCCAAATGCATGAACATCAGGGCACATGAGGTCAGAAGTCATGGCCACAAGCTCGCATTCGACCGCAACTGCGCAGTCAAGACTTGTGGCGACGGTGGGCTGGCGATCAGGGTCGACCTTTGCCCGATTCTACCCGAGGGACCTCTCCAGCCAGCGTGAGAACCTATCGCTGGTGGGAGACTTTACGGAGGCACAACACTCCCTACCGGCACCCTAGGTGCCGCAGGTATCTTAGCTAAAATTATCGGGAGGTTGTACCAGGGAGGGGCGTTCTAAGCAGCACCCACCTCCTCTTCAATATTCTTCCTAACAGTAATATCATCGGTAATGTGTTTTGAGGAAACAAATGAATTTTTCTCTAAAATGTATTTTTTCGAAAAATACTTACTGATGACATTACTCAGATGACCCTCCCGCCTGCCCCGCTAAGATACAGAATGGCGATTCCGATGGGTGCGTGCCCGGATGATGGAAGGGAGGTTTCCCGGGGTACTGCCTAGCTTATAGCACCCCTTGTTGCCTTCCCTGCCATGTAGGCACACAACAATTTTGGCTAAAATTAGGCTAGCTAGATCAGTATTACTAACAGTAATGTCATCGGTAAGTATTTTTCGAAAAAATACATTTTAGAGAAAAATTCATTTTTACAGTTGAAGACAAAAAATCATTGTATTACGAGTTAGGCTTTGCCAGTGGTTCTTGTCACCTCCCGGGTCCGGTCACGGGTGTCATTGTCTGAGGTAAGAGTCTCTGGCTAAAGCACTCGAATCTTACCTCTGACATTGACCCCCCCCTGGGCGGACCCTCAAGGTGACAAGAACCACTGGCAAAGCCTAACTCAAAATACAACTAATATTATCAAACCTGATCAACAACAAAAAAACAAAATGGAGCAAATCATAGGAGGGAGGTGGGGTGGTGGGTGGGTAGTGTGTGTGTGAGATGTGTGAGATTACCTTTAAACGCCAATTGCCCATATCTTCTGTCTTGATTTTTCCCATCCATGCCTGGCTAAAGTACTCAGGAGCTCTGCAAACAAGATCAAAGTATGCAGTCAAAATCTGTGTATAGTAATCACATTTTTAAACTCAATACTGATAGCACTAACAGAATTATTAACACTAATTAATGTACAACTGTCTCTAAAACTGCCACTATATGATCAATATGACACAAATACCAAAATTATGTGAACAGAACTTATACTTTAGTCATACTGTATGGGCTCAACTACATATATCATTAACACTAACACTAGTAGTAACAGAACACATATAAATTATAAATGAGCTTTTTTGAAAATTATACAGTAGTTCACATACACAACAGACACATTGTAAATGGCAATTGAACACACAAGCATGACACAATCTTTATGGTATTATTTATGTATTTCAAGTTCAGACTTGGAAATAAATTTGATAAACACTACAACAACAATAACATTCAACAAAATGGCCACAAAAGTGGAGTATAATGATCATAAAGTGTTTTTACTCACATCTGATAAAGAGCCTGTGCGATAGCAACACCATCACTGAGATCGGCTGGCGAGTCATGAGGAGAATCCAACTCAAACGTCTGTAGCTGCACAACAAACAGTGGCAATACAGTCCGAATGGATGCTGCAAGAGTAACATTGTACAGTCAAGTTCAGTTAACACAAACTCTGAGAACTGAAAATTGTGATGAACATGAACAGTGTTTAGTTTTCCTGAAATCATTTTTCTTCACTTCCAAAATTGCTTATCGTAAAGCTTCTAATTTTGGGACAATTTATTTTGCTCCAAATTTTCAGCAATTGTCCAAAAATTTGAAAAATCACTGAACACAAAAATAGAAGGAAAATCACTGTATGACTGTATTCTGTCACTGGCACCTACAAAAAAATTACTTCATGTACAGTTTTACATGAGCCTGAGTTTTTAACTACCCTTCATTTTAACTTATACCAGATCAGACACAGGACTGTCAACATTTACTCATTACTGCCCAGAACATTGCACTTGGAGAAGCGATAAAGTCACTGCCACTCTAGTGACAATGATACAGTTTTGGAGAGGGGTCAAGACTGTAAGAGGCCTAAAATGCCACACATGTTGTGAATGTGGGTGCAGACGAGCTGACAGTACACATCGTTTCAACAGGTCATAATAATAGCGGAACGCGTTTTCTGATAACACTTAACAGTACGAACACAAAATCCCCGATCACTACACGTGCAAGGGGGACGTAAATAGTTATTACGGCACTGAACGAACACAAAGCAAACTGCTTCCCAGCAAGAATCTGGAAATGTAGTGGAAGGAATGTTTTGTCAGGTTTGGCTGAAAGGCTAATCCCATCCCTCAACTGTTCAACTCAGATCTGTTAGTGTTATGCTGTTCTGTAGTACTTTTTCACCACATACTTACCCATGAAATCAAACTATAGCAAATCTGCTCTCTGTCTGCTTCCATGGTAAGCACAGAACTGGCAGCAAATCCACAAAAATGTCCAGCTACATGCGTGAATAAGTTTGATGGATTCCTCTAAGAAATTTCTTTTTCGACCAGAGACGCAAATACGACCACTTCCGTCGTTACGACAATGAAAGGAATATAATAGTTTTAATAAAATCATTACAAAAAGTAGGCATATCAATAACTAGTCAACTCTATATTCTGGTAAATATGTGCGTAAATACAACAAACACACATTTGTCAGAAACGAAACCAAATTACGACATCCGTATTCCATATTTAGGTCAAACTTTGCCGACACGTCGAAGTAACTATCTGATGACAAAATGAGCTCATACGCTGTCAAGACGGGTCTTATAGAGGGAATAGGCAACGAAATACTATTTGGTGTAGCTGCCTTTGTTGGTGTTCTTATTCCAATGCTGGCATTTGTATTCAACAGGTGTGTACAACGACTTTGACCTAACGGTAACACAGAGGCGAAAACACGAAGTAAACAAACCTGATCAGTTTGACTTTAGACTAATAGTTACATGTAAACTAATAGTTTCCTGTTATAGACTTATAGGCGGGAATCAGTATATGTTTTTTTTTTGTTTTTTTTTTTAATTCTATGCCATGATCATGTAATGTGTGTGACTGAATCTGATGCTAGTACACTTGTATTATGTGTTATGTTTGCGCTTACTCGAACCAACATTGAACTTGTTTTGCCATCACCTTATGTCTTTGCTGTTGAGCATTACTGTTAGATTGTGCTGCAGGCAGCGGCAGCCGCCACACATCCACCCTGACAGTGCTGCTAATGTGGAAACAACGAGGGCGCAGCTTAGAGAACAGGCCACGTCACAGGAGGCTCGAGAGGAACGGAGACTTCGTCGTCATAACAATGGGCAAATTACTTGTCCTATATGCTTGGGTGAAGCTTCATATGCCATTGAAACCAACTGTGGTCATGTATATTGTGGTGAGAGTTTTAATCATACATTCTTTAGTTATTATGATATTGTATTTTTATTTTTTAAGGGTTCTGAGCACCCCCTGTCAAAGTCTATTTTCTTCTTCACAGCCATTTATCATTATCATGATAAAGGTTACTTGTAGAACTAGAAGCCTTTTTGGAACATCAGAGCATCTAAATATGTCAGGGGTCGCCAAAATAAACAACCTGCGTTTTATACACACACAAAAATCAGACCACATGCAGTTTTCTGGTTCAGCTGTTTGCTATACGCTAAAAGGTGTCTTTGGTTAGAACGAAATGCATCTGGCATTGCTAAAGTAGCTGGGTGGAATGATGACTAGTTTCCATAAAAGGTGATCAACAGGAAAATATTTGAGAACACAAGTGATGACAGAAATAAGGGTTTAGCTATCATAACCTCTTGCTGTATAGCAAAAACAGAAACCGTCACAGTGACTATTAAATTATGATAATCTTTTATCCTTTTTTTTCACCACTCAATAAATACATCATGGGTTGATTAGAATCAAGTTGCTTTTTTTGCAAATGTTCCGACAACCCGCAACATTTGTTTCCTCAAAATCCATACCGATGGCATTACTATAAGGAAATACCCCTTAGCTTACCGATTTCAGCCTAAGAACCCTTTGTGTGTTCCTACACAACAAGGGGCACAACTCTAGGGAGTTGTAACCAAGGACCCTGGGTAATCTCCCTTCCCTTCAATAAGGTCACGTGAGCAGTGTGATCACGCCAGTCTTACCCTTAACTTCCGTGAGAACGGTTCACCGGCTTCAGCCTTCCCGCTTTGTTTTGGATTACGTTCTATGGCTTCACTACGTTCAAGTTTCAACTAGAAAAGGGCTAAGAAGATGGCGAGGTAAGGCCTTGGGTTATGCCTACGAGAAGGCCGTCTTGATTTATGGTGGCGTTGGCATAGCCCGGGGAAATTGACGAATTTCGAGGACTCAATCGGGCTTAGCCCAAGGTTAGTGTGGTGATTTGTTCACAGGGCCGGTCAGTAGTGGCCCCATGCCATTCATGGCATAGTGCTTTCTGTTGCAGTATGCAGTTACGCACTTGTAGGAAGTGTAAGGGCTTCCAGTGGCAGACGGACTCCAACGAGCCGTGTCTTCTTTGCTCCGGCTGCTCCTCTACCTGTGTCTATGGAGAGAGCGCCTCTTAGAAGGAGTGGAAATGGTCCCAGCTGTGGGGATTCTATCGCTGAGGACGGCCGGCGGCTAAGACCAGAGATGCTACCAGGTTGTTGGCAATGGGCCGGTCGGTTTCAGAACCTCCGGCAACTCACGCTCCGCCAAGCCACACAGCTCCGCTCCGACGAGCGATGTCGGAGAGAGACGGGTGCTCGACTATATCCCAGTTGGCCCTCATGTAACGATGGCCGGGAGAGTCCGCACAGTCTCGCATGGTCCTCCAGCAGGGATGACCGAGACTTTACCGCCCGTCTTGCATGGTCCTCCAGAATAGATGACCGAGACTCGGAACTCAACGAGGAGAGCTCAGGCGGGGATAAGAAGTCTACGGCGGACTTCAGCCTCTTCTAGCGCGCGGCGGTACTTACCTAGTGCTGAGGCTCGCTCGAGACGACACAGACGGAGCCACAGCTACAGTCCGTCACCTTCTCATCGGTCTCCACCCTCCGGGACAGCCAGGCTCTCCAGACGTTCGAGGACTAACCCTCGCACTCGACGGAGTCGTGACACTTGGAGCCATTCCCCTAGTTCGCGGGGAAATTTTCATTGAGACCAGCGGTCAGACTACGCACGACGCGTCACGAGGTCCCCTTCGCGGTGCGATTCTGTTCCGTGCTCTATGAATTCCGGGAGGAAACGATGCCCTGCTCTCATCTAGTGAGCAGAAGTGCAGGCGAGCGCTACGGAGATTTCCGGACTCCCGGAACGGCACCGCGCTCATCGTTCCTCTCGGCTTTCCTCAACCCTTCGCTCTCCACTCAGGCCCTTGTGACGTTCCTTGGACGGGTGCTACAGGACCCCGCCGGACAGGGTAGCAATGTGGGACGGCGGTTCCTTTCCGGTCTCTCCCATGGCATCAGTCTTCACCCGGAGGACTCAGCTTCTGCCCTTTTGGTTCATGACAGTTTCCCCTCTCCCCACCCCCGCAGCCTCCCCGCTTCTGACACAGCAGGAGATGCACCTTTGTCTGTTGAGACCTCTCGTGCCTTGGATGAAGCAGCCTGTCTGATCTCCGCTAGTCTGCCTTTGGAGGCATGTCCTCTGTCACCACCTCACAAGAGGAAGGCTAAGCATTTTAAGACTCTTCCTCAGCCTCCAGGATTTCGGGATCTGTCACAGCCTTTAATGAGCATCTGCGCCAAGGCAAGCTGCATGAGAAAGGTTTCTTCGCAGATTCATGGTGGCCGACGGATATCGACATCAGGTTCCGGCAGAAATGGTATGCAGGTCACTCTCAAGCTTTCATCTGCCCCCTTCCGGCTGTTGACTCCGCGGTGGAGCTACAGGCAGGAGGCTCAGCTCCGGTTCGACGGTTCATCCCCCACCCCCACCCCCCCCCCCCCCCCCCCCCAAGCTCGACCAGACAGCAAGTTTGATCCAGAATTCCCTGGCGTGTGCGAGTTTCCTCAATCTGGCTACACAAGCGATGGTTCGAGGTGTGGAGGAGTTTTGCAAACGGCCGAGTGAGACACGCTTGCGGGACATCCACGCGTTGGCTGTGACGGCGAATCACATGGTGCACCACTCAGCGACCAATGCCCTGGCAGCGGCCGCAAACTGTGATTTGATGAGGCGTGACGCCGTTCTGAAGAGTTGCCCTGGCATCCCCTCAACATTCAGCTCTCATCTCCGCCAGGCCCTTTTGGGCGGTTTGCTCCTCTTCAGATCCACCTGGCAGGAGGTAAAGGATTCAGCGAAGGACCCGTGGCCTAGCGCTCCCAGGATGGACTAGCCCCGGTTTCCAGCTGCCCGCAAGGACGAGAGTCGCGCCCAGCAGACCTTCAGACCCACCTCTCGGCTTGTTACCAGGCGCTCCTTCGGGACCAGACGTCAAGCGCAGGCCGCTCGTGGGTGCTCCCTCCCGGCCCAGGCCCCCGCCTGGCCCAGGAATGCCCGGAAGCCAGGGCGGGGGAGGGCCCAGTGACTCTCTCCCAGCTTCGCCCCCACCGATACCAGCAGAGTCTCCAGTCAAGTGGCGGTCGCTGCTGCCGGAAGACCCTTGGATTCTCGACACAATCTTGGAAGGCCTACAGATCTCGTTTCGGACTCCTCCCCCACTGAGACACTCCCCCCTCTGAATGCGCATGCCGGTTGACCAGTGCAAGGCAGACGCTCTGCAGGGAGAGATCGCCTCTCTGCTCCAGAAGGCTGCCATGGAAGTAATAGTCCGCCATGACTCCCTGGCCTTCTACAGTCGGCTCTTGTTCCAAAGCCTGACGGCAAGTGGCGACCTGTCATAGACCTCTCGGCCTTGAACAAGTTCATTGTCGCCCCCCCTTCCGCATGAAAACAGCAAGAGCCTTACAAGCCATGGTGCAGCCTATGGAGTGTGCGGTCAGTCTCGACCTCTCGGGCGCGTAACTTCACATTCCCATGCACCCTGCCTCTCGCCGTTACCTGCGATTCGCCTTTCGAGGAGTGGTCTATCAGTTTCGGGCCCTACCCTTCGGTCTCAACCTCAGCCCTTGGGTCTCGTGTGTCATGAAGGTTTTTCAGAGGGCTGTTCTTTCACATTTTCAAATACAGGTTTCAGATTTTATGGACCCCTTTCAGTTTGCTTACAGAAGGCAAAGAGGTGTTGATGATGCCATATTGCATGTTGTAGACAACATCTACTCTCATTTAGAGAACCCAGGAGCCTCCATTTGACTGATGTTCTATGATTTGTTTCCTCAAAAACATTACCGATGACATGACTTTATGGAAATGTCTACTTCTAGCTCAATTTTAGCCTACTTACCTGTTGTGTGCCTACACAACCCGGGAGGCACTCGGGGAACCCCCCCTAGAGGGGCCGAGAGTTGTCTCCCGTTTCCCGCCTTACCAGCTCCGGTCACGAGACCGGCCAGTTTTTGCTACTTCGCTCGTACAGAGAAGACGTGTCTGGCCTTGCTCTCGCGCCGCTTCGACCGGTCCTTCTCTTGCCTACGCTAGTTGCCTCTTCGTGTGCTCTGCGCCTCTTAGCGCTGTCCTGCCTTCTTGTGCCCTGCCTCTGCTGGCGTCGTTCTGCTGCTCTCCTCTAGGCTGTGGAGGTGTATGACTACCCTTCCCCCTGTTCCCGATTCGTCTCGGAGGTAAGGTAGTGGTAGTTGTCCCATAGCTGGCCCTCGGGCCGAGAGCCGGCTACCGTTGGGCTTTCCTTTCGGCTTTGCTACTACGTGGGCGCCAGTTGTTGAGCTTACGCTTCGGCGCCTTGCACGACCTTTTTTACGAGTCTCCTCGAGGGACGTCGCCTTCTCTCCTTTGGTATTTCACTGTTACGAGAAGACGTTGCCTTGTAGACTAGGGCTTCTGTTCTCGTAGGGCCTTCGGGCACCCACACTCCGTTCGTCTACCTTAAAGGCCCTTTAGCTCTGGGAGACTGTAGCCACTATTTACGCGCTGGTGGTCACGGCGCTTGGAGTACCTTGGTGTGGGGCTAGGCTCCCTTGTCCGCCTTTGCGACCTTGTGCTCTTTGTTGCAGGAACCAAATGCTTACCTGCGCTCAATGCGGCGACTTCAAGTGGCCGACGGACGACCATGCGGTCTGCCTCCCCTGCTCGGGCTGCGCCTCGGACCATCTCTGCGATGTCTGTGCGACCTGGCCGGAGATCCGTTGATCTGACCTCTGGAGTTTTTACCGGTGAGAGCGACCTCCGTCTGCTATCTCTCGTCCCACTCCTGCTGACGTCGCCCCTGTGGTAAAGACCGCTCTTCCTCGCCTCGGCCTCTCGGAACGGATTGATCGTCGGGACCCTGCGTTGTTCGCTGACCAGAGGACTGCCACTGCTGCCACGCCCGCTGACCCTTCCGGAGGGTCTGTTTGCCAGCAAAGCGCCCGCCTCACTGAGCCCGGCCTGCAGCAGTTCGCCACGAGCCGTCCCACGTTGACTGGCCTTGCTCCTCTCTCTCTCCACGATAAGCCCGCTGATCCTTCCGGAGGATCTGTACACCGGCATAGAGCCCTTCTCACTGAGTCCGGCCAGGAGAGACGTCAGCCTCAACCTACGCGACACAGTCGCGCCCCCGACCTTTACCGTTCCACCGTCAGTGCTAGACACTCGCGCTCGCCCCGCGAGCGCCGCCGGAAGGATTGTTCCCCCCGCCGGGAGCGTCGCCGCTCCCCCCGCCTCTCCTCGTCGCGCGCTCGGTCGCGCTCGCCTTCGCACCGTTCGATGCGTTCGCCGCGTCACCGCCATCGTCGACCTTCTTCCCGTGATCGGCACTCCTCTTCGGTTGTCCGCCGTACTTCACCCAGACGTCGTTCCCGCGCACCGGACAGGACCCCTCCTCGCTCCTTCCCGCGTTCGCCTCGGCGATCCCCGCCTCCGTCGTCGCTGCCGGCTCATGCCCGGGCTTCCCGTGAGGTTCGAGATGCGCCCCCGCCCAAGCTTCGACCTTCCTTGGTGCCTCACCCGCCTTCTCGCCACCCCCTGGACGAAGAAGCCCTCAGCTTGCTGCCTGAAGACTCCATCTCAGCCCTGTTGGAGGAGGATGCTCGCTCCCTTTCGCCCTCCGACGTCGGTGATGATGTCCCCTCGACCCTTCCGTCGTCGTCCCGGGCGGAGACCCTCCTAGCCTTGGATGAAGCCGCCAGGATCATCGCGGCCACTCTGCCAGCGGACTCCTGCCCAGCCTCTCCCCCCCTGAAGAGGAAGGTCTCGGCCTTTGTGGATGCCGAGCGTCAGGTGAAGAGGTTCAAGTCGCTTCCCCAGCCGCCTGGATTTAAGGAGCTGCGAGATGTCTTCTCAGCGCACCTGCAACTTCCAGCGTCTCAAGAGCCGGTGTTCTTCTCCGATCGTCGCTGGCCGGCTGGCCTGGACATCGCCTTCCGTCGGGATTGGTATGCCGGTCATTCCCAGGCTTTCTCCATCCCTCTTCCTGCGATCGACCCCCCGGCCGTGTCGCAAGCTGGCGGCTCCGCCCTCCTTCGCCGTTCCTTCCCTCGTGGCCTGGATTTGACTGCGTCTCTGGTGCGCTGGGTTCCTGGAGCTGCTCACTCAAGCCCTGGTTCGT
The DNA here is from genome assembly GCA_036245525.1 of Semisulcospira habei. NCBI lineage: Eukaryota > Metazoa > Mollusca > Gastropoda > Semisulcospiridae > Semisulcospira > Semisulcospira habei. The sequence goes on from BTPG01000005.1 coordinate 159,790,903, forward strand.
CGTGTGGAAGACGCTTGGCATCCTTCTATCACGCCTCTCCTTGGGGATTTACTCGTCTTAGCGGAAGTCGCCAACCGAGCCGCCTACCACTCGTCCGTTAACGCTATGGCTGCCTCCGCCAACTGTGACCTGATGCGTCGAGACGCCCTTCTGCTTGCCTGCCGAGGGATACCACCTGACCTGCGTGCGCAGCTTCGTCGTGCTCCGCTGGGTGGCCCCCTGCTTTTCGGCGACACCTGGTCATCCGTTCGAGCCTCCAACCCCGACCGCTGGCCTGTGAGTGCTCCTCCTCCCCGCCGCTTTCCGTCCTCCCGCCAGGCTAGGGGTCGCGCCTCGCGGTCGGTTAGACCCGCTGCTGCGTCAGCCCCTGCTTCGGCCCCTGAGCAGGCCTCCGCCTTTGGCCGTCCTAGACCCTCCAGGGCCCGTGTCCCCGCCTGGCCCCGTCCCGCCCGGCGACCGGGTCGCGGGCGGGCTACCTGACTGCCCCCCAGCCTTGCCCCCACCGACCACTTCGGGGTCTCCGGTCGGTGGGAGGCTAGCCTTTTTCAGCGGAAATTGGCTCACACTCTTTCCCGACGACCCCTGGATTTGCGACACCGTCTCGGCCGGCCTCCGGATCGCCTTTCACAGCCCGCCTCCTTTGCGTCGCTCCCCCCTTTGGACCGAGATCCCCAGCGATCCGTTGAAGGCCTCCGCTCTTCGGGGAGAGGTCTCCTCCCTCCTGAGGAAAGCCGCCATGGAGGTGGTACGCGTCCCCTACTCCCCAGCCTTCTACAGCCGCTTGTTCGTCGTTCCGAAACCTGGAGGGAGATGGCGACCGGTGATCGATCTCTCGGCCCTGAACAAGTACATTACGGCCCCCTCCTTCCGGATGGAGACTGCTCGTGCCCTGAGAGCCGCGGTCCAGCCTCTGGACTTCGCAGTCAGCCTGGACCTTTCAGATGCGTACCTGCATGTCCCGATGCACCAGGCCTCCAGGAAGTTCCTCCGCTTTGCGATCGACGGTGGTATACCAGTTTCGCGCGCTCCCGTTCGGTCTCAACCTCAGCCCCTGGGTGTTCACCCGGCTGATGGACGCCGTAGTCACCAAGGCCCGACAGTCCTCCTCCAGTCCGACGTCGAATTACCTAGACGACCTCCTCCTACGCAACCAGTCAGAGACCTCGCTCGCGTCGGACAGGGATGCGCTGCTACGGCTTCTGGCACACTTGGGCTTCCTAGTGAACGACGGCAAGTCGGATCTCTCTCCGTCCCGCCGCTTCGTGCACCTGGGCATGGAATTTGCGACCGACCTCAACACGGTGCGCCTCCCAGCCCCTCGGATCCAGAAGATTGCGGACCTAGCCGGTCAGTTAGCACGACAGGACGTGGCCCCCGCCAGAGTCTGGCTCCAGCTTTTGGGCCTGCTGAACGCCGCAGCGGACCTTATCCCCCTAGGTCGTCTCTACTCCCGGCCGATCCAGCTGCATCTCCTACTCCATTGGCGCCCGTCGTCAGGCGACTTAACGACGTTGGTTCCGGTGCCCCAGATGCTGCTGCCTCATCTTCGTCGGTGGACCGACCACTCTTGGCTAGCGTCGGGAGTTCCCCTGGCCGCCCCTCCTCCCCAGACCTCGCTTTGTGTCGACGCCAGCCTCACTGGGTGGGGCGCTCATCTCCTTCCTCGGTTCCTCTCGACTTCGGGGCCCTGGCCCGCGGACTTAGCGCACACTCACATCAACTGGCTGGAGATGCAGGCGGTGTGGCAAGCCCTGCAGTTCTGGGAGGATCTTCTCAGACACCAGGAGCTACTCGTCCTCTCGGACAACACGACTGTGGTGGCTTACATCCAGAAACAAGGTGGCACTCGCTCTCCCGACCTTTGTATGCTCCTCTACCGGATGATGCGTTGGTGCGAGGACCGGGGTATTACCATTCGAGCCCGACACATCCCCGGACACCTGAATGTCTTAGCCGACTCGCTGTCTCGCCGCGGCCAGCTCCTGCACACGGAATGGACCCTTCGGCAGGACATCTTTCGGATGATCTGTGCCCGGTGGGAGACTCCCCAGGTCGACTTGTTCGCCACAAGGTGGAACCATCAGCTGCCGCTCTTCGTCTCCCCGATTCCCGATCCACTTGCCTGGGCTGTCGATGCACTCTCCATTCCCTGGGACGGCCTGGTGGCTTACGCCTTCCCCCCGACGGTTCTCGTACCCAAAGTCCTTCTCAAGCTTCGGGGATGCTTGGCGGTCCTGCTGTTAGTTGCGCCGTTCGCCTGGAACCGCTCCTGGACCACCGACCTTCTCAGCCTCGCCACGGACCCGCCCCTGCTGCTTCCCGCCCCACGCACCATGCTCAAGCAACTGCGTCAGCCGCTGTTCCACCCCTGCCCGGAGCGGCTCCTCCTTCACGCCTGGAGGTTGTGCGGCAAGCCCTCGGAGCTAGAGGCTACTCGGGTGCAGCAGTGGAGGCGATCGCTTCGGCCCGCAGACCTTCCACCATCCGAGTCTACGAGGGAAAGTGGCGAGTCCTGTGTTCCTGGTGCTCTGAGCACGGCCTGTCACCCACGGAACTGACTAATCCTCAGCTGGCGGACTTCTTCCTCTGGCTCTTTCGAGACTTAGGCCTGGCCCCCATCACCGTGAGGGGTTACCTGTCCATGATCGCTGACACTTATCGACACCTTGGACACCCAGACCCGGGCGCCTGCAAAGACTTAGCCGACCTTATGGGTCACTTCGGCATCCAGCGCCCAACACACCGCTCACTCCTTCCCCGCTGGGACCTGCCCTGGGTGCTAACGTGGTTAAATTCTGACAGATTTGAACCCTTACCTTTGGCCCGTTTCGCAGATGTGACACGAAAGACGTGCTTCCTGCTGGCCCTTGCTACCGCCTCTCGGGTGAGTGAGCTACACGCACTCTCGGCGCGGCCTACCTGCCTACAGTTCCGAGCGGACGGGTCTGTTCAACTCCTCACTGACCCTGCCTTCCTGGCCAAGAACAGGTCTCCTCTGACGGCACCTCAGGTTATCACCTTACGGCCGCTAAGAACCAACCCGCTGTCTCAGGAGACCAGGCAACAGGATCCCGTGCGCGCCCTTAGAGTTTATCTGCGACGATCTAAAGCCTTCCGCAGAGGGCGTTCGCGCCTCTTCCTACCTCTGAGACCCAGCAGGAATGACATAACAGCCCAGACGATCTCGTCCTGGCTCCGCTGGGTTATACGCTCCACGTATCAAGATATCTCCCCGCAGGGAGCGAAGAGGCTGCACATTCGCGCACATGAGGTACGAGCCATGGCCACGAGCCTCGCATTTGACTGAAACTGCGCTGTCAAGGACATCGTGGCAGCCGTGGGCTGGCAGACTGAATCTGTATTCGCCCGCTTCTACCTCAGGGACCTGGCAGGCCAAAGAGAGAATCTCGCACTAGTGGGGGACATCGCCGCGGCGCAACACTCCCTCCCGGCGCCACCGGCGCCGTAGGTATGCACTTCGCTAAAATTGTCGGGAGGTTGCGACTGGGAGGACGGCGCTGTTACCATTAAGAGTTGCGCGGCACCCTCCTCCTCATCGCAATTCTTCCATAAAGTCATGTCATCGGTAATGTTTTTGAGGAAACAAATTCATTTTTCTCTAAAAGGTATTTTTTCGAAAAATACTTACCGATGACATGACTCGGAGGACCCTCCCTCCTGCCCCGCTTGCCGCTTTCGAGCGAAGTATCACAAAAAAACTGGCCGGTCTCGTGACCGGAGCTGGTAAGGCGGGAAACGGGAGACAACTCTCGGCCCCTCTAGGGGGGGTTCCCCGAGTGCCTCCCGGGTTGTGTGGGCACACAACGGGTAAGTAGGCTAAAATTGAGCTAGAAGTAGACATTTCCATAAAGTCATGTCATCGGTAAGTATTTTTCGAAAAAATACCTTTTAGAGAAAAATGAATTTTTCGTCTGCTTTTAACACCATGCAGCCACACATACTCGCCTCCAAACTAGTTCACATGAACATAAATGCCTCTACCATTCTTTGGGTTTTGGACTATCTCACTAACCGCCCACAGTACGTCAGAATTAGTTCGGATCTAATCTCAGATGTATTTTTTACCAACACCGGTGCACCACAGGGGACTGTCCTGTCGCCTTATTTGTTTTCTTTGTACACAGCAGACTGTAGAGCTACTCATGACGACTGTGTCATGGACAAATACGCTGACGACACGGCACTGACAGGTCTGATTACAGATGAGGACGACAGACACTATCAACAGGAGATCGATGACTTTATAGAGTGGTGCGATAGAAACTATCTTGAATTACTTGTTGGCAAAACAAAAGAGATGGTCATAGATTTCAGAAATAACAATCAACATCCCGGTCCTGTTGTTGTCAAGGGAACAGAAGTTGAGCGTGTAGCGTCCTTCAAGTATTTAGGTGTTCTTTTTGACAACGCGCTCAACTGGAAACAAAACACAGATGCTATTGTGAAAAGCTCAGATCATTTCATGTAAGCACTCAGCTTTTACAGATGTTTTACTGCTCCAGTATTGTTAGCATTTTAACTTTTGGACTGACGTGCTGGGGGAGAAATTTATGTAACTAAAAGAGACCAAGATTGCCTTAACAAAGTAATCCAGAAAGGGGGCGGGGTGATTGGTAGGGCACAGGATAATTTGGACACACTGTACAACAGACGGATTACGAACAAATTGGCTGACATTCTTGATGACAAAACACATCCACTTAGATGAACTTGACAGCAGACGTATCGAACGAAGTGGCAGACTCCGAGTACCCAAAAGTCGTACATCACGTTATGCCAACTCTTTTGTCCCTCAGGCTGTTACCCTTTTCAACAGTAATATCAATCAGTAGATAGTGTCGGTCAACATTCTTCCATTCCTTAGTACTAGCCCTCTCAGTATTATTATTATTATTATTATGATTTTTTTTTTTTTTTTAAATAAATACCAAGTGTGTTACAAAGGTAACAATACGTCTGTTACAGTTCATTTCATTAATTGAGAGTTATGGGTTATTTAATTATTTTTATGAGTGAATGATGATGCCATGTGTTGTATGGGCAGACAGTGAATTTCCCCGTAAGGGATTACTTACTTACTTACGCCTGTCACCCCTCCCCGGGTATAGGCCGTCGACGAGAGACCTCCAGCGACTCCTGTCCTGTGCTTCTCCTTCGATTTTACTCCAGGTGGTTCCCAGTCTCTTGATGTCTGCTTGGAGGTCTCAATGTCAGGTGTTTCTCGGCCTGCCTCTTTTCCTCTTTCCCTGCAGGTTCCATGACAATGCCTGCCTAGTGATACTGGAAGCTGGCTTTCTCAGACTGTGACCAATCCATCCCCATCTTCTTCGCCCAATTTCATTCTCTGCTGTTATCTGCCCTGTTCTCTCCCAGAGTCTGACGTTGCTGATCTTCTCTGGCCAATGGATTTTCAAAATTCTTCTAAGGCAACTGTTTATGAAGATCTGTACTCTGACGACTGTGGTTTTTGTCAATCTCCAAGTCTCTGCTCCATATAGGAGAACTGCTTTTACGTTGGAGTTGAAAATCCGGACTTTGGTGTGTTGTGACAGCTCTCTAGAACTCCACACTTTTTTCAACTGGAAAAAGGCTGCTCTGGCTTTACCGATTCGTGCTCTGACATCTGCATCAGTGCCGCCTTTTTTGTCTATGATGCTCCCGAGATAGGTGAAGGACTCCACCTCCTCCAACGGGGTACCAGCAAGCAAGATTGGTTCTTCCCTGGTTGCGTTCAGCCTCATTGTCTTTGTTTTCTGTTTGTGGATGGTGAGGCCCACTTGGGACGAGAGGTCAGCAAGCCTCGTGGTCTTGTCCTGCATTTGTTGATGAGTGTGGGACAGTAAAGCCAAGTCGTCTGCAAAATCGAGGTCATCAAGCTGTGTCCACAGTGTCCACTGTATTCCACTTCATCTGTGCTCTGTGGTCCTCTTCATGACCCAGTCTATGGCCAGTAGGAAGAGGAACGGAGACAGCAAACACCCCTGCCTGACACCGGTTCTGACCTGGAGCTCCCTGGTGAACTGCCCTTCGTGGATCACGAGACATGTCATGCCATCGTAGCTGCTCTTGATCAGGCGGACGAGCTTTGTGGGTACACCGTAGTGTCGTAGGAGTTTCCACAGAGTCTCTCGGTCCACGCTGTCAAATGCTTTCTCGTAATCCACAAAGTTGATGTACAGCGGGGAGCTCCACTCCAGAGACTGTTCCACGATGATGCGGAGAGTGGCGATCTGGTCTGTACATGATCGTTTTTTCCTGAATCCTGCTTGCTGGTCTCTCAGCTGGGGGTCAACGGAGCTCTTCATTCTCTCCAGGATGATCCTGTTGAAGACCTTTCCTGGTACTGACAGCAAGGTGATTTCTCTGTAGTTGGAACACTTGCTGAGGTCGCCTTTCTTGGGAAGCTTGATTAGGTACCCCTCCTTCCAGTCAGCCGGCATCACCTCCTCTTCCCAGATCTTTCCAAACAGTGGGTACAGCATCTCTACTGTTGTCTCTAGGTCTGCTTTCAGAGACTCTGCTGGGATGCCATCTGGGCCTGCTGCTTTGCCGTTCTTCAAAAATGCCACTGCTTTTCTGATCTCTTCCCGGCTGGGTCTGTCACAGCTGATGGGTAGGTCGGTCTCTGCTAGCTGGATGTCTGGGGGGTCGGGTGGGGTGGGTCTGTTCAGTAACTCTTCAAAATACTCGGCCCATCTGTCGAGTTCGTCTGCTCTGTCTGCAATAGGCTTGCCTTCTTTGTCTTTTACTGGTCTTTCTGTATGGCCATACTTGCCCGACAATCTTTTGGTAATGTAGAGCTGTTTCACGTTGCCGCTGCCTGCTGCCTTTTCTGCCTCTGCTGCCAGGCTGTCTGTGTAGGCCCTCTTGTCTGCCCTGATACTCCTCTTCACCTCGCGGTTGGCTTCCGAGTATTGCTCCTGTGCCCTTGCTTTGGCTGCTCTCGTGCGACTGTTGTTGACAACTGCTTTCTTCTGCTTCCTCACTTCTATCTTCTTCAAGGTCTGTGCCGACAGCCAGTCCTTGTGATGGTGTTTCCTGAACCCTACAGTGTCTTTGAAGGTTGAGTTCAACGCCTCTCTAATTGCCTTCCACAGCTGCTCTGTGGTGACCTCCTCCTCTTCATTTACTAGCTCCTGTAGCACTTGAAACCGGTTGGACAGCACCAGTTTTAACTCTTCTCTCACTCCAGTCTCTCTCAGGAGGCCTACATTATAGTGCTGTCTTCTTGTTGTCTCTGTGCGGCTTTTCTTTAACTTGAGCTTTATTCTTAAGGTAAGCAGATGGTGGTCTGAGGCGACATCTGCTCCCCTCCTCACTCGAACATCTTGAAGGGATCTTCTAAATTTCTTGCTAATGCAGATATGGTCTATTTGGTTCTCTGTAGTATGGTCAGGTGAGACCCAAGTTGCTTTGTGTATTCTTCTGTGTGGGAAGATGCTGCCTCCAATGACAAGTCTGTTTAGAGCACAAAAGTCTATGAACCTCTCCCCGTTTTCACTCATCTCCCCTAGTCCCTGTCTCCCCATCACCTCTTCGTATCTGGTGTTGTCCTCCCCTATTTTGGCATTGAAATCGCCCATGACGATGGTGATGTCTCGCTCCGCACATTTGTCCACAGCAATCTGGAGTCGGGCGTAGAACTCTTGTTTCTCTTCCTCATCACTGTCATTAGTGGGCGCATAACACTGGATGGCGTTCAGCTTGAGCTTTTTCTTGGTTCTAAAGGCTGCTGTGATAATTCTTGGCCCAAGAGGTTCCCAGCCCATCAGCGCTCTCTGTGCCACTGGTGACAGCATGAATGCTACTCCTTCTGTATGGGGGGCATTCTCCTCTTTATGACCTGAATACAGAATCATCTCCCCACTTAACAGCCTTTTCTGCCCAGACTGCATCCATCTGGCTTCACTGATACCTAGCAGGGAAAGGTTGTACTTTTTATTTCCGCTGCTATCTGGGCGGCCTTACCGCTTTGGTACATGGTCTTGACATTCCATGTGCCCATGGTTGTGTCCCTGGATAGAGAGAGGCGGCTCGGTCCTGTGGCTTCCGAAGACTTCCGGCTTTCACCACAGGATGTCATAAATCTTCTGGTAGAAGAACCTGCCTCTTCCAGGAAAGGAATTACTGTTTGTCTTTTCGTCGGCGTTTTTGTAGCTATTTCCTTTTTTGCAGGGCCTACCCGGCACCGGCCTCCACGTGGCGTGGGTGGGTAGTCCACTCGGTCCCTGACTGAGTGGGCTAGCAGACGGGTGCCATCTTTGTCCAGGATTAGGACTTGATGTCAGCAGATATGTTGTTCAGTCTTTTTCACTGGTCCGGTTTTTAAGGAGCTGTGCTTACCCAGGTCTTACCATGTTGGATTGGTCCTTAAAAATACGCGTGAGCTTTTGGTCCTTTGGATCCCAAGTGTTTGCCGTGCTTGGAGACCCGTGTCGGGGGAGAAGAGGATCCTGGTGGCTGAAACACTCCACTTTGGCCTTGACTTCTGCCTAAACGGGAGGCTAGTTGTACCGGCCTAGTCAATCGGCTCTTGTCACGTCGAGCCCTATCCCCCTGTTGACATGCGGGTTGTTATACGGAGCACCATGCTATAGCCTCTGATGCTGATTGGGTGCTTTACGCCAGTATTCCCCTGTATTCAACAGTGTGATAGAAGGCGGTGGCTCAAACGGTTCAATCGGGCTTACCCCCTTGAGTATATCTTTCGGGCAGTCTCCATTGTGCGTCGGCTGGAGACCCGCCGACAATTGCACTTTCCCTTGTTGGGCTCGGTGGCGGGCGGGGACCCCCGGGGGATGAATATCTATCATACTATAATATGGAAAATATCAAAAAACCAAAACTGGCACCAAAGCGGCACATAGCCACTGACATTGACCTTGAAAATGATAGCGACTCTGATTGTGGGGAAGCGACGCTTCAGGTTTCGGCCGTCTGGCCTTGCTTTCTCATTATCCACAGCAAAGTTAAAGAGAAGCCGGTTTCCAAGCTGCACCCTTTCCTGGTGGGGGAGACCCTCAGGAGCCGTGTTGGCAGGCCTGAGGCCCAGCGCCTCAGGTCTGGTGACTTGTTGGTAGAGTGCCGTACCCGGGCACACTCAAATGGGCTACTGAGGCTCTCCTCCATCGGAGACACTCCAGTGGAGGTCACTCCCCACAAAACAATGAATTCCTCTAGAGGAGTGATTAAAGATCAAGCATTGGCCGAACTGTCTGAAGATGAACTTGTACGGAACCTTAAGTCACAGGGGGTGACCTACGTCAGGCGCTTCATTTCCAAACGAGGTGGTAGGGAGATCCGTCTCCCTACCATCATCCTGACGTTTGGCACCCCCACAGCTCCTACTACCATCTGGGGAGGTTACTACTCCCTAAAAGTGAAAAAGTACGTCCCTCTCCCCCTTCGGTGCTTTAAGTGCCAAAAGTATGGCCATGGGCAGAAGACATGCCGCCAGGCAGAGGCCCTATGCGCCCGTTGCACTAAGCCCGGACACTCTGCTGAGTCCTGCACAGCCATCCCCCTGTGTGTGAATTGCCAGGGGGCGCATATGGCTTCGGACAAGGAGTGCCCTCGTTGGATCTCCGAGTGCAGGATTCAGCAGGTGCGTGTGGAGAAGGGGCTGTCCTTTGCGGACGCAAAAAAACTGGTTGACGGTCCTGGTGCAGCTGAGGCGGCGCCAAACTCAAATAACAACTTTGTGTATACTTTCAGTGCTGCGGTGGCAGGCAAGCGCCCCACCAAAGACTTCTCTTGTCAAACCCCAACTTCTTGGTTGGGGGCGGAGCCTCGGATCCTCTCACCCCTGGAGAGTAATCCTCCTCCGGTGGTGACGAGGAGCCAGGGAACGCAGAGGGAGGACGCTACCGGTCCGGTGGCACCGCCTTCTGCTGCCCCTAAGCCTCAGCCCCCACCCAAACCTGCTAGTTTGTCAACACCAAAGGTTTCTGGCTCTGGTCAGCCTTCTAAGGCCGCTAACTCTAGCGGCAGGAACGCTGCCCAGGACCAGAAGTCAAAGAAATCTATGGGACCACCGTGCGCACGGGCCCAGAAGGGGAACACTGATGTCCCCCTTCAAAACAAATATGCTGCATTGGAGGAGCAGATGGAGGGAGTGGAAGTTGTCGATGCTGCGGCAGCTCCACCCCCTTCATCTCCTAAGAACCAGAGGAGGCCCGGGAGCCGGCCCCCCTCTGTTTCTCCGACTCCTTCCAAGGCAAAGGACAAAGGGGGGAAAAACTCCGCACCCCCAGATAAGACATAATCATGGACTCTCTGCTTCAGTGGAATTGTCGTGGTTTTCAAGCTAACTTTGAGGAATTACGTCTTTTAGTCAAGTGCTATAACCCCTCAGTAATATCTCTTCAGGAGACTTACCTGAAGACTTCTGACCCTGTGTCCTTTAATGGTTTTAACGCTATACATAAAGGCTCTGATTCGGAGAGGCGCTCGGGTGGAGTGGCTCTTCTCATTAGTAGCCAAATTTTATGTAGCCCCGTTAGCATCGACACCTGTCTTCAGGCTGTCGCAGCTCGGGTTACCTTGAAGAAGACCATAACTATATGCAGTATTTACCTGCCACCACCCCTGCGGGTCTGTAGTAATGATTTTTTTAATTTAGTTGATCAACTGCCCCCTCCCTTTATTCTCATGGGGGATTTTAACGGTCACGCTCACCTTTGGGGTAGTGACCACTATGATGGCAGAGGTCAGATGTTAGAAGATGTTTTTTCTCAACTTAATCTATGTGTCTTTAACGATGGTTCACCTACATACTCTAACCCAGGTTCAGGATCTAGTTCTGTTCTAGACCTCACTGTGTGTGATCCTTCTCTCATGCTGGACTTTGACTGGAAGGTTCACGATGACCTGTGTGGTAGTGACCACTTCCCAGTAGTCCTGTCATCGGTCAGCTGTGGGGAGGATCCGCCGGTGGGGCGCTGGAATCTTAAGAAAGCTAACTGGCCTCTGTTCGCCTCCCTCTGTCAGTCTCGTATTACAGAGGAGGTGGTCATGTCATCTGAAGAACCTATTTCTTCTTTTACTACTATTTTGTTGGACGTAGCGGGTGAAACCATCCCTAAAACTTCCGCATCAGTCCCTCGAAAGCCGAGAGTACCATGGTTCAACGAAGAGTGCCGCAAGGCCCAAATAGCGCGCAAATCTGCTCAGCGACGTGCTTTCCGTAATCCGTCGCAAGTAAATATTTTAACCTTTAAAAGACAGAGGGCGAAAGCCCGTTACATTTTTAAACGTGAACGCCGTGCTTCCTGGAGACGCTTCGTCTCATCTTTAACTTCTCGGACTCCGTCCCAGAAAGTATGGAAGGCTGTTCGGAGAATTAGGGGCAGAAGTGGCTCGGCTTCTGTTGGCCATCTTAGAGATGGTGTCAGTTTGGTTACAGATAAAAAAGCTGTGGCCAATTTGCTTGCCTCCACCATTGCCCATAATTCTTCAACGGAGCATTATTCACCTTTCTTCCAGAGAGAGAAGGAGAAACGAGAGTCTCGTATTTGTGATTTTGAGTCCGATAACTCAGAAGACTATAATGTCCCGTTTACATTATCAGAATTGCAGCAAGCTTTGCAGAAATGTAATGACTCTGCTGCTGGCCTAGATACCGTCCACTATCAATTCCTAACGCATCTGCCTGAGAGGTCACTCCTTGTACTTCTCAAGGCCTTTAACCATATCTGGAGAACTGGTCATTTTCCGCCGTCTTGGCGCCAGGCTGTGGTTGTACCGATCCCCAAGCCGGGTAAGGATCCTTCCGACCCGGGCAACTACCGGCCTATCGCTTTGACATCATGTTTATGTAAAACTATGGAGCGCCTGGTCAACGCCCGCCTGGTGTGGCATCTTGAGTCACAGGGTCTCCTCACAGACCTCCAGTGCAGTTTCCGGCGCTTCCGTAGTACAACTGACCATTTAGTCCGCTTTGAATCATTTATTCGAGATTCTTTTGTCAACAAGCAGCATGTCTATGCAATTTTTTTCGATCTTGAGAAGGCGTATGACACTACCTGGAAGTATGGCATAATGTCTGACTTGTTGGACATGGGTTTTAAAGGGCACCTGCCCGTTTTTATTCACAATTTTTTGACTAACCGGTCGTTCCATGTCCGTGTGGGCTCCACCCTCTCCGACTCCTTTGAACAGGAGATGGGTGTCCCACAGGGCAGCATTCTATCTCCTGTTTTATTTAGTATTAAAATTAATAACATTGTAAAGGCCGTCAAGGATGATTCTGAATGCTCTTTGTTTGTTGACGACTTTGCTTTGTGCGCACGTGGTCGAGGACTTGCGTCCCTTGAGAGGCGCTTGCAGCTGTGCGTTGATCGCATCCAGCGGTGGGTGTCTCTCAATGGATTCAAGTTCTCTCCCTCCAAGACTGTTTGTGTGCATTTTACTAACCAGACGAAATTTTTTCCAGAACCTAGCCTGAGCATTGCTGGAGTGCCAATTAAGGTGGCCGGGGAGGCAAAGTTTCTGGGGGTCATTTTTGACAAAAGACTTACCTTCCGCAACCATATTAATTACCTTAGAACCTCTTGTCAGAAGGCTCTCGACATTCTTCGTGTCGTCGGTCGTACTGACTGGGGTGCGGACCGTACTGTCTTACTTCGTCTGTACCGGGCCCTTGTTCGGTCCAAACTGGATTACGGCTCTGTGGTGTATGGCTCAGCTTCCAAGTCTGTGCTACAGCGTCTGAACACAATTCACCATCAGGGTCTGCGGATATGTCTTGGGGCCTTCAGGACGTCTCCAGTTCCTAGTCTGTATGCCGAGGCAGGGGAGCCTTCTCTCAAGCTCCGCCGCATCCGCCTCATGCTCAGCTACGTTCTGAAACTGAAGGCCCATCCAGACAATCCTGCCTATGATTGTGTTTTTAAACCATCGTTTGCAGAGATTTACGATACCCATCCGGGAGCTGTCCGTCCACTTTCTTTCCGTGTCCGACCTCATCTGCAGGCGGCCGGATTGGACCTGGACAGAGTTTCGGAATCCCTGCAACACATCACTCCACCTTGGCTCTTACCAGTTCCTGACATCTTGCTGGACTTGACTGCCCACAAGAAAGACTCTACTCCACCAGCCATATACCAACAGAGCCTCAATGAACTGCTTTCAATTTTTCCTGGCTATTGTCGCATCTATACCGATGGGTCAAAGTCTGAGGATGGGAGAGTGGCTGCGGCCGCAGTGTCCTCTCGCCATCCTAGACGCCCATTTAAGCACCGCCTCCCAGACCACTCATCTGTATTTAGTGCGGAACTGCAGGCAGTTCTGCTGGCACTCAAGCATGCTTATCGATCTAGAGAAAGGAACTTCCTGATTCTGTCTGACTCTCTTTCTGCCCTGCAGGCCCTTCAGGGCACGGGAAATGACCATCCACTGCTGGTTCAGATCAGAGAGCTCCACGCGGACTTGATGAAGGAATATTATGATATCATTTTTATTTGGGTGCCAGGGCATGTTGGCATCGAAGGCAACAGGATCGCAGATTCTGCTGCCAACGATGCCCGCAATGACCCTGTCCATGACACACAGACTGTTTATAGTGATTTTAGACATGTGGCTAGTGCGTACATAGCCCGTGAGTGGCAGTCCGAGTGGGACAAAGAGGAAGCTAACAAGCTGCATGAAGCCCTTCCTAAGTTGTCCGACGGTCTACCTTATTGCTGCGGCAGCCGCCGTGAGGAGACTGTCCTGGCTCGGCTCCACATCGGCCACACGTATGTTACGCACTCTTATTTACTTAAACAGGAGGAGCGTCCATGGTGTTATGCCTGCGACGAGCAGTACTCTGTTCAACACTTTTTGTTGTCTTGTGCTGATCTAATCAACACAAGGTATAAACATTTCACAGCAGACTCCTTGAAGGTTTTGTTCCGGGATGTGCCCCCGGACAAGATCTTCAGTTTTCTGAGAGAGTGCCATATTTTTAATAAGATTTGAGCGTTTATAGATTATGATGTTTCTATTATTTTGACCTTTTTGAGAGTCTTCCGACGTTTTCTTTAAAGACCTGTGCGACATTTTAGCCTGACATATTTTTAAGGTATATTTACATCATGTCTTAAGACCTTTCTTTTAGTCTGGCTGACCAGATTTTTACCCTTCCCGCCGTGAGATGGCCTTAGTTGCCTGCTCGGCGTTAAACCCAAATAACTAACTAACTAATTTTTTGCAGGGTGGGGAAACGCCCAACCCCCTTACTAGGAGGACCAGGTTTTTTTTGTCGGGGTCACCTTCCCTTAGACCATGTTGGTTCACGGCACCTTATTTCATTCGGTGCAGCCCCCACCCGGGTCTGCCCTGGGGGACTTGGGTGGGGTTAGGTATTTTTTAGTTCCCAGGGTCACCCTGGTCAGCCCCACAGGGTGGGTTTTTCTCTCTATTCTGGGGCATGTGTTTCTGTCTACCCTTTGTCCATTCACCTGTATTTGCCTTTTTAAAACTCTCCCTACTGTCTGCACTGCCTGTAGCTCTTGATATTGGATGTGTGTTGCTAAATGGTCTTAGCTTTATTTAGGCCCCATGTGTTAGGTTTATTTAATGTATTTGACCGGCTGGCGACATACATTCAATGTTCTGTTTGTTTTTTTTTCACAAGCAGTGCAGGCACGTCCTGAGAAAGCCTTGTTGCTGTCGGGACGTTAAGCAATGTACAATCAATCAATCAATCATTCGGTGCACCCCTCTCGTGAGGGACCCCCTATCCACCACCCAGGGGACGCGCCTCAACGCCATATGGTCCCATAAACATAAACAAATAAATACAATTTACTCGTGCACTGACCCATCACAGCAAACATATGCACATATTATTATCAAACTGTTACGTGGTGGTCATAGTCGTAGTATGATGCAATCACACCAGACACACTCAAATAGGGTTCTTGTAAAAAAACCTCACGCAGTTGCAACTCGTCACACGTGGCACCGAGTAACAGTTCCAACAGTACTTTATTCTCACGATACACTCTCAGCACAGTTGATAAACTGCTCATACAATGCATCCGCAGTTTTGATACACTGTGTCTCCCATACAATGCACGCACATATTTTCTAACACCCTCTTTTATACTGTTACAGATTTCAAGAACAATCCGGCAAGTTACACAACTCAACCAATCAGAAAAGAAAACGTACCCAAAACTCATTAATATTCATTAAAAAGAACACTCTAGATCTATCTACAATCTTCCACTGACATCTAGGTGCATTCCGTAAATGTTGCAGAATATAGCCAACTGTACTACAAAACTTTGACGTCACATTTGAGATCACTAGAATGTACACACCTTTTCCGGAACCTTCCAGGTTAGAGTAGGTTGAACTTTAGCAACAATGTAATGAGATATGCAACATTCTAGCTACACAACAAAAATCCATCGCAATTCTCCATGCAAAAGAAAATGAATCATATTAAAAAGGTACATGATTCTTATCCAAAATAACTCAACTGAACATCGGATCTTTCCTATGATCAACACACACATGCCCTAATAATAATAACACAACCACAAGCGTAACAAAAACCATCTGTAATGTTTCTACATAAGAATATCATTATCTATGTACAATACAATTAACATTAAGAAATATCATTTATTTCCTCAAAAACATTACCGATGACATGACTACATGGGAATATCTACTTCTAGGCTCAATTTAACCTACTTGCCCGTTGTGTGCCCACACAACCCGAGAGGCCCTCGGGGAACCCCCCAGAGGGGCCGAGAGTTATCTTCCCATACCTGCCTTACCAGATCCGGTCACGAGACCATTCAGTCTTTCTACTTCGCTCGTGGAGAGAAGACGTGTCTGGCCCGCGCTCTCGCTGCCTCGACCGGTCTTCTGCCTACCGACGCTGGTTGCCGACTTCGTGTGCTCTGCGCCCGCTTCTACCCTGCCTTCTATCTGGCCTTCTCTTCCTGCTTCGTTGGGCCACTTGCGGGGATTCTTCTGCTTCTGTGGACGGCGGTTTGACTGCCCTTCCCCCCCTTCCCTTCGTTGCAGAGGTAAGGTAGCGGTAGTTCCCTCGGCCGGCCCTCGGGCTGAGAGCCGGCTGCCTGTGGGTGCTTCCCTGCTTTTGCTTTGGGGTTCGTTTCAGTGCGTAGTGCCTGATTAGCTCACGGTCGGCTGTTGCCGTGTCGCGCCCGTTTTGCACGTGGGCCTTGGGCTCCGTGTGTGTTAGCCCGTTTAAAGCCCCGTTAGCCCTCCGAGAGTGCCCCATTACGTTTCACCGGGAGCCCGCCTACGCTTCGTTAATGTCGTTGTGCTCCCGGTGCGATGACTTAGCTGGCCGACGGACACTCACGCGGTCTCCCTACCGCGTTCGGTGGTTCCTCGGACCGCAGGTGTAATAATAATGATGATAATAATAATAAGCATGTTAAATAGGCGCTTTTTCCCAATTGAAAATCGGCTCAAAGCGCTGCCCCGAACTGGGCCCAACAAGCGCGCTCACGCGAGTTACGCGCATTCACTCACACACGGAACGTAAACACAGAACTTTCACGTGGTGCTAAGGGCAAGCTCAAGCGAGCTGCTGTAATTTTGGAAGTTCAAAATCGTTGTATTTGAAATTGATTGGGTGGACTGACTCTGATACCAGAGTGTAAGCGGTGTGCGGCCTGGCCTGAGGTTATGTGGGCGGACCTTGGTCCTTTTACCGCCGAGAGCGTGCCCGCCCGGCTTACGAGCGTTCAGCGCCCTTTGACACGTTGGCCGCCCTGGCTGTTTCCTCGGCCACTCCCGCACGGAACGGTCCCCGCTTCGGGGTTCGCGGTTTGTTCTGACCACAGGACCGCCACTGCTGCCACGCCCGCTGACCCTTCCGGAGGGTCTGTTTGCCGGCTTAGCGCACGTCTCACTGAGAGTGACCAGCAGCAGTCGGCCTTGAGCCGTCCGTCGTTGACGAGCCGTCCTCTCCACTCTCCCCGCACCAAGCCCGCTGATCCTTCCGGAGGATCGCCATGCCGGCATAGTGGCCTACTTCCGGAGTAGGGCCCGGAGAGACGTCAGCACCGTCCGTCGCGACGCAGCTGCGACCCTGATCCTCACCGTTCCTCCTCCAGACGCCCGCGCTCTCGCTCGCTTTGCAAGCACCGTCAGCGGGATTCTCGACGCCCCCTGCAGGACGATGCGCTCAGCCTGCTACCCGAAGTCTCGGTCTCGGCTCTGTTGGACGAGGATCGCTCGACCTCGCATGCGGCAGCTTCCCCGGAGCTGAAGAGGAAGGTCGCCGCCTTCGTTGACACGGAGAGGCAGGTCAAGAAGTTTAGGTCGCTTCCCCAACCGCCCGGCTTTAAGGGTCTTCGAGACATCCTTTCGTCGCACCTACAGCTGGCCACGTCCCAGGAGCCGGTCTTCTTCTCCGACCGTCGCTGGCCCGCGGATTTAGACATCTTGTGTCGGCGGGACTGGTATGCTGGACTCTCCCAGGCCTTCTCCATCCCTCTGCCTACGCTGGACCCTTTGGCGGTGTCCCTAGCCGGCGGTCTGACTCTGCTGCGGCGGTCCCCGATGCGGGGCCTGGACAAGACAGCGACCTTGGTCCGTAACACCTTCGCCTGCTCGGGTATTATGGAGCTCCTCACTCAATCCTTGGTTCGTCGGGTGGAGGTATCCTGGCATCCTTCCATCTCTCCCCTCCTAGGAGACCTGCTGGTCCTCGCGGAGATCGCCAATTGCGCCGCCTACTATTCCTCGGTCAACGCGATGGTGGTTGCGGCCAACTGCGACCTCATGCGTCGAGATGCCCTGCTCCGCCCCTGCAGTACGTTGCCGCCGGACCTGCGAGCGCAACTTCACCGTGCCCCCTTGGGTGGACCCTTGCTGTTCGGCGACTCAGTCTACGGGTCGGCGGTTCGTTCCTCGTGATGTCTGTGCGACTTGGCCGGAGACGTTTCGTCGGACCTCTGGAGTTTTATCGGCGAGAGCGACCTCCGTCTACTATCTCTCGTCCGGATCCTGTGGACACTTCCGCCGCCCCTTCGGTAACGACCGCCCTTCCTCGCATCGGCCCCTCGGAACGGTCTGCTCGTCGGGACCCGGCGTTGTGCGCTGACCAGAGGATCGCCACTGCTGCCACGCCCGCTGACCCTTCCGGAGGGTCTGTTTACCGGCACAGCGCCCGCCTCACTGAGCCCGGCCTGCAGCAGTCCGCCATGAGCCGTCCCACGTTGACTGGCCTTCATCCTCTCTCTCTCCCCGAGAAGCCCGCTGATCCTTCCGGAGGATCTACACGCCGGCATAGAGCCCTTCTCACTGAGTCCGGCCAGGAGAGACGTCAGCCTCAACCTGCGCGACACGGTCGCGCCCCCGACTCATCCCGTTCCACCGTCAGTTCGAGACACTCACGCTCGCCCCTCGAGCGTCGCTGGAGGGATCATTCACCTCGCCGGGATCGTCGCCGCTTCCCCCGGAGGATCTGAACGCCGGCATAGCGCCCTGCTCTCGGAGTCTGGCCAAGAGAGGCTTCTGCCTTAGCTTGCGCGACACGGTCGCGCTCCAACTCCCTCCGTTCCACTTTCAGGTCACTTGATGGCTGATCAGAGGACTGCCACTGCTGCGACGCCCGCTGACCCTTCCGGAGGGTCTGTTTGCCGGCACAGCGCCCGCCTCACTGAGCCCGGCCTGCAGCAGTCCGCCATGTGCCGTCCCACGTGACTGGCCTTCCTCTCCCGTCTCTCCCTGTTAAGCCCGCTGATCCTTCCGGAGGATCTGTACGCCGGCGTAGCGCCCTACTCACTGAGTCTGGCCAGCAGAGACGTCAGCCCTAGCTTGCGCGACTCGGTCGCGCCCCCGACTCCTGCCATTCCACTTTCAGTTCAGGACACTGATGCGCACCGCTTGAGCGCCTTCGGTAGGATTGCCGTTCGGACTCAACCTCCGCCCCTGGGTCTTCACTCGGCTGATGGACGCCTTAGTCGCCTTAGCCCGACAGTCCTCCTCCAGTCCACGTTGAACTACCTGGACGTCCTCCGGTTGCGCACCCATTCGGAGACTGCGCTAGCCACGAACAGAGATGCTCTCCTGCACCTCCTGGCACACCTGGGCTTCCTAGTAGACGACGGCAAGTCGGATCTCTCTCCCTCCCGCCGGTTTGGGCATCTGGGTATGGAATAAGCTACCAACCTCAACACGGTACGCCTTCCGGCGCCCCGGATCAAGAAGATGGCGGCTCTAGCCGACCAGTTAGCTCGGGAGGATGCAGCCCCCGCCAGAGTCTGGCTTCAGTTGCTCGGTGTCATAACCGCCGCAGCGGATCTTATCCCGCTAGGGCGTCTCTACTCCCGGCCAATTCAACTGCATCTTCTTCTCCATTGGCTCACGTCTTCTGGAGACTTGATGACCGCGGTCCCAGTGTCCCAGATGCTCCGCCTGCACCTTCGTCGGTGGACCGACCCTACGTGGCTAGCGTCGGGAGTTACCTTAGCCTCCCCCCCCGCCACAGGTCTCTCCTTGCGTCGATGCCAGCCTTCGGGGTGGGGGGCCCACCTCCTGCCCGGCTCCTCGCGACGGCGGTCTCCTGGCCCTCACACTTGGCGCACACCCACATCAACTAGCTGGAGATGCAGGCCGTCTGGCGAGCCCTTCAGGCTGGGGAGTACCTCCTCGGACACCAGGAGCTTCTCGTGCTTTCGGACGACACGACGGTGGTCGCTTACATCCAGAAGCAAGGTGGCACACGCTCCCCTGACCTGTGTATGCTCCTCTACAGGAAGATGTGTTGGTGCGAGGACCGGAGCAGTATCCTTCAAGCCCGGCACGTTCCCGGATACCTGAATGTCCTGGCCGACTCTTGGTCTCGCCGCGACCAACTCCTACACACGGAATGGACCCTGCGACAGGACATCTTTCGGATGATCTGCGCCCGCTGGTGACTCCCCAGGTCGACTTGGTCGCCACGAGGTGGAACCACCAGCTCCCCCTCTTCGTCTCCCCGCTTCCCGACCACCTTGCCTAGGCTGTCGATGCGCTCTCCATTCCCGGGGACGGACTTGTGGCCTATACCTGTCCCCCTACCGTCTTGGTTCCCTAAGTCCTCCTCTAACTTGGGGCTGTTCGGCGTTACTCCTGTTGGTCGCGCCGTTCGTCTGGAACCGCTCCTGGACTACCGACCTGCTCAGCCTCGCCACAGACCCGCCCCTGCTGCTGCCCACCCCGCGGGCCATGCTCAAGCAACCGCGCCAGCCGCTGTTCCACCCCTGCCCGGAGTGTCTCCTCCTTCACGCCTGGAGGTTGTGCGGCAAGCTCTCGGAGCTAGAGTCTACTCAGGTGCAGCAATGGAGGCGATCGCTGCGGCCCGGAGACTGTCGACCCTTCGAGTCTACGAGGGAAATGGCGAGTTCTCTGTTCCTGGTGCACCGATCATGGCCTTAAGCCCACGGATCTGACGCATTCTCCGCTGGCGGACTTCTTCTCTGGCTCTTCCGAGACCAAGGCCTAGCCCTCATCACGGTACGCGGTTACTTGTCCATGATTGCGGACACCTATCGTCACCTGGGACGACCCGATCCGGGCGCCTGCAAGGACCTAGCCGACCTTATGGGACACTTCGGCATCCAGCGCCCGACACTCCGCTCGTTCCTTCCTCGCTGGGACCTACCCTGGGTGCTCACGTGGTTGAACTCCGCCCGCTTCGTACCATTACCTTTAGCCCAGCTCGCGGACTTGGCACGCACGACTTGCTTCCTGCTGGCACTTGCTACCGCTTCGCGCGGGAGCGAGCTACAGGCGCCTTCAGCGCGCCCTGCCGGTCTGCAGTTCCGAACAGACGGCTCCGTCCGGCTGCTCACGGACCCGGCCTTTCTGGCAATAACAGGTCTCCTTTAACTCCGCCTCAAGGGATCACCATTAGGCCGCTGAGAGACTGACCCCGGTCCCAGGAGACCAGGCTACAGGATCCCGTGCGCGCCCTTCAAATCTATCTGCGGCGATCTAAGCTCGTCCGCAGGGGGCGGTCGCGCCTCTTCCTACCTCTAAGACCCAAACAGCGTGACATTATAGTCCAGATGATCTCTTCCTGGCTCCGCTGGGTCATACGCTCCGCTAATCAAGAGATAGCCCCTGAGGGAGCTAAGAGGCTGCACATTCTCGCACACGAGGTACGAGCTATGGCCACGAGCGTCGCGTTTGAGCGAAACGGCACTGTCAGGGACATCGTGGCAGCCGTGGGCTGAAACACCGAGTCGGTCTTGCCCGTTCTACCTCCGGGACCTGGCTAGCCAGCGAGACAATCTCGCACTGGTGGGGGACATCGCCGCGACGCAACACTCCCTCCCGGTGCCACCGGCACCGTAGGTATGCACTTCGCTAAAATTGTCGGGAGTGTGCCACGGGGTGGACGGCGTTGTCCTGTTGGGGGAGTTGTGGGCGGCACCCGCCTCCTCTTCGCAATTCTCCCATGTAGTCATGTCATCGGTAATGTTTTTGAGGAAATAAATTCATTTTTCTCTAAAAGGTATTTTTTCGAAAAATACTTACCGATGACATGACTCGGATAACCCTCCCTCCTGCCCCGCTTGCCGCTTTCGAGCGAAGTATCAGACTGAATGGTCTCGTGACCGGATCTGGTAAGGCAGGTATGGGAAGATAACTCTCGGCCCCTCTGGGGGGTTCCCCGAGGGCCTCTCAGGTTGTGTGGGCACACAACAGGCAAGTAGGCTAAAATTGAGCCTAGAAGTAGATATTCCCATGTAGTCATGTCATCGGTAAGTATTTTTCGAAAAAATACCTTTTAGAGAAAAATGAATTTTCATTTAGAAAGATATTGTGCATAAAAGAAATTAAGACGATACTGCCATATACCACATATACACATGCATGCATTCATGCACGCACACACACACTCGTATCATGTCACTTCACCCGCCTCCTCAGGAGTTCATGATGTAAAAACCCTAGGCTGACATCTGCACAGGATAAATAGATAGCTTGTCTGTCTTTCAAATGATGCCATGGTATAAGTTTATGCCATGACATTGTTTAAAAGACAAATAGATGTTGGGACAAAAGAAAGACATCTGTGATTTTTTTTTGCATGTCACAGTATTGCCTGGAGGATGGCAATAGCGCATATTCTTCAGGTAAAATGTGGGTATCATCAGATACAATGTGGAGGACTTTTGATGGGGATTTCTGTTCAAGAAAGTCACATCAGTATAGGCAGTTTGGCTGTCTGCTTCCACAGTGTTTCCCTCGGTGATGAAAACACAACCCAAACTGAGAAAACTGTGCACATTTTAATGTTGACAACTCCATCTTAACTCTCGTTTACTAGTCTTTTTTTTTTCAAAGTGTACTAACCTTCTCACGTGTCTGTTGATTTGATGCGAACACGAGTTGGAAAGATAAGACTATAAGCTCCAGCACATTATCAGCATCAGCAGCAAGATAACTGGTATTCAGCAGCTCTGCCTTTCTTTATATGAAAATAAGAGTGACTAATCCCCAGCACTGCCAGAAATGAAGACAGATGAAGTTATTGTCAAAGCAGTGCACCAACTGGTATCAAAGGTTATTGAGAGATTGCCTCGACACTGTACTGTGAGTGACTGCCTTGTGAGTACACTCATGTTAATTGAAGGTCATCTCTAAATTAAACATGGCATAATAACCTTCGATTTTCCAGAGAGGGTCCATGGTACCCTTAGTTTCTAAAACTGTGGGAAACACTGGTCAGTTTGTGGTTCTTTTATTTTCAGGTCGCTGCATCATTACCTATTGGCAGCATCAAAGTTGGCTAGGTGCAGTGCCTTGTCCTTCATGCAGAACGCAAGTACGGGTATATTGTGATACATGTCTATCTCCCTATCAAAAGAAATGTTGCTCAGCTTTATGGTTCACATGCGATAGCAAAAGTGAGTATGTAATAGGCCATCCATCGTCTGTCCGGTGTCTTGACTGTCATCCATGGTAAACGTTGGCATTTTCTTGTCAAGCTTCAGACTTTAAACTTGGCCCAAGGGTACTGTTTGGCAAATTATTTCTAAACGTACCAATTTCAGTGACCAATCTCAAAGGTCAAGGTCACAGGGGGTCCAGAAAGGGATTAAAAAAAAAATAGCCATATTTTGACACAAATTGTTTCTCCTCACATACTATTTTCAACTTCGAACCCAAACTTGGTACAGAGATACCTGATGGTAAGACCTTTTTATGCATACTAATTTGGATGACCCCTCGGATAGTTCAAGGGTCACAAGAGGTCGACACATGAGTGAAAAATGACAGTTTTTGATAGAATTGTAGTTTTGATAGAATTGTAGTTTTTCAGTCAGATTTGGCACAAAGGTAGCTGATGATAAGACCTTTCTATGCATACTACATGTAATTTAGTTGTCCCTTGCTGAGGTCAAGGGTCACAGGGGTCCCTTATGTGTTTGGCGACTGTTTTTGTTGTTTAGTAAACCCGTTCTAAAACAACCGCCAAACACATAAAGGATTTAACAAGTTGAACGAGTGACAGACGTTTTTTGGGATCAGTAGATCTTGTTATGTCGATGTTAGTTTTGGGTTCCTCAATGGGATTTCAGCATGTGTATGAAGAAATGCAGTTTTGGCCATTGTTTTATGCCGACAGGCGTTTTTTTGTTTGGATACAACTTCAAACCCAAAAATGGTCCAGAGATACCTATGGTAAGACCTTCATGTGCATGCTGACTTGGATGACCCTTTGAAAAGGTGAAGAGTCATAAGACCTTCATATGCATGCTAACTTGGATGACCCTTCAGAAAGGTCAAGGGTCACAAGAGATCAGCAAATGATGTGGAAAAAGTACAATTTTAGCTTTTATCAGCACTTTTTTCAAAACTTTGCAGCCAACTTTGGCAGAAAAGTAGCTAATAAGACCTTTCTATGTATTATATATTGGTTCACTATTTGCAGAGGTCAAGGGTCAAAAGTGTGAAAAATGCATAAATTCTGAGAAAACATGGATTTTGCAAGTACAAAAGCCAAACCTTTACTTACGTTAAAACTTGATTATTCATGTACATGAGCCTAAATTCTTGTTTTGTGTTGAATTAACAAAGACCATAGAAACGCAATCTGTGTCCATTGGCGCTGGACAGGTTAAGCATGACTACCTTTCATGCAAAGAAAGCAGCATACAGGTATTGCTTGCACATGAAAGCAGCATACAGGTATTGCTTTCCTTCATATGCCCCTGATTGTGTGCAACCCTAGTACATGTGCACCTATGTACTCTATTCTTATTAACTCATTCAGCCCAACACACGTATTTCCCAAATTTTGGAGGCGTCATCTAACGACTATGCACATGTTGCAGGAGATGGATCGACCATGATAATTCAAGGGTAGTGCCAGATTAGCTTGGCGCCTGTCAGCGCCAAGCTAATCTGGCACTACCCTTGAATTATCATGGTCGCTCCGTCTCCTGATTATCATGGTCGCTCCGTCTCCTGCTGTAGTGTGTCAGGGCTGAATGAGTTCATAATTTTACTCTCATTTTTCAAAAACAATGTTGCAGGTATCTATTTTACTGCTGTGTTTCACTGATGCTGAGGTAGCAGCAAATTCAGAAGAAAAAACACTGATCATTGAACAGATCAACAATTATAACCGCAGATTTTCAGGGGAACCAAGACCTGTGAGTACATGGTGTCTTTTTCAATGATGATAAAATGCATGAACAAAGTTCTGAACTGAATTGACTCTGATGAATGTAAAACTAATTAACATTATTGAAAGACACTGAGAAAGAAGTGATGTTTTTAGTGCAACAAACAGCATACAAAAATCTCTGTGGTTTGACTGTCCTGAAATAAAGGGTCACCATTTATTGTTTGTTGGTCCCTTTTTGTCTCACACTGCTCTCATTGTTTGTCACCGGTGGTACTGGTAGTATTGGACAAACTTTTGGCAAGACAGGTTTGACTGTACCACTCTCACACACTAACTTTTTGGCTGTTGTAGCGTTTTTTGTCATGATGATTTCCACAGAAATCATCGTGACAAACAGGGCTTACGACAGCCAAAGGGCTAATTTTATTATTCTTATATGTTTGATTATTCTTATACGTTCCTGAAACTTCATAAACCATGACTACTGCTTTTCAGTGGATGGATTACATCAGAGATCTCCCCACCCTGTTACGTCATGCGATGAGCGAGTTTTTTACCGTGGGCGGCCTCATCTGGATGTTCCGTGTGCGCGTTGTCATCTGTTTCTTTGCCGCCCTCCTGTACTTCATCTCTCCTCTGGATATTATACCAGAGGCGGCCTTTGGTCTGCTAGGATTCCTTGATGATATTTTCATCGTTCTTCTGCTCGCCATTTACATCAGCATCATCTATCGTCAGATTGTCGAGGCTAGAGCTAGACCACCGCCTGCCGCAAATGGACCTGGAACGTGAAAATTTATTTTGGTTTGTGAATTGATTTCATGTTGGTTGTTGTGCAAGTTACGTTATAGGTAACAATGTGGCAGAAGTGTACATACTGCTGAAGCAGAAGGGGCCAGCCTGTCAGTAATTTGACAAATGACCAGTGTAAATTTAGCTTGATTGTGTTCACCATTTGTGTGCTGGTCTGCAATTTTAAACCTTGGGGCTTTCCCAAAACCACAGACCAATATACTTATGCACCAGCACAGACAGCAACATTTTTTTAAAAAGTGCATTAGCCTAATGGTTAGAACCAAAACAATTTGATACCCATGATAGTTCAAGGGTGATGCCAAAATAGCTTGGCGCCCATAGGTGCCAAGCTATTCTGGCACCACCCTTGAACTATCATGCTCTGTAATTAGCCTCTTCACTGCCAGCTGACACATTGTGTTTCTGCCATCTTCAGCCAAAGAGCCACCAGGAATATGGATCCAAAGTGTTGTCAGCATGAGGCCTAAATCTTCCATCTCAGGAACGTGAACTCAAAGTGGTTTTAGCAAGAGGTATATATCGTCATGAGCCCCAACAAGTGTGGGGGCTCTTGAGGATGTATGTCTCTGCTTTTGTTGTGTTCACTTTTTCTCAGCAAGCTTGCAAGTTGTGTAAATATAATCTTATGCCAGATTCTGTAAGGTTGGCCCTTTCTGCATCACCAAGAGTATTACAAGTTACTGTCATTCAGTTTTGAACCCTGTGATTTTAATTATTTATTTTTGGACCTGAAGATGTGCTGCATTTCATTTTCATTACCTGTATGTTTGTATTTGAGTGGTGTTCACTGTTTTAGATCAGTGGTCATTTGACATCTAAAACATGTACTTTAATTGTGTGATTGAAAGATAGATAAATAGATCTAACAGTGTACATATATATGACTGCAACTTGCAGTGTTCATCATTTTGCAAATGATGCTAATAATGATGCTACATTCTTTATTTTATATGTGTATTGTTCTGCTATTATCGACATTACGGCTTAGAGCCATAAGGTCCAAAGTCACAGACTAGCACACATATTTATTTACATAATCTGTAAGTGCACTACATTCAGTGCCATTACTTAACCCTTTTGCTGTCAGTAGGGGAGGGGGGGGGGGGGTTGGCGGTGATTCCTGCAGCAGGAATCGCCACGACAAAACTGCTACTGACAGCCAAAGGGATTTAACATTCAGATTTCAGTTACATCTTTTTTTTTTTCTTTTTTTTTTTTCTTTTTTTTTTTGGGGGGGGGGTGTGTGTGTGTGTGTGTGTGGGGGGGGGGGGGGGGGGGGGCGGGTGTCTGTCTCCATCAACTTTGATGAAATACCTAGATTTTTTATGAAATGTTGTTGTATGCGAAATAAAAATTAGTTTAAAAAGTCATGTGCACAACTGTTTTTCAGCTTCTCGCTTTTGTCCCTGTAAACTATATTCAGATCAGTGCGTGTGTGTGTTTCAACCTTCCTTTTGTCCAACAAAATGATAAGTGACAGAAACCTGAAGGCACTAAATTCAGTGAAAGTGTATCTATTGTTAAAAAAGTTTTGATGACGTGCAAACAAGCAGGTTGACTGCGTGCATGTGTGTGATTAGATGGTTCTGTGTGTGCGTATGTGTGTGTGTGTGTATGGCTTGTGGTTACCTGCCTTGATCTGCTACGTGTGATGTGTTGCAGATCTAGGAAAGCAACCAGTGTGGATTTAGATAAGTACATGGTGCAACTGTGTAGTCAGGTTGTGTGTGTGTGTGTACTTTCTTATAATCTGACACACTGATCAAATGTATGGCTTATTTTAAAGTCATTGCACCAGTCTGCTTGCTGCTGTCTGATCATCTATGCAAAACGTGCATGTTTGTGTTTGTGAAAGTTGTATAACCCATTTAGCCACCAATCCCCACAGCAGGAGATTGACCATGATCATTCAAGGGTATGCCAGATTAGCTTGGCGCCTGAAGGCGCCAAGCTAATCTGGCACTACCCTTGAATGATCATGGTCAGTCCACCTCCTGCAACTGGTACATGGTCGTAATGGAACACTTCGAAAATTTGGGAAATGCACTCTTAGGGCTAAAAGGGTTCAGTGTGACTGGTGAGTGGAGCAAAGCCAATATGTACTATTCCCAAAATTTCAGTTCTGCTTTCAGTCTCACGTTATGAAAATTGTTAATGTATCAGTATCATTGTACCAGTACTTAACCTTTTCGCTATCAGTAACACTTTTATTTTGTCAAGGTGATTCCTGCGGAAATCACCTCAACAAAACATGCTATTGACAGCCACAGGGTTAACTAACATCTCTTGCTTCTCAGAGGTTCTTGAACTGTATTTATCACCTATGTTCACTTTGCACTTGATTGTCCAGAACCCCCTTTGTGCATTCTGCCACCGGTACTGTTTACAGTACCGGTGGATGCATGCACAAGGGGGGTCAAGTTGTGGTGACACTGATGTCCATGTCCGTGTGCAATAGCTTTTATCTGTGCTTTATTAACTATTTTCGGATGGTAGCACTTTTTGTCGAGGTGATTCCTGCAGGAATCGCCTCGATGATCGACAAAAAGCGCCACCAACAGGAATCACCTTGACAAAAAGTGCAACTGACAGCCAAAGGGTTTAAATGACGCATGTCCTCTTTAGACATCTTCGCAAGAGATGGACTAGCCATGATAGTTCAAGGGTGGTGTCAGATCTGGAACTACCCTTGAAGTGTCATGGCTGAGCCATCTCCTATGGTTGGTACACAGTCTTTTGTAGATCAAACCTCCCAGCGTTGTGAGTCATTACCAGGATTGAAAGTGTTGAGCCAATGAAGCGGTTGTACATCACTACATGTGTTTACACTTAGTTAAAAAAAAATCCAGACCGAACAGGTGACTGCCTAGTGTGTAAAATCCAGAGAAAAACCCAATGAAGAAAGAAACACTTAGAAAAGACAGTAATAACACAATTTATTGATACATGTATTGACATGAATGAAAAGATAAGTTCCGAATTTTGCACTGATTTGTATGTCTATTTTGAAAACGGGTTTTAGCCTGAAATATTAATGAATTGTGTTGTAAATGTCTTTTCTATGCCTAGTTTGAATTGTTTGACAAAAAGGTAAATCAGTGAAGTCTTTGAGGATCACAGATTAAACGGCTTTCACAACTATGGGAGGCGTCTGTAAAGACTGTGGCAGGGGGATCAACCATGATACAGTACTTCCACGATCGTGCCTAATTAACTTGCTACCTAGGAAATAGCCAGCAAAGAAAGAAAAATATATTATTCAAGGACAGGGCATTAACCCATTTATCCCCAGCACACATCAGCAGGAGATGGATTGACCATCATCCATGATAATTCAAGGGTAGTGCCAGTTTAGCTTGGCACCATTAGGTGCAAAGCTAAACTGGCACAACCCTTGAATTATCATGGTCAATCCATCTCCTGCAACTGGTACATAGTCGTTAGGTGACAACTTTAAAATTTAGGAAATGTGGCCTTGGGTTTAAATGGGTCAAAACACGAGGCATCTCTTTGTCTTTCCAAAACATGTTGCTTGCTTTGCTGATTATTTCCTTGCATTTCGCACAGTTGGCAGTCCCCACATCAACAGCTGTGAAAGTGTTGCATAGAGTTTATGCCAGCAGCACTATATGACACTAACGCAGCTATTGATGCAGGCTGGACTTCAGCTTATGCCCAAGCACCAGACTAATCTGGCACTAGCATGAAATACATTTTTCATGGTCAACCCACCTCTGGCTGAGATTTCTTAAGAGTAGATGGGTTAACTTCATCTGCTTTCAGTACACGCCACATGGAGAGATTTGTTGTTTTGTGACGAGTATGATAATAAATTGTATTTATTGAAAATTACCCTCTTGTGTTCCACATTCTTGGCCATGCGGGAGATAACTGAGCAATCAAAATCTCCTGTGTGTTTTGATTTATCTTCCTTGTATGAGAGTGCATGAAAGGAGGAGGATCATACCCAGTGCTCTAAAGATCATTGGGCTGATGTCGGCTGCTGTTGGCACAGAGCCTGTGGATCTTTTGCTCACTGGGAGATTTTTAAGTTTCAGATGTGAGAAATCATGTGTCATTTGTGCCAGTATTGAGGTAAGCCCTGAAATCGTGATTCACAAATGGCGTTTTTTCTTCAGTTCTCGTGATTCATTATTGCAATATTTTCATCCTCTTGATCCATGAAAGAAGGGGCCGTCGTGAAATGTGAAAGGCAAAACAAGGTTTTGTGATCAGTGAAAACGTTATGTTTCGTGAAATGTGAAAGACTGTTGCCAGGCTGTAAATTCCGTCAACACCAACAGCCTTCTTCCCCCACCGCCTCTCTCCCCCCCCCCCCCCCCCCCCCCGCCCGCCCCCCCACCTTACCTAGAGTTTTTGGCCAAGGAAAGAAGTTATGACAGCGGTAACTTATCTCTTCATCATCTCTTTCCATCGTGATATGTGAATGATGCTTCTTTTGAATTCATGATTTGATTTGTGAATCGCAATATAAATCCTGAATCTGTATGTCCCCTCCCCATTGCCCGCATTCCCCCCCCCCCCCCCTCTCCCTCAACGTTGGTTTGTGTGATTCATTAAATAAAAAGTAGATTGTGGTTGTCTTTTTCTTTTTTCCAGTGTACATTTTAGTATTTTTCGGATCTACAAGCATGTTTGCATAGTTTAAATGTAAACTTTCCACACGTGCCCTTGTGTAATATATTTTGTATCCATTATTAAACATGTTTAGGAACAATCTAACCAATAATGAATAGTTGTTTAGAAAAGAAGTTTAAATACCGTCCATGAACTGAACTTGATGAAAGCTAAAGCATTAATCATCTGTAACTATTTGTCTCGAAATCCCACTGTGTGTTTGCGATGTTGAGGTGGGTAGGGTAGATGAATGCGCAAGCCTGTGTGTGTCTTATTCACAGGTATATATGAGTAACAGGGATGGAAGGGGGAGTTTTAACTCCTGTGTGTATGTGAGTGTGTGTGCATTGTCGTGTCTTATGCATGTCTATGTTGACAATGCGGGTGGATGCCAATGGTGTAATTTATTCACACGTGCCTGGGTGGATGGTATTTATTTCCACTTGTATTCAGACACGATAAACGGAGCTGCTCTTTTCTTTTCTGTCCTCAAGGTGGGCCCTGTCATCTGCAAGAGGTACAGATTCTCATGAGCCCCTGCAGTCGCAGGGGCTCATGAGAATCTACACCTCTTGCCAACCGACAATGGGCCAATCTGTTTGTCAAGCTGAACATGTGGCTTAGTCTACCTCTCCTTTTAGACCCCTCCATCACGGGGGAGTTGTAACCGGTCTGGCGGGTTCTGTGCGTAGTGTAGTAGTGAAAGACAGCACTGTGCTTGAACTCGTCGCCTCGTGTCGTGTTCCACTCGAATGTTTGTAACTTTAACACTTTCACCATGAAAGACGCCACAGCTGGAGATGGATCGACCAGGGTAGTTCAAGGTAACAGATTATATCGGCGCCAAAACCATTGTGATTTTATCTGTTTGTGACCAGTACAGCTATAAAGGGGTTCTATTTGATAAAGTTTAATTATATCGGCTTGTACTTTCTGTCCGAAGGAGGTTTTCCTCTTTTTTTTTTTCTGTAATGAAACATAACAATTGGACGCCGACCCTGCCGGCAATGGTGTATCCGCTGTGGTCTTGAATATGAATTTAACTCGATTCAGGCGCTTTTATCATTGAGAAACTTGTCACAGAATAGCTCGACTGAGCATCACACATTATGTACACCTCGCTTTTTTTTAGCTCTGTATTCTTCTAAAACAGTCAGATCTAGTATCGGTACACGCGTTTACGCCCGTGCGTCAAACCTGACAACAAGACGCATAGATCCTCATGAGCCCCCGCAATGCGGGGGCTCATGAGGATCTACGCATCTTGCTGGCAAAATTTATGTCCATACTAACCTGGTGAAACGGGTCTTTGGAGTTTCAATCTAGGAAAATCTATGCTTCGAATTGTAGTGAATTTGACACACTGAGCCGTACAGAGTCGGTGGGGAGGAGCCTAGACAATCCAAACATGTTTACGGTACGGGGGTTGTAGGGTGCGACTGGCAGACACCCCCGCTCACAGAGATTGAACTGACTGAATCAGAACATTTTATTAAGTCTCTATTGCATCTTTCACTAATAAAATCTGAGGCCGTCTACTTGAGAACAATCTCAGCTGAAGAAGGGCCTATCCGGCGGCTGTGGTGATATTTGGCTGAAAACTTCCAACTTAGCTGGAACAGCGTGTGATTTCAAAGTTGTGCCGTAGAGACTGAGGGTTGTGGTGCTGAAATTAAAGAGGACACTTGTGTTTTCCCCCTGTCGATAATTTTGAAATCGTCCAGGTTTATTTGTGACGTCATAGTGCACACGCACGTAAACGATTGATAGTCATAGAGGAGGGGATTGCCCCAGTGTTGTGTGGGGGTGTAGCGATAACCTGCGAGTTATCTTTGGAATTAGTCAATGTGTGTTGGCTCTCAAAGACCGCTTTGTGACAGCAGGCTGCAACGCCGTGGCTTTTAGTGCTGAACGCAAGGATCTGCAATTGTAGTGAAAGTCAAAACCATACAGTTTAATAAATGTGATAGATTCTTAACTAAGTGTGACACCGTTTACTGACTTTAATTAGTGAGGAGTTTTACGCTGGGACCTGATCAGTGACTGTCACCGTTGACGTGAATGTTTGTACCTCTGCCAGTCATGTGAGATTCACCTTGTCGACCGGCTGCGTCTGATTTTAGAGACTTGTACGTTTCAAGTTAATACTGGCAAACACAACTTAAATATTAATTCATATCACCGATATCAGACGAGTTGAACTATTCCATTCCAGACTTTCATAATGGCAGATTTTCTAGCAGGCGGTGAGCCCATTTCCAACGGCACTGGTTCCAGCAATCACAGCCGACAGAGCTCGATGAGTAGCGATCGATCACACGGCACAAATAAGGAGGAAGTGAACGAACAGACAAACACACTGACACGCCAAGGGAGTGATAGCAGCGGTTCCAGCGGACACCTGATTTTGCGGGACGGCGGACGGCTTGTTGAGGAGAGCAGAACTGAACACACTCAGTCTGTTTATGACAATGTTGGTTTTCATGGGTAAGTCGATTGATGGATTAACCAATATCATGCTGAGGCTAAAAGCTTCAAATTTGTACGCTGCCATATGCAAGCTACATTATAGTACTTACAGATAATGATATAGACCAATGGCTTTAGTTCAAGGGTGGTGCCAGAATAGTTTGGCGCCACTGAAGCTATTTTGCCACCACCCTTGAACTATACAAGTCAAACTTTTTTTCACACACTGGTGTATTCCGAATGATAAGGGTTAATTGATGATTGATCAATCATGGTTGGTTGATTGATTGACTGTCGTGCACGGGCCAGCGGCGGCCGACGTGGGGCCGATGTCCTTTTTGCGCATTGGGGGTGTGTTTATATTGTGCAGTAAAGCACACCATTCATCCGTCCATCCATCGCATTGGGGGTGTGTTTATATTGTGCAGTAAAGCACACCATTCATCCGTCCATCCATCGCATTGGGGGTGTGTTTATATTGTGCAGTAAAGCACACCATTCATCCGTCCATCCATCGCATTGGGGGTGTGTTTATATTGTGCAGTAAAGCACACCATTCATCCGTCCATCCATCGCATTGGGGGGTGTGTTTATATTGTGCAGTAAAGCACACCATTCATCCGTCCATCTATCCATCCATTCATTCACCCAACCACCTACGTACCCACTGTGTATATGTGAGTTGTGTGTGTATGCGTGTGTGTGTGATATCACACAAGCTTGCTTTATCATGCACATACAGGATGTTTTCCTTCACATCGCAAAAAAAGTTCTATGTCAGGTGAACATTAAAAGCATTTGTCCACACCCCAAAAACCCACTTACGGAAATGGGTTTAAACGGCTATTCATAAGAGGCTAGGCGTGACACCGAGGTGAGGTGCCATACACTGACGTACGCACGTCAGGAGTGGCGGGTCGGCCTATTCATATTTTGAAATGTAAGTACGACCGATGATCGACCGGCCACTTTCGTGTCTCTTTTGAGCGAAACTTGATGTTGCTTGAATTCGAGCGTTTAAAAGTGGAAGTTCAACTGACAGACGGAGTGGACCTGTGCTCTTGCCAACACATTCTGGCTCGCCGAGTCATACCTGACGGAATATGACGTCTTGAGACATCTCTCTCTCTCTCTCTCTCTCTCTCTAGCAACGGAAAGTTGGTAAACTGATGACGATTTGTTTCTGTCAAAACATTTTACCGTTGATAAATAAAGTTTCATCATCATCATCTCTTCCCCCCCCCCCCCACCCCCGGGTCTGCCTGTGGGGTTAACTACTTTTTAGTTCCCAGGGTCACCCTGGTCAGCCCCACAGGGTGGGTTTCCCCTCTATTCTGGGGCATCACATGTGTTTCTGTCTACCCTTGGCCCATTCGCCTGTATTTTCCTTTTTAAACTCTCCCTACTGTCTGCGCTGTATGTAGCTCTTGATATTGGATATGTGTTGCTAAATGGTCTTAGGTTTATTTAGCGTATTGTACCGGCTAGCGACATAATTCAATATTCTGTTTATTTATTTTTTTTTAGTTTTTTTTTTTCACGAACAGTGCGGGCACGTCCGGAAAGTCTTGTTACTGCCGGGACGTTAAGCAATGTACAACCAACCAACCAACCTCTCTCTCTCGTTTCTTTTCTAACAGGACAGTTTGTAAGAGAGTCGTTTCGCCTAAAACTCTATCCTTTCAATAAAACGTTTCATCATCATCATCTCTCTCTCTCCCCTCCCTCCCTCCCTCCGTCTCTCTCTCTCTCTCTCTCTCTCTCTCTCTCTCTCTATCTCTCTCTCTCTCTCTCTCCCTCCGAGATCAGCAGTGGCGTAGGAACTGCGGGGGGAGGGGGAGAGAGAGTATTCCCTGCCCCCTCCCCCCTCCCCCAAATATAAAAAATAAATTCAGTTGGACAAAAAATATTTTTGGACAAAAACAATCTTCTTACTTTTTTGTTAAAAGTTATAATAAAATAATTTCTGTATTTATAATGCTCTTATCATAAAATAATTATAACTCTAAGCGCGCACCCACAACTCACGCACACATGTGCACGCTTTTAACAATGACTCACATACCACAAATACATTACGGCAGTCAGCTGGGGTATGGGGTGTGTGGTGGCGTTAGAGTGCTAGAACTGTTGAAAGAAGTGAGTTTTGAGGGCGGACTGGAAGGAGGAGGGAGAGCGTTTCTGACGGGCGAGAGAGCGGAGTGGGAGATTGTTCCAGGTGGATGGATGACCGCAGACAGAGAAGGAGTTATTATTTGTTATTGCAATAGCAACATATTTGTGGAGACGAAAATGTGACAAGACTTTGACGAGGTTAAAGTTTCGCTTGTTTTTAAACACCCCCCCACCCACCCACCCCCACCCACCCCCCTCCCACCTACTTAACTGATCAGGCTATGTCATCCGCCCGCAGTTGACATGTGTCAGGACGCCCGCCCACGGATCTCTCGCTTTCTCCACTCACTGGTCATCATGTGATCAGCTACGGCAAAGCAATATAATTTTGTAAATAACAAATACAACCTGAATATGGCCTTGGCCACGATTGGTGTCTAACTGATCGGACATAATAATAATAATAAGCGCATTAAATAGGCGCTTTATCCCAATTGAAAATCGGCTCAAAGCGCCGCCGCGAACTGAACCCAACAAGCACGCTCACGTGAATCACGCGCATTCACCCACACACAGTACATAAACACAGAACATTCACGTGGTGCTAAGGGCAAGCTCAAGCGAGCTACTGTAGTTTTTGGAAATTCAAAATCGTTTGTATTTGAAATTTGATTAAGTGGGCTGAAACTGATACCAAAGTGGAGGGGGAGGGGGAGGAAGAGCCGGAGTACCCGGAGAAAGAACCCCCTGGACATGCTTCTTGCTATTTTCTAAAGGCTCTCTCCTAAACAGTACACAATGTAGAACTGTGATTTTGGCGTTTTCTAATACAGACATGCATGCAGTAATGAAATATATGGTCATACAGGTTGTCCTTTCTCTGGATATTTGTAAAACTGACCGACATGCAAAAATACACCATTTTTTGGGACCCCCACCCGGGTCTGCCCTGGGGGACTTGGGTGGGGTTAACTACTTTTTTGTTCCCAGGGTCACCCTGGTCAGCCCCACAGAATGGGTTTTCCTCTCTATTCTGGGGCATGTGTTTCTGTCTACCCTTGGTCCATTCACCTGTATTTTCATTTTTTAAACTCTCCCTACTGTCTGCGCTGTCTGTAGCTCTTGATGTTGGATGTGTGTTGCTAAATGGTCTTAGGTTAATTTAGCATATAATAGACCGGCTGGCGACATACATTCGATATTCTGTTTTTTTGTGTGTTTTTTTCACAAGCAGTGCAGGTACGTCCTGAGAAAGTCTTGTTGCTGTCGGGACGTTAAGCAATGTACAACCAACCAACCATTTTTTAGGTGTCTCAAAAATGGGACAGTTGTTAGGTAGTATTTTGCTTTGCTGCTTTGATGCTTAGAAAAATTATTGCTCACTGGGAATATGCTAGTCTGTAGAAAAGAGGTTACAGTATCACGCCAAAACCTCAGAATCTAAAAGTTTTCAACTTGTGCATTTATTCCCATCTATTTTTGGGCCTTCAGTACGTTAGTGTTTAGTGTGAATATTTTCTGTCAACTTCTCGTGACTGCTAACAGAATATGTGATTAGTCTGGCTTGAGTGAAGAAAATATTTTGACCAGTAATGATACCCACTGTTAGGCATAACAACCGTTCTGGTGTATGTCTTGCGTAGACCATTTGTAGCCGTTTTTTTAAAATTATGTGTTGTTTGGTGTAAACACATTTTAAATGTTTGTCATCTATGGTCATAGCTATCAAATGAGCACTTAATGTTATTGTATTCCGCAAAAGTGGTACTGAAATGTCCACTTTAAGATCATAGCACTTGAAGTTCTGTAATACAAATCCAACGTGCGCCGCACGTATCAAGAGCCGAGTACACAACATGTTTGTGTATGTGTGCATGTGTGTGAACCGGTGTGTGCGTTTGTGTGTGTGTGTGTGTGTAGTGTGTGTGTGTGTGTGTGTGTGTGTGTGTGTGTAGTGTGTGTGTGTAGTGTGTGTGTGTGTGTAGTGTGTGTGTGTGTGTGTGTGTGTGTGTGTGTAGTGTGTGTGTGTGTGTGTAGTGTGTGTGTGTGTGTGTGTGTGAGAGAGAGAGAGTATAGGTTTTAACCCTTTGGGTGCCGGTAGCGCTTGTTGTCGCGATGAGTCCTGACTGAATCATCGCGACAAAAAGCGCTGCCGACAGCCAAAGGGTTAAGCTGAATGAAGGGATCAGGGTATCTCTCCTTCAGAAGTCCAGAGCTTCCGATTCCGTAACTGGGCAGTGGGTCTGCCGCTGGGTGTTTCCGGCAGGACTGACTGAGGCTGCCGCTAATTCTGTCGTCGCGCGTGTGTGTGTTGGTCTGTGATTTTGGACCTTACGGCCTTGAGCCATAAGGTCCGGATTCAAAGCCCATCACGCCTTGTTTTCCATCGATCAGTTATGTGTCATTGATCGCCGCCGGTTGCCTGTAGTTACGCTATTAATTTTTCACAAGCTTTTGTCTAGTACCCCGATATTGCTGCCAGTTTCGCTTTGTTATAAATGCGTGTGAGTCATCAGTGGTCCTTATCGCAACTTAACACATTCTGCTCCAGGACCGAAATCCGCAAACTTTGAAGTCGCCCCCTGAAGACTTATTACACTTCTGGAAACAGATCGAGCGTGATAGTTCAGGGGTTGTGCCAGAATAGCTTGGCGCCTATGGGCGCCAAGCTATTCTGGCACAACCCTTGAACTATCACGCCCGATGCATGTCTTGCCCTGGCGTGTCGGAGTTGAATGAGTTAACGCGAGCGTTTCACTGCGCGGCGAAACCGTACGTGAGAGTGGCCATAACTCGCGCCGTCGAAATCCACGTATCGTTCCCTGCTACAGGGAATGACACTGCGGGGGTCTTGACGGCTGGAGATTTGACCAAATCCAGATCAAAAGGGTGCCACTCGTGTAACGTCCCCCGTGCGCGGGCCAACGGCAGCCGACGTCAGCCCGATGGCCTTTAGCGCATTCGGGGAAAATGCAGAGAAGAACCCAACGGAGAAAGAAACGCGCTTAGAAATGACAGTTACAACAATTTATTAATATTTCTGGTAGGTGAAACGCTTGTTCAATTTTTTTTCTTACTTGGGGTGGGTTGTTCGTTGGGTTTATTTATTTATTAATATTTCTGGTAAACGCTTGTTCAAGATGTGTTTTTGTTTGTTTGTTTGTTGGTGTTTTTTGTTGTTGTTGTTGTTGTTTTTGTTCTTGGCTGGGTTGTTCGTTGGGTCTCTTGACCGTTCAAGTTCACGAAGAAAATAAATGTACTGACAATGTGTTATGAATTTAACACACACACACACACACACACACACACACACACACACACCCTTCTTGATTTGCTCCCCCCCCCCCCACCCCCACCCCCATATCTGAAAGACAGCCCATCTTTCAGGCTTCTCAGACAAATATCAGATATTTGACGTGTGCTCTCACTCGCAAGCGGCTCAAGTGTGTTCGTATCAGTATGTCAGAAATAGCAAATACTCAAAAGGGAGCGCGTCCCAAAACCGAAACGCCGGGACAACAAAGTTAGGTTCTAGTCCGTGGTTTTGGACGTTATGGCTCACATCCATACAGTCCAGATTCACAGACCAGCACGCATATTTACTATAGTACAGGGGGGGGGGGGGGGGGGAACATTGCTGTGTGTCGAGTGCACCATATAAACGCGGGAAGAGCAGAGCCAGATCCAATATTCAATGCAAAAAGTGTGAGGTTGTGTCAACAATACACCGAGATACGTCAAAGTGGCTTAGCTCATTCTACCCCAGACACGCCACAGCAAGATAAGGATCGACCATGATAGTTCAAGTGTGATGCCAGAATAGCTTGGCGCCCATAGGCGCCAAGCTATTCTGGCATCACCCTTGAACTATCATGGTCGACCTGTGTAGTGCACTGCAATGCAGTCTTCGGCCCAGAGAACAACGGCAAAATTTGGGGATTTCGGTGTTGGGGTAGAATGAGTTAATTCATTCAGCCCTGACACACCGCAGCAAGACATGGATCGAGCAAGATAGTTCAAGGGTGGTGCCAGAGTAGCCTGCTTGGCGCCCATAGGCGCCAAGCTATTCTGGCACCGCCCTTAACTATCATGCTCGATCTGTCTCTGCGAACCTATTCTTTTATCCTTGGAAAATAACGTGTCATTTCATTTCATTTCATTTCAAAAATTGTAACAGTTGACAGTTCTTAGAGGGCAACTTCAAACTTTGGGGATTTCGGCTCTGGGCCGGCTTAATGTGTAAACGAAGTGGCTTGCAGTCTCCACCCGTTACCCCGAATGCGGTAAAACTCTATTCCAGTCATAGTGTACCATTAACCCTTTGGCTGTCGGTAGCCGCGCATTAAGTCGAAGTGATTTGTGCAGTCCTGCAGGATCATTTCGACTAACCGACAGCGATGCGTCCGCGGTGACCATACAAACCTGTCACATTGATTTCCGGCCGGGCAAATATAACTGCATATTTGACTCCGCACAGACAGATTCATTAAGACACCTGACTGTACTGAATACTGTATAACCCCACAAAGGCTGTTATGTTAGTTCGCCAGCTACTTACTGTTTGCTCATGAGCCAGGAGTTGTGCTATAAATAACTTTTACCTCGGCCGCTCTGACGCTTGGCAGTGGAAGTTGAGCGGCTCAAACGCAGGCTTCATTGAGCGGTAAAGCGGAAATAGTGTGATACAATCACAATCAGTTATAAACGAAATAACAACCGTAGCCACTCGTTATGAGGCATTACAACATATTGTATATATATTAGGTGTTGATATTCGTCAAACAGTTTCATGCAATGTTGAGATTGCTCCGGGAGCGCTTAGGGCCGGCTTTGAAGTGCACGTGCCCTACTCAGTCCCCCCCCCCCCCCTCGACCTCCCCCCCCCTTCCTCCTCCCCCCGAAACAACGACACCTGAAGAAAAGGCAGCAAACACGCCAAATGACCCATACAGATCGACACAGGGTCATCGTGGTTGGGCCAAAACTCAGTGCTACGCCATACACCCGCGGTCACTGACTTTCAATCTCCCGAGTGGCAAACTACACAATTCCGTCATTAACGCCAAAGTGACTCGGTTCATTTTTGTGTCACAGGTGTACACCGGCAACTGCGACGACAGCGGCGCGTGAAACCAAACTGGCTGTCTCCCTCGAGTCGTTGCCGCGGCAGCGACTCGACTCGAGTCAGGACAGCCAGTTTGCACGTGATGCCAGTACATGTATCAGGCAAGACAAAGGTCCACAAATTCAAGCAGGCGGGTAAGCAGCCGGCACTGTCCCGAAAACATAGACTGACAACACTCCAAACATCACTAAAAGGCATATAGATCCTCATGAACCAGATAGGTGAGGCTAGTGCTGGTAGAACAGTACACATACCAAGGGGAATTACTCTGCTCTGGACATACAAACAGTTAGCTCCCTTCCCCCTCTTATCAGGCACCCAATCGCCAGCCGACAGAAAAGATACGCAGGTCTAAAGAGCAAGACCTGATTGTATACTGATAGTCTTGTTCATTACCTGCGTCACGGAGTATTTTTCTGTCGGCTGGCGATTGGGTGCCTGATAAGAGCCGGCAGTGGAGCTGTTTGTATGTCCAGCGGCGCTGAGTAATTCCCCTTGGTATGTGTACCGTACAGATCCTCACCACTCATGAAAGTTTGGCAGAGTGTCGTCTAAAAAAGGTATATTTATAGTAGAAGCTGGTTAGCCGCCGTGACTGGCTTCGCTCTCGTTCGTTGTTGGGAGCCGTTCGCCGCAAACGAAACCTCACTAATATGCGAGTCTCTTACTTGAGAGAAGAAACAAGAGTTCTACGACCGACTCCAGAGTGCCGCGCCTTGGACAAATGTGCGGAGCGAGACATCACCATCGTCATGGGCGATTTTAATGCCAAAATAGGGGAGGACAACACCGGATACGAAGAGGTGATGGGGAGACAGGGACTAGGCTCGGAGATGAGTGAGAACGGGGAGAGGTTTGTAGACTTTTGTGCTCTAAACCGACTTGTCATTGGAGGCAGCATCTTCCCACACAGAAGAATACACAAAGCAACTTGGGTCTCACCTGACCATACAACAGAGAACCAAATAGACCATATCTGCATTAGCAAGAAATTTAGAAGATCCCTTCAAGATGTTCGAGTGAGGAGGGGAGCAGATGTCGCCTCCGACCACCATCTGCTTACCTTAAGAATGAAGCTCAAGCTAAAGAAAAGCCGCACAGAGACAACAAGAAGACAGCGCTATAATGTAGGCCTCCTGAGAGAAACTGGAGTTAGAGAAGAGTTCAAACTGGTGCTGTCCAACCGGTTTCAAGCGCTACAGGAGCTAGTAAATGAAGAGGAGGCGGTCACCACAGAGCAGCAGTGGAAGGCAGTTAGAGAGGCGCTGAACTCAACCTGCAAAGACACTGTAGGGTTCAGGAAACACCATCACAAGGACTGGCTGTCGGCACAGACCTTGAAGAAGATAGAAGTGAGGAAGCAGAAGAAAGCAGCTGTCAACAACAGTCGCACGAGAGCAGCCAAAGTAAGGGCACAGGGGGAATACTCGGAAGCCAACCGCGAGGTGAAGAGTAGTATCAGGGCAGACAAGAGGGCCTACACAGACAGCCTGGCAGCAGAGGCAGAAAAGGCAGCAGGCAGCGGCAACATGAAACAGCTCTACGACATTACCAGAAGATTGTCAGGCAAGTATGGCCATACAGAAAGACCAGTAAAAGACAAAGAAGGCAAGCCTATTGCAGACAGAGCAGACCAACTCAACAGATGGGCCGAGTATTTTGAAGAGTTACTGAACAGACCTAGCCCACCCGACCCCCCAGACATCCAGCCGGCAGAGACCGACCTACCCATCAGCTGTGACAGACCCAGCCGGGAGGAGATCAGAAGAGCAGTGGCATTCTTGAAGAACGGCAAAGCAGCAGGCCCAGATGGCATCCCAGCGGAGTCTCTGAAAGCAGACCTAGAGACAACAGTGGAGATGCTGTACCCACTGTTTGGAAAGATCTGGGAAGAGGAGGTGATGCCGGCTGACTGGAAGGAGGGGTACCTAATCAAGCTTCCCAAGAAAGGAGAACTCAGCAAGTGTTCCAACTACAGAGGAATCACCTTGCTGTCAGTACCAGGAAAGGTCTTCAACAGGATCATCCTGGAGAGAATGAAGAGCTCCGTTGACCCCCAGCTGAGAGACCAGCAAGCAGGATTCAGGAAGAACCGATCATGTACAGATCAGATCGCCACTCTCCGCATCATCGTGGAACAGTCTCTGGAGTGGAGCTCCCCGCTGTACGTCAACTTTGTGGATTATGAGAAAGCATTTGACAGTGTGGACCGAGAGACTCTGTGGAAACTCCTACGACACTACGGTGTACCCACAAAGCTCGTCCGCCTGATCAAGAGCAGCTACGATGGCATGACATGTCGCGTGATCCACGAAGGGCAGTTCACCAGGGAGCTCCAGGTCAGAACCGGTGTCAGGCAGGGGTGTCTGCTGTCTCCGTTCCTCTTCCTACTGGCCATAGACTGGGTCATGAAGATGACCACAGAGCACAGACGAAGTGGAATACAGTGGACACTGTGGACACAGCTTGATGACCTCGATTTTGCAGACGACTTGGCATTACTGTCCCACACTCATCAACAAATGCAGGACAAGACCACGAGGCTTGCTGACATCTCGACCCAAGTGGGCCTCACCATTCACAAACAGAAAACAAAGACAATGAGGCTGAACGCAACCAGGGAAGAACCAGTCTTGCTTGCTGGCACCCCGTTGGAGGAGGTGGAGTCCTTCACCTATCTCGGGAGCATCATAGACAAAAAAAGGCGGCACTGATGCAGATGTCAGAGCACGAATCGGTAAAGCCAGAGCAGCCTTTCTCCAGTTGAAAAAAGTGTGGAGTTCCAGAGAGCTGTCACAACACACCAAAGTCCGGATTTTCAACTCCAATGTAAAAGCAGTTCTCTTATATGGAGCAGAGACTTGGAGATTGACAAAAACCACAGTCAACAGAGTACAGACCTTCATGAACAGTTGCCTTAGAAGAATTTTGAAAATCCACTGGCCAGAGAAGATCAGCAACGTCAGACTCTGGGAGAGAACATAGCAGATAACAGCAGAGAATGAAATTGGGCGAAGAAGATGGGGATGGATCGGTCACAGTCTGAGAAAGCCAGCTTCCAGTATCACTAGGCAGGCATTGTCATGGAACCCCCAGGGAAAGAGGAAAAGAGGTAGGCCGAGAAACTCCTGGCGTCGAGACCTCCAAGCAGACATCAAGAGACTGGGAACCACCTGGAGTAGAATCGAAGGAGAAGCACAGGACAGGAGTCGCTGGAGGTCTCTCGTCGACGGCCTATACCCGGGTAGGGGTGACAGGCGTAAGTAAGTAAGTTACTTGAGAGAGCGCTTTGTGAAGAGCTGTACTATTATGATTTCATGTATAATTACACATGTCCGCGGTGCGACTGTGCAGGTTTCTAAAGGTGAAAGTGTTATCCTTTCCTCCGACTGAAGTGACAACAGCACAAGGAAACCCACGCATCAGTCTTCATGACGGATTGTTTCATAATATACAAGACTCGATGCAAACCTCTGAATTATGCATGAGCTCACTTGTAGGACTGACATTCCAGCTTGTCTGTCTAGCGTTAAACTAAAGACAACACAGCTAGGCCTACACTAAGCGCAGCTTGAAGCCTAGCAAACGTATCCGTCTGCCGGAGTAAAAAAAACGTAGAGTTAAGTGTCTTAGGCTTTCTAGCAATTGACAGGCAAGTTCATCGTGAGCCCCTGCAGGGACGCATGCTAATCTATGTCGTATGAAGATGGCAGGGTCTAACATTCGGCACTTACCTACAGCTCCACTCTTATTT
Source organism: Semisulcospira habei (assembly GCA_036245525.1). Taxonomy (NCBI): domain Eukaryota; kingdom Metazoa; phylum Mollusca; class Gastropoda; family Semisulcospiridae; genus Semisulcospira; species Semisulcospira habei. Next base: position 159,834,445 of record BTPG01000005.1, read on the forward strand.
TGAATTTCCTACAGTTTTGCCTTGAACAAGGCGTAGATCATATAAATGAAATTCCACCTTGCATCCCTGTACTCCGTAGAGTTTCATGAAGATCATGGCTCTTCCAGATGTAAGGGTTTGCAGGTATATACTCCCGGGCTAGGAACACCACCTACATTTTTCTATGGCCTTTTCTACAGCAATAGTGTGAAATAACTCTTACAGCGAACCAGCCAACTGAAACCGCCGTTTCTGGGTTTACCTAAGGGATATGGACATACGATCAGTGGATTTGGGGGGTATTACTCACATTAAAACAGATGCCTGCTGCTTCCCACTATTTTCCGTGGAAAACATTGGAGTACTGGTGGGACTGATCTGAAGTGGTTTGGACACAGAGTGACATGTGTGGCAGTGGTTCCCTTTTTTCGGTTGTGTCTTTTTCGCATGGTTAGAGAAACTATGGGTGTATACACTAACGAGCAAAAGAAGTGCAAAACTTTCCGGTGATTCCAAAAATGTCGCATTTCTTTTGCTCATCAGTACACTATAGTCGTACTGACGCTCGGTCGGCCGGACCGGCTGTGTTTATTTTGCGTATTGGCAGTTTTATTTCCGCTATGAACGTCAGTATCGGACCAGCACTATTTTAGAGAAGTCATCACATGCTATATGTCAGCTGGTGTTTGATTTGAACCTTACGGATTCAAGCCCAAGGTCTACCTTTAAAGAACAGCACACATATAGTTTCAACAAAACAAAAACAAAAAGCGACCGGTTCGTATCCTGCTTTGCACCTCGGGTGGTGTCTTACTACACGACGAGGAACTAAGTCAGTTGCAGTTTGCGTCTGTGTTCACATTTCGCAGCTGGATAAAAAAAAAAAAATCTTTCAATGCTGTCAAATCTCTGCAAAGGAGAAGTTAACAATATGCGTGTCGTTTTTGTCGCGATAGGAATCATCGCGACAAAACCGCCTATCGACACGCAACGGGTTGATGGTCAACGCACTTTTGTCAGCTACAGAGGTTCTGAGCTTATATGGTGGAAATGTAAATCTTGGATTTGTAGTTAAGCAGCCTGCAACACTGGTTCTTACATTTTTCTGTCAAAACTCGTTTTCCTGAAGCCGGAGAAACGTTGCTAGAGTGTGTGTCCACGGATTGATCTTAGTGAGTGTTCACTTCGTCGCTGGACGTGAATTTATTCACCGGCCATAATCTGAATGTCAGAGATGCGCACGGCACGGGTTGGAAAACGGGCACTGCACTGAAAACGGACATTACTCTGAAAGCGGACACTACTCTCAAAACGGACATTACAGTGAAAATCATGAACATGGACCAAGCTCACCTAGACAACAAGATAATGGCGAAAATGTAACTCGGCAGGCAGTCAGTCATAACCCCAGATCTACGAGAGTTGTCGCGTTCGAAATGGCTTCCACGAATGTCAGTGGTTCCTGGACAGTCGTGATTCGCACAACGTCTCCAACCTCTGACGCGAGTAGTGTGGTTTCGGACCAATCGTATGGCAGTCAGAAAGCTTCAGAAGAAGACAAGGTGTCGAGAGTGTTCGTCAAGCATGACCCGTCATCCAGACATCACGGCAACCATCCAGCTTCGTCTAAATCTGACGATGTCCACAGGTAATTTGCCAGACACCTGTGGCAGCCTCAGTGCCAGTGGACGCAGATTGGGTCTCTGAAATCTTTGTTTGTGCAATACCAAGAGGGGCAGCAAGAGGCATAGATTTTCATGAGCCCCCGCAATTGCGGGGGCTCATGAAGATCTATGCCTCTTGCAGCTGGACCGTCATCACGTTTTTTCTCGGCAGGGAAGAGGTTAGACACATTCAGGTACGTCAGGGACACTGACTAGCATGGTATCCTGAGTACCTAGATAGATATTCGTGAAGAATGGGACGGATGTGTGTGTGTGGGGGGGGGGGGGGGAGGTAAGGGGTGGGGTAATAGCATGATCTGTGAACTTAGAAGCCATCTGGAATGTCAAGCCACTGGTATCGTTTTCTGTAGGTTGCCATTTATGGAAAAAAAAAAAAAAAAAAAAAAACGACCTGCAACATTCACGCCAAAGATTTAACGTCAGAAAACTGTGTTGTCTTCTGACTTCCTGTCAGTAAAAATGAAATTTCCAGATGTTATCAGGCAGCACCTTTCCATAAAGTGTACGCATAATAAGCTGCTTAGATGTCACGCTAAGGCATTGCTATGATTTGTCGTACTTCAGTGTACACTGACAAAGAACCGCCGCCCGTACTAATCCGAAAAATGGCTTTCGTCAGTAGCTGATCCCCTTCACTGGCGTTAACCCTTTCACGTCAGTCCCAGTAAGCAGAAGGCCTTCTGGCCGAAATCGGCTGCAGTCGGCCCGCGCACGGCTGTGCTCATGATGCAGCGGCAGCAGGATATATCAATACATATTAGCCTTGGTGTCCCCTTGGCACCTCAACGTTGACCTTATTTCTGTCATATCCTTGTACACACACACACACACACACACACACACACACACACACACACACACACACACACACACACCGCCACGGAGACACATAAGCATATGAAACGTAGCACTGACATGTACCAGCAATAAACATAGACTAGAAAATATGTGTGGAGGTGTTCTATTACTCATCCTTTGAAATCGCCTTCATACTATATTATAGAAACAAAGGCATGATACAGTACACCATGCAAATTCTCTTTTCTCCAAATCGGCAAATAAACAGACTGACAAAACACCTGCTTTTTAGATTAGCATAAGCCCTGAGCAGCATTCTTGTGTTACTGACCGCACCAACATTCTCGATCGCTTTATCATCTCTTTGTTTGTTCATGTCGTTGTCTTTATCTGGCCGTTCGGTTGATCAAACACGTCATTGTTCCCAGGTAAAATAGGAGAGCCGGTAATCCTAGGTAGCCAGGGAAGGCTACACGCGGGTGTCACATAATTCACTCTTGGTTATCAGCTGGTATCACTCTCATTCGAATTAACCCATTTACTGAGCCACGACGCACTGCAGCAGGAGATGGATCGACCATGATAATTCAAGGGTAGTTCCAGATTAGCTTGGCGCCTGAAGGCGCCTAGCTAATCTGGCACTACCCTTGAATTATCATGGTCGATCTGTATATCGTGCCACCGGTACATAGTCGTCAGGTGACCCCTCCAAAATTTGGGAATGCGGACTTGGGGGGTTAACGCCGGGTTGAGCCTAGTGTCAGCTTTGCCCTGTGACGGAAAAAGACAGGCAGTTAATTTCTTGTGAAAAGGGAGATTGCATTACAATGAAAATTTTGCTTTGCACAAAAATGGACTTCAGAGTTTTGCCTTTACACGGACGGGATGCGATGAAAATCTCACACACAACTTAACAGACTCTGTTGCAGTTGAATGAGCGAGCTTAGCTCCTGCGCCAGCCATTAAGCAAGGTGCTCCGCTAAAGCGGAACACCTTGCTTAGTGGCTTACGCAAGACTTAGCTCACTCATGCAACTGAGGCACGGTCTTTAGCCTTAAGTCACAGAACCGACAAGAGCTGCTAAAAAGGCATAGAAATGAGTTACATCGAGGGTATAGTTTGTGCCTTGATAGGTTGTGAAATCATGATAACCCAATGAGAGCATTGGGGGAAAAAGAATCTGCTGTAAGAGGCGCCAGACTAATGATAAGGCACTGTCGTCGGGCTATCATAAATCACGCACTGTAGCACTGGCTATGGCGTGAAAAGGAAACTTTGACAAAACCTGCCTATCTGTAGAGTGAATGTCGCGTTTCTTGTTTTCGAGCCCTGCCCAACATTTCTCTTTTGTCTGGGTGATAATGCACGACTGCCCTTGATAGCAACAGAAAATTAATTTGAATTCCAGATCCTGTTATCTGTGACTGACAGTGAAATCGACCAAGGGTCAGTATGGACCGAGCCTCAATCGCATGAGCGAGCTTACATTCTGCGCAAGCCACTTGGTGGCCTGCGCAGAATGTAAGCTCGCTCATGCAGCTGACTCCGCGTACCCAGGACTATGCCTACTGCAGTTGAGCGGGATGATCATTTTGAAGTTATTGTTATCATAGTGATAGACAGAGAGCCGTGCTCTTTGTCCCCGATCACACTGGTTGTCTCCCTCGAATTGAGGGAGAGAACCAGTGTGGTCTAAGACATAACTGAAGTATTCAGATTCAGTTTTGGAACACTGTGTGGCATTAGGAGATTCACAGGTTCGCGGAGCCCGTGTTTTTATTGCGGAGGTCGGTTCAGTATGATTCTGGCCCGCACACGTCGGGGACTTTTTGCTTACTGGGCAGTGCCCAATGACTAACTTGAACTTGCGAGTCGGACCCCAAATTCAGTTTTCACCACACATGGGATCCCGATGGCCAAGTTCACGTCAACAAACAGGCCTAAGCCAACTGAGAAGAAAGTCGCCAACGTATTACTTTCAACCTAGACAAGCTGACGCCTTTCCAAGGAGTGGGAGTTTAGGACACATTTTTATTTCTTTCTTCAAAAAGTGAAAGCTAGACCGAGCAAGATGAGCGTAAGATAGGATTAGACAGTGTAAATAAGAAACGTGACTCTTCCGTCACGGTTTCGAGGAGGGTATTTGTAGAGAGCCACGCCCGCTTTCAGTTCAGTGTGACACCCACACGCATAGCGGGGGCCCTTACCTATGTCGTGTGCTGGTCTTATCCCATTCGATTCAGTGGAATTCTACCCAAATGCAAGAGGTATAGATCCTCATGAGCCCCCGCAGTTGCGGGGGCCCTCATGAGGATCTATGCCTCTTGCTGAATCCAGTTTGTATCTATGTTTCTTTGACGGCTGGGGATCGTCGACGTTGAATTTACAAAGATTTCAAAAACACAGTAGTGTGTCCTCTGGCATTGGAAGTGAAGGTGCGCTATTATGTTCGACCTATTTTCTTCTACTGACTTGAGTGTGTGATCCACTCTAGGTTACTAAGTGTTCACGCAGTAATATAGGTAGCTATGTGAAGATTCCAAATGTAATGATAAGTTCAGTTTCGACTTGTGAGGTAGTGATAGGGACAGACAGGCTGTCATTCCTTCGTATCAGGGTGTGATTGTGTTGTGACTTGTTCACAGTCGCATAGTTTTAAAAACAATTATCTCCCACCCACCTCCACTGACCTATCAAGAGATTCTCACGAGCCCCTGCAGCCGCAAGAGGCATACATTCTCACTAATGAGCCCCTGCCGTCGCAGGGGCTCATGAGAATGTATGCCTCTTGTTCTTAGACGAGGAAATTATCAGACTTGTTCAGATCATATAAACCTGGTCTCAAATGACTACAACATGCGGCGAAGTGGGTGTGGAATACAATAACCATTCACAAGCATTCCTCGGACACGGAGAGGGATAGGGGGGGGGGGTGGGGTTCTATGTTGTGCAGTGAGGCAGACCAATGTTTATAAGAAGAGATTGGATCAGTAGTCGGGGAGGGGAGAGGGAGGGGAGAGAGAGATAAATAAATAAATAAATAAATGCAACTCGCCTCGCAGGTTTCAGCGGAACATACCTGTGGAAGAGAAAACTTGAACCTGAAGATGAAACTTTCATAATACCTTCAAAATAAACAATCAGACAAAAGAGGCGACTGACAAGCGCGTAAAATTCGAAAGGAAAGACAGGAAGAAGCACGCTTAGAAAGGACGAGTACACTGTTTTGTGCTCACCTTTCAAAAGGTGTTTCTTTCTTCGTAGGTTAATCTATTAATTTCTAATTTTAAAAAAATTAATCAATAATAATAAATAAATAAATAAATACGATTGCATCCTCGTTCGTGCGCACCCAAAGTACGTTCCGGCTGACAAATTTAGTGTATGCGTATATTTATATTCACCGACTTGCTCTCGTAAACCTCTTATCACCGACGCAGTTCCCCCCCCCCCACTCCCCCCCCCCCCCCCCCCCCCCCCCAATCCGCTCTGTCAACTCAAAGCCAAAGAACCCAAGCCAGCCAGCGGCCAAGGAACACGGATAAACATGTGTTTCAGCAAGAGGCATAGATCATCATGAGCCCCCGCGACTGCGGGGGCTCATGATGATCTATGTCTCTTGCAGTGGGATCGTGTGGACTTTTTCTCGGCAGTGGAGTTTTTTTTGTGCCAGTGTTTTTTTTTTTTTTCTAACTGAAGAAAAGCCTTTTTGGCGATCCTACACATTCGCCCTAGCCCTATATTGAATTTGTCCGAGTCCACACTCCATGATGAAAAGGCCTTTCCTTCTTGGCTCTCTGAACTGAAGTGTTGTTGAAAGATGTGGCAAACGGTGTGCATCTGTAGAAAATACCTAGCCTCCCCCAAAAAACTGAAAAACAAAACAAAAAAAACTTATATATATACAGCTTTGTGCCTGTAGGTGATTTCCTTTTTGGGCCATAGCCATATCCGTAGTTACTTCATCATATTCAAACATCACTGCTGCGCCTTACCACTTCCTGATACAGCTTTATTTCTTTCTTTCTTTTTTTCTTTCTTTTTCTTTTTTAGCGTGAATCAGACGTGATGGGCCCTTCGAGTTCAGAATCTCCCCACCCGGGTCTGCCCTGGGGGACTTGGGTGGGGTTAGGTATTTTTTAGTTCCCAGCGTCACCCTGGTCAGCCCCACAGGTGGGTTTTTCTCTCTATCTGGGCTTGTGTTCTGTCTACCCTTGTCCATTCACCTGTATTGCCTTTTAAAACTCTCCATACTGTCTGCACTGCCTGTAGCTCTGATATGGATGTGTGTTGCTAAATGGTCTTAGCTTATTAGGCCCTATTGTTAGGTTTATTTAACGTATTTGACCGCTGGCGACATCATCAATGTTCTGGTTTTTTTTTTCACATGCAGTGCAGGCACGTCCTGAAAAAGCCTTGTTGCTGTCAGGACGTTAAGCAATGTACAATCAATCAATCAATCGAGTTCAGAATCCTTCCCGCTTCGAGGACAAACACATCCGGACCCAATGAATGTTTCTGATTGCCAGCCTGCCCCACAGTAGGCAGATGGTTCTCGGGCCTGATGACCTTCTGCTTACTGGGTCTATTCATGTTTGCTAAATTAATTTCCTTTGTACAGTGCTGCACCGGCCAATTTCCTGATGTTGCGTATAACCCATTTAACTCCAATGCCGCATTTTGAAATTTTGGAGGCGTTACCTAACGACAATGTACTGCAGGATCGATTATGGTAATTCAAGGGTAGTGCCAGATTAGCTTGCGACAGATGGCGCCAAGCTCAGCTGGCACTACTCTTGAATTATAATAATAATAATAATGCATAGCATTTATATGGCGCATTTCTCATATTTATAATATAACTCAATGCGCAGAATGTAGCCGCGAACTGAACCCAACAAGCACGCTCACGTGAATCACACGCATTCACTCACACACTGTACGTAAACACAGAACATTCACGTGGTGCTAAGGGCAAGCTCAAGCGAGCTACTGACGGTATTTGGAAATCGTTTTGTATTTGAAATTTTATTAAGTTGGCTGAAACTGATACCCAAAGTGGTCGATCCATCTCCTGCTGCATTGCCTCGACGAAAGGGGCTAAATGGGTTAATTTGCGACTTCGAGTTTTTGCTGTGAATCAGACTTACCAGTAAGCAAATATACCTCGGGCTGCCTTTGACTGGCGTTGGCCCGCTCACAGTAACATATACACAGGGTCGACCATGTAGTGTTTTACAAATATTGCTTTTGTCGCGGGTCACGAGGATAAGAAATACAATCACGAAAACAGTTCAATCACTGAATCAGCGTATCTGTGACTACTGTGAAGGCGAATGTCTAACAATTTAGGTACGTGTGACAAGTCCGCGACAACTCGCGAAGACACGAGTGTGAATCTTTGACAAGCTGTTCAAACAAGACTGAAAAAGACACTCGCGCACGAGGTGAAAACATGCGACCCATGATACAGACGCCCTTGCAATGCAAACTGCGAGTTATTTTTCAGACATACCGACGCCAAGCGGGCAAGCATTGTGTCCTTGCTAGACCCGCTTCTTGTCATCGTGGCTTTGCCAGCAAGCTTTGACTCAGTGAAACGGCCGGTTCCGCTGAATGGAAGACATGAATAGACTGGTTTTACGGCAGTGGTGTCTTGTCTGTTTGGGTTTTAGTCATTATTCAGTTGTGTGCTGGTCTGTGATTTAAGACCTTAACTCCTTCACTTCCAGTGGACGCAAATTGTGTTTGAGAAATCTGTGTTAACTCCAGTAGCCCGACGCACGTATAAATTTCCCAAATTTTGGAGGCGTCTCTAACGACTATGCACCTGTTGCAGGAGATGGATCGACCATGATCGATCCATCTCCTGCTGTAGTGCGTCAGGGTTGAATGGGTTAATTCAACGTTAATTCGAATCCATTAGCTGATAGTTCAAGGGTGGTGCCAGGTTGGCGCCCTTGGGCGCCAAGCTATTCTGGCACCACCCTTGAACCAAGGACTCAATAGGAATACAAAGTGGTGTCAGCGCAAGAGGTAAAAATAGATGTCTCTTACAGTAGGGTCGTGTTCAGTTTTTCACGGCAGTTAAGGGGTTAAGGGTCTATGACGCAAGATCCAAGGCCTCAGGCACACGTGTTGGCATTTACGTAATTCCGCGGCCAGCACAAAATTGCAATTTTCGCCTCTGTATCGGCATTTTGACTGATCTCTCCCGCCGTGCCTTTCTGCCAATCCGGCTGTCTGTTTATCAGCCATCACGCACCCTCCGTTCCACCAGTGAAAAACTTTTTGAAAATCCCGAAGCTTAACATGAAAACTGTCGGGGAGCGTTCTTTCACCTTTTTAGCCCCAAGCCGTGTGTGGAACTTGCTGCCAACTGAAATGCGGAATCTGCCCACATTGTCACAGTTCAAAGCTCACCTAAAGACTTTTCTTTTCTGTCGGGCATTGAACGTTTAGCTCACCTTTAGCCAACTGTTGACTGCCTGCCTTTTATTCTGATTCTGGAGGGAAGTGGATGCAAGGTGTTGGGAAGAGATGGTGTGGTTCAAGTTTAAAGTAGTGTATAATTGTGCATGTGCCCGAGAGAGAGAATGTGTGTGCTGTTGTGCATGCGCAGTGAGTCCAGTATTTTCCTGGAGAACAGCGCTATACAATAACTATTTATATTATTATTATTATTATTAATTCAGGCTGTTAACCGCTTCCCTGCCACTGTATGTCCATTTTTGTTTCTGAACTGTTTGTTCATTGAAAGACCAAAAGCCCAACCCGTCCACAGCAAAAAGCCTAGATGATCCTCATGAGCCCCCGCAGACGTGGGGACTCTCTTGCTCACGTTCACTTTTTCTCGACCTGTTAAGGGGTTAAATTGTGTACACATTGACAGAAAACAGGCCTTTTAACTCATTCTACCCCAGACACCACAGCAAGATAAGGATCGACCAAGATATTTCAAGGGTGATGCCAGAATAGCTTGGCGCCTATGGGCGCCAAGCTATTCTGGCATCACCCTTGAAATATCATGGTCGATCTGTGTCCTGCACTGCAACGCCATCTTCAGAGGATAAGGGCAAAATTTTGGGATTTCGGTGTTGGGGTAGAATGAGTTAAACGAGCAGCTCATTGCGGCGGAATACTGCGAAGTAATATACAGACGCAGCTCTAGTTTTCATGCCTGTAATAGAGTTGTTGTTGTTGATAACTAGTAATCAAAAGGTTCTGAGCCTGCGTCAGCCTTATTTGACCCGCGCCGCACAGCCGTGCGCGGGCCAACTAAGACTGACGTCGGCCCCAGGAACTTTTGTACACCTGGGACACCACCCATGAACAAACGCTGTATATGAGTGAAAGGACCTGCAGGCAACGTCTTGTCTACACCCAGTGCAAATAAAAGCATCGGGCCAACGTCGGACGCAATCAGCCCGCGCACAGCTATGCGCGGGCTGATTGCGGCCGACGTCGCCCGGCCCAAGGATCCTTTGCTTACTAGGCAATGTCAGTTATGTTTTCTTTGAAACCTTTTCATCCATGCTTTTCCTCCATACCTTCCTAAATTGTGTTGAGGGCTCAGACAGAGAAACCTGTTTTTTTTTAAGAATCAGTCTTGCGTGTGCGAGTTCCGAGGCAGCGAGGCCTATCCCGCTGCCGCCAAGCAAACTTTGATTATTGCTGCAACAAAGAACCCTTTGGGACTAAATAGAAAGGGAAAAAAATGTAAGAAAAGTGGATACATAAAGGGCGAGTAGCTGAACAGGTAGAGCCGCCGGATTGATCCAACATGCTGCCATGATATGTGGGTGAAGATGGGCATAAATAGACGCTTGAAAAAGGGTGTATTACCAACACCACGCGGTTAAATGAATGGTTAGATTGTAGGATAGATTGATTGGTGTGTGAGTGGGTGTGGATGGATGGATGGATCGAAGGGTGGGTGGGTGGGTGGATGGATGGATGGGTGGATGGATGGATGGAAGGTGTATGTGTCTACGATTTAATTAACTGAGTTGTAATTACTTATGAGCATGGCACACAACTACATCGATGGATCAGTGGATGGATGGATTTTTGGGATGGATGTGTGGATGGATGAATGAATGATTGACTAGGTGGGTGGTTGACCTATTGGATGGAAATATGGATGGATGGATGGATTTTGGGTGGGTGGATGGATGTTGGGATGGATGGATGACAGGCTGGCTGGATGACTAATTGGATGGATGGATAGATGACAGGGAGTTGCCTGTGTCCAAGATCTGAGCAGTTAAGTTTTAATTACTCATGCGCATGGCAAGGACTGCACATTTTTAACCCTTTGTGTGTCGGTAGCGGTTTTTGTCGCGTTATCCTGTAGGAATCATCGCGATCAAAAACCTCTACCGACACACAAAGGGTTAAGTATAGCACATATATACGGTGACAAGAATGTATGCCCACGAAAGCGTCTGCCCGACTGTTCTCCTATTCAGTGATGAGAGTTGCTTATGGTAAACCATGTAAGCCTTTCGTCTTCGATTTCATTATTTTGCATAACCAACAGTAGAACCTGTTTTTTGAGCTACCTCCTTTATTGCAAGAAAAAGTTTGGTCTTAACTCATTCTACCCCAACACCGAAATCCTTAAATTTTGCCGATGTCCTCTGAAGACTACATTGCAGTGCAGGACACAGATCGACCATGATAGTTCAAGGGTGATGCCAGAATAGCTTGGCGCCCATAGACGCCAAGCTATTCTGGCATCACCCTTGAACTATCATGGTCGATCCTTATCTTGCTGTGGTGTGTCTGGGGTAGAATGAGTTAAGAGACGGGTGCTGTTCCAATAGAAGTCTTGACGGACAAAAAGTGTCCCCTGTCATTAAAGACCATGATTTAGGTGGCGACATGAGGGTCTTTAATGACAGGTGATCTCTCTTTAAGCCGGTCGCGAGGTACAGGTTCTGCTGTGCGACACAGACTTACTCACCCAATGTGCAAATACAAGGCCATCGGGCCGATGGCCTTGTATTTGCGCATTGGATCGTGTACGCGGGAATGAAATGACCGATGGATTTTTAAGGTATATGCAATGCAAACTCACGACGGTCGTCTTCGTTTCAGACTGAAGAATGGCGACAGTGCCGAGAGCCACCCGGACCTCCCACCCCGGTTACCGGCCATGGGCACAGGGACAGGCACAGCACGGGCAAAAGTCGCCAAGTCGGGTAATACTGGTAAGCTGTGTTTGGTAATACACGGGTGAATTTAAACCTTTCACTGCTAGTGGCTAGAAATGTGACTACTCATTCTACCCCAACAACGAAAACCCCAAATTTTGCCGTTGTCCTCTGAAGACTGCATTGCAGTGCAGGACACAGATCGACCATGATAGTTCAAGGGTGATGCCAGAATAGCTTGGCGCCCATAGGCGCCAAGCTATTCTGGCATCACCCTTGAACTATTATGGTCGATCCTTATCTTGCTGTGGTGTGTCTGGGGTAGAATGAGTTAAAGTACCATTACGCGTAAGTCCGAGGACACACGTCGCACCATTTGTGTACCATTACGCCTAAGTCTGAGGACACACGTCAGCATCATTTGTGTACCATTGCGCGTAAGTCTGAGGACACACGTCAGCATCATTTGTGTACCATTACGCGTAAGTCTGAGGACAGTCAGCATCATTTGTGTACCATTACGCGTAAGTCTGAGGGATACACGTCAGCATCATTTGTGTACCATTACGCGTAAGTCTGAGGACACACGTCAGCATCATTTGTGTTCATCGTGCCTTGTCAACACACCTAATGAATTTTAACAGCAGTTTGGACACGCAGCAAACACACACGCGTAATCGCACTTTTTCTGCGCACCCGTTAGCGTGTCAATTTTTTAGCTGCTTCTCGTACCGATACCCTTGTATATATAGAACGGAGTGGAGTCAATGTCCGGTTACTTGATATAAAGGCGACGTGTGCTGAACCTGGATTGTCCTGTGTCTAAATGAAACATAACTAGACCTGTGTGTTTCGTAACCATCTGTTACAGAATTGTATCTTTGGACAGTTACGGCGGTAGTGGGCCTTCAACGCTTTGGCTGTTGGTAGCGGTTTTTGTCGCGATGGTTCCTGCAGGAATCATCGCGACAAAACCGCTACCGACAGCCAAAGAGTTAAACTTTTTTCCCGATCGACTCAGATACGTGTTTGTTAGACAAGAACAGTATGCAAAGGTCCCTGCCACTCATCACTGAAGATTTTTAGTCTGACCATTATTACCCAGTGAGCGAAACACGCACTGGCTCAGCTGTGCACAGAACTGCGGCTGATGTCTGCCCGAGTACCTTTTGATTATGGGGTGTTGAATATGTCCAGTATGCTTGATATTTCATGGGCAAATATTGTTCGGCCATTTTTTTCATACGTATCATAAGAGGTAAGTCCTTCCCGAGAAGTGTCCAACTAAAAAAAGGGGGGGGGGGGGGGAAACAATCAAACATTTCAATCATAGGTTCATCTCTTACGTGATGCGACTTTCTTTTTTCAGTGTTGTCCATCCCGGAAGAGGAAATCGCCATCCCAAATGACGGCAACCTGGCCTCGTTTTCGGCAGACGCCATGGCGACTTTCTTCCGGTACCTGCGCATTGAAGACCGCTTGGTGAACCACCTGCACCGCAACAACCTGGACGGCAAGAAGTTCGCGCGCCTCAAAGACAGTGACATGGAAAGCCTGGGCCTGAGCAAAAACCCTGTGGTGGTGTACTTCAAAAACAGAACAGCCCCTGCTGCCACAAGCAAGAAGTCCGGCAAGGCTCGACTGCCATTTCTGTTATGAGGAAGTCTGCCCGCGACTGAAAGAATGAAGCAGTGTATTTTGTACATTTCAACGCTAAACTCCAGCAAGACAGCGGCGTGCTGGGTCTGCCTGGAACAGCGGGAGCCGGTCTCCCGTAGAAAGATCAGCATCGTTTCTATCACGACTGACACCAGTCCTATCCGATTCATAGGACGTGTAGTGACTGGCAGACTTTCTGGGCCGATCAGTTTCTCCCCAAATCATTTTACTTTTTAAAAGTTGTCAGCGGAGTTTGAGAGGACCCTTTGGCTGTCGGCAGACGACAAAATGCTCTACCGACAGTCAAAGGGTTAACACACTGGATGTCTCTGGCCTCTGTGCCAATCAGCGGTAGCGAATAAAGGGAGACAACTACTGGATGTCTCTGGCCTGTGCTAATCAGCGGTAGCGAATAAAGGGAGACAACTAGTATATGCCTCTAATACTGTTAATGCGCCAGGACATGCCGGTTTTGACGATGCTTAGAGACTCAGTCATGTCTGTCATAATTGCCACTATGAAACATGACACTGAAACTAGTTGTCCTACCCGGTCTGTGTTTCTTGCCGCCAAGGATTTGAAATGCCATCAAAAAAGCCCTGCCCGGGGTCCCGTTCGTCTCTCAATGTGTGCCATGATGGGCGGCCGGTGATTGATGCCCGGCATTCACTTTGGCCTCTCTAGGGCACCACTTTTTATCCATGTTCCTTTGACGGGTAGGGCTCATCTTTGGTCTTCGAAATAATTCTTAAACTTCCAGATAATAAAACACTTCCATTCTGCCGGAATGATGGAAGTCATTTAGTTCTGAGAGTTTAACTTTAAGAGTTGACAAAGATTTCAGAAACTGCGTCTGCTGACACTGAAAGGAGGTTAACGTGATAGGGGGGGGGGGGGGGGGTAATGTGACAGATCACCAGTGATTTCAACTAGACATGTATACGTACTTACGAAGTTAAGACACTTCGTTTCAAACTGTTCGCAACTCGGTGGCCAAGGGCCCGGTAACGTTTCTACGACGAAGTACTTAAAACTGTTCGATATCAAGTTGTTATCAACTCCACGACAAAAACTGGAAAAACCAGCTGTCTGCGACCAATGCACAAAAGGCCATCGGTCCGACGTCGGCCCGATTGCCTTTTGCGCATTGGGCGTGTGACGGGTGTGAAGCAGTGTACAGTAGTAGTATATATACAAAAATGTAACCAGGTCAGCTTGACTTGCATCAGTCTGTTTTCTGGCACCATGTGACCTTACTTTTGTAATTTTATACTGGAGCAATTTATAACTATTTGATATATATATACGCACTTTGCACATCCAGCAAAGTCGTGACTGATCAGGTGACCATTTTGTATTTGGGCCACCATGATTTACAAACTATATCGGCAGAAATACAGTGTGTAACTTGTATCACAAGAGCCTCGTGGGTATAGCTTTCGGCACGGTGTGAACAGTCGACATAGTGTCGGAACAAATCAAGACGACTCAAGTTTTTCTACCCAACCGAAAGTGGCCGGATGGGAAGGGTCTCCAGCGTGCAAAACATCCACAGGCAATCATCGGCCTTAGTGTCCTGTGCACATCTGTGCTCGGGCCAGCAGTACTGAAGCCCTACATCTGCCAAAAGATCGTTTTCCGCTACTGTGCTGCTGTATACACTTATACAAATATGAGCCTACAGAGAGCTCCGATAAATGACTTGCCATTTGCAGACGCCGCGATTGAAGTGTCTTAACTTAAGACTCATTCGCGATGAACTGCATCCGGATACGCAGCTTTGGCTTTCAGCTTTCGTCTTGAGTTAATGCGCTGAAAAACTGAATCAATGAATACAGAAATGAGACTTCAAATGACTTGGATGTGCAGACGTGATCGAAGTGTGTGCCATGTGTCTAAACTCATTCCATGTGGACCTGTTGAAGACCCCGAATGTTATTCAGTACTAACATTTTGACCTACACTACGCTAACGTAGACTGAGGTAGTACCACAAACTAACCCTTTAATTCCTGCAGGAATCATCGCGACAAAACTGAACCGCTACCGCCGACACGCAAAGGGTTAAGCCGGCTATGATTGTCGAACTATAACCCGTTTTTTTTTTCTACGTACATCAGTTGTCAGTTCAGATATTCAGTACATAACCGGCTTCATGCAGGGACTGAACCAAATCAGTTACTGGAGAGAGAGAGAAGAGAGAGAGAGAGAGAGAGATTCAGTTTTCATCACTTCACTTTAACCCTTTTAGCCCCACAGGTGCTTTTCCCAAATTTGGGAAGTGTTAACTGAACGACTCTAGTACGCCCGGTTGCAGGAGGTGGATTCAACTGATCATGGTAATTCAAGGGTAGTGCCAGATGAGCTTGGCGCCGCAGGCGCCAAGCTCATCTGGCTCTACCCTGAATCATCATGATCAATAACCGATCTCCTGCTGCAGGGTCCTGGGGCTAAACGCCGGTTAAAACGATCAGCTCCATGGCGGGCCGGGTTTTGATTGCTAAACTTCGCAGGTAAAACGCATATGGGGTCATCAATGTTGTCTTGTGACAACTTGACTAAGACATGTCTGCCCTTCTGTGCATGCGAGTAGGCGCACATATCCCGGAATGTTCTCAATGACTTGAGCGTTACGCTCAAAAGGCGTCGAGAACATTCCGGGATGTGTGCGTTACGACAGGAAGAACTCTTTTGCGTACCGAAGGAGAAAAAGACAAAAGAGATCGGTTTTTCGTTTACGACATTCAAACGTTATACGTTGTTAGCCGCTTTGTCCAGCATTATTGAGACATACTAAGAACATTTATAAAGGAGATATTGCCAACTAGTAACCCTTTCCTGCCTGGAGCAGATCGCTGTACAATGCATTTTAGTGCTCATGTAAACAGTACTTAGAAGTAAAGTATGTTACTGCATGACATAATACCGTCACACTTATCCTGAAGAATTTAATAAATAGGCTTTCGGTCATGTGTAGCGAATGTATTTTGTAATAAAGCACAGAAAATCTGATTTTTATTACTAATGACGTGTGTGTGAAGAGCCGGCAATGATAAGGTCTCTGCGGTGTAGTGTGTAACTGTGTGTGTGTGTGTGTGTGTATGTGTGCCGTGTGCACGTGTGTGTGTACGGTCAGTGTCACATTGTCACATACGTTTATCTGGCGTGCTATGTCAGTGTGTTGGACCAGGTGTCAGTCAAACAGCTGCGTATGTGTGAAACTAAGCCGTGTGTGACAATGCAGGGGCGGACTTGGGGGTGGGTGGGTGGGGGGGTCCGGACCCCTACCCCACCCCTCCTCGAGGTAACTGATCCGCGCCTGCAATGAACCCTTGACAATAACGGAAGAAAGAAAGCGAGGAAGGAAGGACAAAGGAAGAATGGAAAAGCAATGAACCAATCAAATAAAGAAACGAACGTTTAACAATGAAGCAAACCAGACAAATTGGTCAGATATAGGCACACCATTGACTCAGAGAGGTGCATACCTTAGCCGACTCGCCAAGACCAACCCAATGCGCAAAAGGCCATCGGGCCGACGTCGGCTGCCGTTGGCCCGCGCACAGTCGTGCGCGGGCCATCAGCAGCCCGGCGACGTCGGTCCGATGGCCGAAGCACTCGAACCGTCTATGCCCCGATTAAATTGTATTGACCGTGTTATAAAGGGGAATTTGAAATGATCTGAATTTGATTCAGTGTGATATCAGGTTTCTGTTCAGATCATACATAATTGTTGGCGCGTGCTGCTTGCACGTTCACGGACACAAGATATGTTTATTTACCATAATGGAAATGCCAATTATAGGACTTTGCCATGCCGAGTGTCAGTTGAACACGCACACTCACAACCGTTCAACAAAAATACATATTAAATAAGTCTGTCCACTATCGGTAAGCCGACTGACTACGTGACCATTTACAACCAGGAGGAATTACGTAGGACCTATCTGAGGGCTCGGGAAGCTGACATCACGCTAGTCGAAGCGGCCATCTTGGGAAATCGCTGTCAGGAGTCGGACCAATATGTCAGGAAAGTTCTGACGTGTTATCACATAGGGGGCAATGACAGCAAGTCTTGCCATCAACGTAGGAAACCGCTAACCAGAATCTGTTTGTTTCGAAAGAGGAAGGAAACAAAGAAAAACGTGTTGAAACACTACATCGCTACGAGAAGCCTATCGTATCCTCTCAAGATGGCGACTAACGCGCCGACGCTCCTAGGCAACGCGGGGAACATTCCGAGCCCTAAAGGAGGTCGTTCGAACCAATCAGAACCGGGGTATCAAGCGGCCACAGCAGCTGCTTTTGAGCAAAGTACACGCAAAGCTGAACTTTTTTCAAAAGGGAAAATAAATGCCGGCGGCTGAGTCGCCGAACAGTAAAATGATTCGCTCAGATCTCCTCTCTCACGATCATTGCCGATGATAAAGTCAGAGGCTGTATCAGCGAGTTTTCGTGCGTGGTCCGGCTTGCCATCTCAGTGTCAAGACCGGCAGTGACAACAAATGCAGATGTCGTTCGTCGACTGCTCGGCATCGTTCTATGCGATTTAACTCCTTCTACCCCAGACACACCACAGCAAGATAAGGATCGACCATGATAGTTCAAGGGTGATGCCAGAATAGCTTGGCGCCTATGGGCGCCAAGCTATTCTGGCATCACCCTTGAACTATCATGGTCGATCTGCGTTCTGCACTGCAATGCCGTCTTCAGAGGACAATGGCAAAATTTGGGGATTTCGGTGATGGGGTAGAAAGAGTTAACTTGACCCATTCAGCACCGACACACTATAGCAAGATACGGATCGAGCATAATAGTTCGAGTGGTGCCAGAATAGCTTGAACTATCATGCTCGATCTGTCTCTAGAATTGTAATACAGTCCTTCAGAGGGCAACTTCAACATTTGGGAATTTCGGTACTGGGGCAGAATGTGTTAATGTGTGACTTTTCTATTGGAGGCCGGTGAAATCCACGCAGGACATTTACACATAATTATAAGTCAAGTTAAAGTTGTATTCCCCAGGATCAAGCAACTCACTGTCAGAAAACTGTCTGCAACAGAACTACTGCTGACAGTATGTGTATGGGTCCTTTGAGCTTTATGATGCAAATACAATGGCAAATGTCGAAATTCATCGTTTGGAGGGTGTATTGTCTGTGTACCCGAGTTGCAAATTTATCGTCTACATCAGCCTCGTTTTAGATTAATATGCATATGTAGTATAAGCCTACGTCACAAGGCAGATATCAGTGTATCACAATACTGCAGGTCATGAGGTCATCGGTGTGATGTACACACGTAGTTTCGGTGTACACGTGTACTGATGTACTCCGGCATCCCTTTGACGTATTTTTCCACGAGAATGTAAAATAAACCTTCCGTACTCGCTATGCTGTCAAAATCACAATGCAGGTTCCAATCAACCTGCTAGTATTTACTTGTAACGATCACGCGTAATGCATCAAGGGCGTGCGTCAGTGTTTGGCGCTCGTGCGTCCACGCTGCCTATTTTGACCTTTGATCCTTTACCCCTCGGAAACACGTCTTCCATCATAGAAACAGAACATTAGTAATTATACCGACTTTCTGCACTGCACTCAATTTCACGTCTCGCACGTCGAGGTCTACGTAAAGCATTATTAGAAACGACAAATGCACCCTCGCAGCAGAAACACTACCTCTCCGAATTGAGTGAGAGCCGGCACAGACAAAACATGCGAGTTACGACCAGCGATGTGCAACTTTGACACCAGACCTCTGCAGCATAAAATGTGATAACTAGCTCGTAACTATGATAAAACTGGTTTAAAATCTTGCAAAATCTGTAAGAGATAAATTCTACTGAAAAAGCATTAGCACTCGCGGAACTATAGGAAGATCGACAAAGACGGTAGATTACTTAAATTCAGCAGGAAAGTTACAAATTCCGAGTGTGATTGTCAAGCCAAGCCGGCTCTTGCTTTATGAGTTGGCACGTTTACCAATTACCGAGTCTGTCAATGTCGGTGCGACTGGATGATACTTTTTTTTTCTTCGCTGGTTCGTCCGCCATCTTGTCTCTGATTGGTTTTAATTATGCAGATGACCTAAGGTCGTATAGAATAGTTTTGACGTCAGCTACCATCACCTATCACAAGCAGTCTTTCCTGGGATCCTAGGAAAGATTCCGGTGGGCCTCTTTTCACTTTGCCATGAGATGGCCTTAGTCGCCTGCTCGGAGTTACTGAAACCCAAATAACTAACTCTTCGCTTTGAACACCGTGCCTGAGACGCGGAAAGAAAGCATATGGTGGGACAATAGGGTGGTCACTGTCTAAGTGCAGATTCCGTTATGACCGCGCTTTCTCCTAGCATATCAGTTGTGTGACTTAACTGAGCAGTGTCGACGTGTTGCCCGTGTTTTTCGCAGCCCGACTAAACTATGTAAACATAACCAGTCATGATGGTAATTCGACTTGCCAAAATACTACACATAGATTCTCACAAGCCCCCGCGGCACTCTGAGCGGAACTCATGAAGATCTATGCCCGTCACAACCCCGCTTCCGGGGCGCGAACTACGAGCACTAACACTCGACTCGCCCAACCCACACTAACACAAACCTAACACAAACACCAGAGGAACAATGATGACGACATAAATAAAACCCTAACATAACCAACTATACCCTCATTCAATCCTAACCACACACTCACATGTCACATACACATACGTCCAAACTCCCCAAACCGATTAACCACTATACGGGCACAATACAAAATAACAAAATGTAATAAAGTAAATATCCCTAATAAAATACAAACGAACAAAATATAAATAAAACTACTATCCTTAATACAACAGATTGAAAAGCTTAAACCCAAAAGCCACCGGACCCCGACGGAAGCACAAGCGTCAGGCGCTAACGCCAGTAGACCAACGCCTTTGCTTCCGCGAAGAGTCCCTCATCAGCACGTGGCTCCTTAAGTAAAGTATGGCAAATAGCACAATATCAAATATACGATCAACCAAAATATGTTTACTAACACACAAATGAAGATCGAGAAAAAGGAATATTGTTCATAAGCTACTACATCTCAGCAGGAGCACGAACGACAAGTTCGAATTAAGCTAATGCTCTAGCAAACTAGACATTCACAGCACAAAGCTCTTAACTAGCAACGTTTCAGAATAAACAAGGCACCTTTAACTTGTAACAAAGTTTCAGAATAAAAAACAAGGCTTCTTTAACTAGCAACGTTTCAGAATAAACAATATCATGTATACAAATGGAGCAAACGTCCTTAACCTAACATGACTCATGAAAGTTGAATTAACTCCGCATAGTTCACGTCACTGGACCTTCTCGCCGGGAGCACAACTAAGCGCAGCTCAGCTCGACGCTCTTGCTTCCGCCGGCGATAAGGTCGTCCGTAACACAGGCGGCTTCTAAATACAATTTCTCGAGGAGATGAAATAACTGTCACAATGTTCTTTACACGATTATACGCAAACAAAACCTCGCTTAAACAGGTTAGAAAATCATAAACGGGACGACCCGACCTGACTAAACATGAGACGCGCCGCGACACTCGCAAAGGCACTCAGGTTCGGCGTCGTAGCCCCACAAGGCGGAGTGACAGTCAGCCTCCACTCTCAGTACACCAATGGATTAGATAGGAACCAGCATTGGAATAGGATGCACTAAAACACAAGTGCAAAAATACACATAAATAACAAAAGAAACACGATAATCGCATTACCCTTCCCGCAACTTTAATTACCGTCTTTTATATTCCCTTCACCTCTCTCCCACAACGGTAAATTCAACCTCAACATATTCCCTTCACCTCTCTCCCACAATGATGAATTCAATCTCAACACATTCCCTTCACTTCTCTCCCATGACAAATTTAACCTCAACAAAATACATATTTACAATCGCATCACGCTTCCCGCAACAATTCAACCTCAGCAGGACACATCTACACGTCACCACATGACTCACTTCCGACATTTACGCTCCTACGCTAAATAGTGAAATGGCTTCAGACGCCTGCTCGGCGTTAAACCCCCAATAACTAATCTGCCGCTAGATACTCTAGGTACTACAAAATAGCCCTCTACTTTCTATTCTCTTTTATTCTACACCTGTCCCCAATACACACTAGCCAAAATAATAATACATAATAAGCAAACACAAACAAAACCCCCGAGCAAATGGCCATTAGAGAACTGTCGCGTGTACTCACTGTCATCGGTGAAGATGCCCCATCTAGAACGAAGACAAACAAGGACAAGACAAGCCAGGGGTAAAGTCGTCGCAGCTCTTTCTCTCTCTTCTCTCCTTCCTTGGACACCGGCTTTGGGGACGACCCAAAACCGTATCGCAGGGCCGATACAACCGACCGACACAGCTGCTTGTGGCCTCCAGCAAATGGCGAACCACGCCTGGAAAACCACCCTCGGAGACTGTTGGCAAAAGCAACCGACTCGTTCGCTGATGGAAATGCGACTGTCGAAATTTTGGATAATGATAGGTTGGCAAAAAAGAAACCGCTCACTATCTCATGTGATGTGAAAACACGTGAAACAATAACCACCCGATCGCCGACCTCCAAATCCCCGCACGGCAGCAAATACTCGTGTACAGGCCAAATACTAGACACCTATGCTATCGCTACCCGGTGACTAACTAGATCCTGTCACCCCTCTAAACTTACTCCCCTACAAAAATAGACGCAAAAAAAAAAGAAGACATGTCGTGACAATGCCTCTTGGAGAGTTTTGTCTGTGGTTATAGGCGAACATTGCTAAACAGTGAATGCCATCCGTCTGATCAGTTAGTCTCCAAACTCGAGTTTGCACTGCCGTGAACCTAAAGGGAGCATGAGCATCGCGCTATTCTACGCGGGCTATTCTACGCCGCAGTGCCGGGACGGTCGTCGAATCGCACGTGTTGACAGCCATGGGTGTTTTGTTTTGGGCTCGGTGGTCCCGATTTCATCCCGGCTGCGTAAACATAGCAGCATGTAGAGGCAACACTAGCCACCAAGACACATATAGTACATGTAGCTTCTCACAAGCCCCCGCACTCTGCGCGGAACTCATGAAGATCTATGCCTCTTGGGGAGTTTTGTCTTTGGTTATGGGCGAACATTGCTAGGCAGTGAATGCCATCCGTCTGATGTAAAAACAAGAATATATTTATCCTCGTGAAAGTATGCGGTAACGGTGGAATGAATGTTTCTTGATAGGTTCATTTGTCTCTGTGCACATCAGACGTAACAGAGAACATTCTGCCATACCATCTGACGGCAGTTCCGATGAAAGCGGCCTTCAAGGCTGGCTAAAGCTTTGTACTGTCCCCAGCCCTCAACCAAATAATAGCCCTATCAAAGCCCATTTTAGTATATATTTTAATTTGTAACCTGGCTTTTAAATTTCTGCTGTATAATAATGTGCCTCAGCAGATCCAAGTATATTCCGTAGTGAACCCGAATCTGTCTTTAACAGAACGATAGAGGGCGTGAAAGTGTGTTCATTTATATGGTCATTGATGTACGGTTACTGAAAAACAAAAGAAACGGCTGAAACTCACTGCAACTCACTGCAAACCACAATAAGCGCTTCTCCCTTCACCCTCCCCCACTCAGCCTGGAAATTAAAATTGTGTGAACTGAAAAAGCAAAACTTAGGCACAGATTCTCATGAGTCACGATCTTGTAACTTGCATGACGGACTTCTGAGGATCTATGCCTCAGTCATCAGTAGAAAGGGCCACTATCACACTGAATTAGATACACTCACTGATACGCACCTTCTGTCAGTCTGGAATAAACATAGATCCTCATGGCGCCCGCAGATGCGAAAACTAATGAGAATCATGCCTCTTGCCTGGCTCTATCATTACGCTGGTCCTTACATACAAGAAGCTACGCGAGCTGATTCACTGACTGCCTTCCATAGTGTAATAGACGCGTTGACAGCAATTATAAACAAACCGCTCGGCTGAAAAAAAGGGGACAGAAACAGAATAGATAGAGCTCACATTTTTCCATCGAATGAAAATGATTAGGGCTTTTGGGAGAACTGTGTCAGTATATATTTTAAATTTGTAACCTGGCTTTTTTAAATTTCTGAGTTTTCAGAATTATATGTGCCTCAGCAGATTCAAAGTATATTCCGTAGTGAACCCGACTGTCTTTACCAGAACAAAAGAGGGGGGAGGGGGAGAAGTGTGTTCATTTATAATATGGTCATTGGTGTACGGTTACTGAAAAACAAAAGAAACGGCTGAAACTCACTGCAAACCACAATAGTGCATCTCTCTCCCTTTCCCCCACTAAAATTGTATGAACTGAAAAAGCAAAACATAGGCACAGATTCTCATGGGTCACGTTCCTGTAACTTGCGTGGCTGACTCTTGAGGATCTATGCCTTTTCTCATCTGTAGAAAGGACCGCTGCTGTCTTCGATGACTGTGGCTGTTCGCTGTTGAGTCTTGGTGAGGGTCCTTAGCGTTTCATAAGCCTTCTTGCTGTTGCCGTTTGCCATGCCCTCTTCCACGCTACAACACTGGTCTTCAATCCAATCTTCTTTGGCTTCTTTCATCCTCTTCCTGATCTTCTTGTTGACAAGTCTGTACTTGTTTGCTGATGTGACGTCTTGGCCTCTCTTTTTCTTCCAGGCTCTCCTCTTATCACAGAGATCGAGGATGTCATCGGTGACCCAGGGCTGTTTGCGCTTCCTCTGCTTCCCCAGCTTCTGCTGTAGAAAGTAACACCTCTTTTATATTTCCAGCAAGGGTGTCTACGTCGCAGTCCAAAGTAGCCAAGGCTGCAAATCTGCCTCCCACCTGGGCTTGGAAGACCTCTTCTACTTGCGGGTCTTTTAGCTTCTCGAGGTCGAATCGGATGCGAGGGCTCTTGCTGTCTAGTTTCAATGCCAGCTTCAACTTGAGGCTAGTAAGGACGAGGTTGTAGTCGCTGCCAATATCAGCGCCAGGAAAGGACCTCGTTTGTGCTTTGTTAACGCTGGATTTGAATCGTCGAGGCAGCAAGATGAAGTTAATCTGGTTATGGACCAGGCCTCCTGGCGATTGCCATGTCACTGTTCTTGACTTCTTGTGTGGATGGAGGGTATTAGCAACGATGAGACGGTGACTCTGTGCGAACTCTAAAAGTCGCAGGCCTCTGTCGTTTGTTTCTCCAAGGCCAAATTTGCCAACTGTTCCTGCCCATTGTTGGTAAGCGTCAGGGCCGATCTTTGCATTCCAGTCACCAAGGACAGTCAGAATGTCTTTCTTAGGTGTTTTCTTGATGATGTTGTCCAGTTGTTCGTAAAATTCTTCTAATTCTTCATCATCATGATCTGCTGTTGGAGCGTATACTTG
The DNA here is from genome assembly GCA_036245525.1 of Semisulcospira habei. NCBI lineage: Eukaryota > Metazoa > Mollusca > Gastropoda > Semisulcospiridae > Semisulcospira > Semisulcospira habei. The sequence goes on from BTPG01000005.1 coordinate 159,859,099, forward strand.
TATGATAGTGATGTTGTGCGGTCGGGCGGAGATGCGGATGGAGATTAGTCTGCTTGACACGGGGGTGCAGCTGATGACAGTTCCAGCCACCTCTTTCCTTACGATAAAAGCTACGCCAGTGTTAGCTGAAGAGGTGGAAGCAGCCGTACGCGGCCTGAAGGGAGGAAAGTCTCCAGGTGTAGACAACGTACTTGCTGAACTGTTGAAACATGGAGGAGAAGTAACAATGAAGGTCCTCACTACACTCTGTCAAAAGATCTGGGAGCAAAAGAAATGGCCAGTAGAATGGACACAGTCTCTAGTGATCCCGCTCCCCAAGAAAGAAAACCTGAAACAGTGCCAGAACTACAGAACTATCAGTCTGATAAGTCACCCTAGCAAAGTAATGCTTAGAATCATTCTCAACCGCCTCAAAACTTTCGCCGAGGAACTGCTGGCAGAAGAACAGGCTGGCTTCAGAGTTGGAAGAAGCACTGTAGAGCAGATTTTCAACTGCCGCGTCCTGATCGAGAAACATCTGCGGCATCAGCGCGAACTCTACCACAACTTCATTGATTTCAGGAAAGCATTTGATCGCGTCTGGCACGACGGACTCTGGCAAGTCATGAGATCGTTCAACATAGAGGAGGGACTGATCCAAATGATAGAAGCGCTTTACAAGAACGCCTGCAGCGCGGTTCTACTTAACAGTCAGTCAGGCGAGTTCTTCAGGACGACGATCGGTGTCCGTCAAGGATGCCTGCTCTCTCCTGTCATTTTCAACATATTCCTGGAGAAGATCATGCAGGAAACCCTCCACGACCACCATACTTCAATCTCTATTGGTGGCAGATCCCTGTGCAATCTTCGATTCGCAGACGACATTGACCTCATGGCAGGCAGCAATAGTGAGCTTCAAAACCTGACAGACAAACTTTCAAGTAGCGCAGGGTCTTATGGCATGGAGATCAGTACGGATAAAAGCAAAGTGATGATCAACACCACAAGCGACAGCAGCAGCAACATCCACATAAACGGCCAGAAGCTAGAAGAGGTCAATAGCTTCAAGTACTTGGGAGCCATCCTGCCCAAAGACGGTAGCTGCATAACAGAGACCCGTATCAGGATAGGTACAGCAACATCCGCAATGGCCAGGCTGGACAGGATATGGCGAAGTAACTCCATCACCTTCACCATCAAGTACAGGCTTTACAAGTCCCTCGTAGTGTCTATTCTACTCTACGGCTGTGAGACTTGGACACTGCTTGCAGACTCAGAAAAGAAAATCCAGGCCTTTGAGAACAAGTGCCTGAGGAAGTTGCTCCGCATCTCGTACCGCGAGCACAAGACCAACGAATATGTACGGAGCATCGTCACTTCCCTGGTGGGCCCACATGAACCCCTTCAGTCTGGCAACCGTGAAACGGCGCAAGCTTGCTTGGTTTGGCCACGTGATCCGACACAACACCTTGTCCAAGACTATCCTCCAAGGCACTCTCGAAGGAAGTCGTCGGCGAGGTCGTCAGAGAAAGAGTTGGGTCGCAAACATAAAAGAATGGACCGAACTCGAGATGCCAGACTTGCTTGCCACCGCCCAAAATAGAACTCAGTGGAAAGCACTGTCTGTTGCTGTTGCCTTTCAGTCCCCCCAACGCCCAGTTCGGGCAAGGGACTGATGATGATGATGATGATGAGAAAGGACCACTATTACACTGTCCGAGATACACTCAATGATAGACACCTCCTGTCTGAGATCCTCATGAAGTGGCGCCCGCAGATACGAAAGCTCATGAGAATCCTGACTCTTGCCTGCCTCTATCATTATGCTGGTCCTTACATACAAGAAGATGCGCGAGCTGATTCAGTGACTGCCTTCCATAGTGTATTAGACGCGATGACAGTAATTATAAACAAACCGCTCGGCTGAAAAAAGGGGACCGAAACCGAGAAGAGCGCGCGCTCACATTCCATCGAATCAAAATGATTAGGCTTTTCGGAGTCTGAGTTAGAACTGTGATGTAAAAACACAAATACATTTATCCTCGTGAAAGTGTGTGGTAACAGTGGAATGTATGTTTATTGATAGGTTCATTTGTCTCTGTGCACATCAGACGGAACACAGTAGAACCTTCTGCCATACCATCTGACGACAGTTCCGCTGAAAGTCTTCAAGGCTGGCTTTAGGCACAAACTTGTACTGCCCCCAACCCTCCACCAACTAACAGCCCTGTCCAATCTCATGTCAGTATAATTATAGTTTTAATTTGTAATCTGGCTTTAAATTTCTGAGTTTTCAGAAGTGAACCCGCCCGTATATGTGCCTCAGCAGATTCAAGTATATTCCGTAGTGAACCCGACTTTGTCTTTACCAGAACGAAAGATGGGGGGAAGGTGTTCATTTATATGGTCAATGATGTACGGTTACTGAAAAACAAAAGACACGGTTGAAACTCACTGCAAACCACACTGAATAGCGCATCTCCCCCCCCCCCCCCTCCGCCACTCAACCTGGAAATTAAAATTGCGTGAACTAAAAAAGCAAAACTTAGGCACAGATTCTGATGGGTCACGGTCCTGTAACTTGCATGACGGACTCCAGAGGATCTATGCCTTTTCCCATCTGTAGAAAGGACCACTATCACACCGCTGTCCTAGAAACGCTCACTGATACGCACCTCCTGTCTGAAATAAACATGGCGCCTGCAGATGCGAAAGCTAATGGGAATCATGCCTCATGCCTGCCTATATCATTATGCTGGTCCTTACATAGAAGAAGCCCCTGCGCGAGCTGATTCACTCTGCCTTCCATAGTTTATTAGACGCGTTGACAGCAATAATAAACAGACCGCACTGCTGGAAAAGGGACAGAAACAGAGCCTATTAGCGCGAGCTCACATTCCAGCCGGCGAATCAACTCAGAGTTAGTATGAGTTAAAACTGCATTCGTGGTCACGTAACACGAATAGCCTCAAACGCGTGCCACTACTGGCGATAATGCCTAGTACAGTACAGTAGTAGTAACTAGTCATATGGTATGGATACGTGAGGATTATTTACACCTAGTAGTAAACCTATTACGCCTCGTAGTAACTTCATTATGTGCCTGCTTCTGCCGACTGACTAACAAGACCGACTGCTGAAGGTTGTTGTTCATTTGTTGTTGTTTTTTTAGCCTAGGGGCGCAAGGTCAGGCATCGACTTGACCAAAGCGACAGCACCGTGTAGTTGTCAAGCGGTCGCCGAACCGGCTGGGTTTTCCCCACTGCCATGGCCTTTTATGCGCTAGTCTGTGACTGATTTTAGTCCTACGACCATTGACTGCAAGGTCCAAAATCACGGACGTGCACATCATGATCACATTATTATGTCGGGTTTTTTTGGGGGGCGCACTGGCCAACTCTTTGTCGACGCATTGGTTTTTACGGTATCAGTGACGTGTCCAATCCAGACTACCGTGTCCCATCCCCATCCCGCACCCCTACCCCTACAAGAGACACAGATTTACACGTGCCCTTTACAAGCTGCAGGGTCTCACGAGAACCAGTGCCTTGTGTTGACCCCGCCAGATACTGTCGATCCCTGATGCTCTTCACTCTGAGAATGTTAACTGATTTTGAGCCGACACTGACTCGGCGTAACACGGCACGGCTGAATAAAAGTTTCCCTGTCACCAGTACGCAAAAGATCCTCGGGCTGATGTCGGCCCGAGGACCTTTTGCTTACTTTACTGTCGCATACCGTTCGTTCAGTGTCGCCGGCTGTCACAGTGACGCTCAACCTAACATCGTTTACATGCATCGCCGACAGTGTCAGGCCTTTGCGTACTGGGTATGTGCAAATAGTATGACAAATTAGACATAGTTTATCAGTATCGACAGTGTCAGTCACGGGACAGGAGAAGAACTGATTACTAAAAATACAGTGTAAAGACACAATACTTAGACACGGCGTTTGGATAATTTTCCAACGCCAAATCAGTGACTGTGTAGGCCTATACATGTATCGGTGTAAATGTAGTCAGCGCTGAGCGACGATGTGTCCAGGAACTCGTGGCTAATTAACAGTCTATCTAAAATTGTTGACTGTTGTGAAAATTGTGGTGTACGAAGACAGACGCTTGCGGCGAGGAAGGAAGTTCAGTCATCTGTAAACTACTGTTACGATACAACAGCTGTGACCGAGTGGTGTGACAAGAGGCGTTGGCAAAACCTAGTGACTCGTCATACAACTAATAATATTAACGAGTAGGGTTATGTCGTTTCATGCTGTCTTTCGACGAGTGATATTTTGAAATCAAGACCAGAACGGTGCCTGCCAAGCGTGTACGGTGCAAAGAAAATCCCAACAAGTAAAGAAAACGGCACTCAGAAAGGACAATTCAGTACAACAAAATTGCCATGTTATGACAGTCGGTCCCGTCTAAGCGTGTTTCCTTTTTGTTGGCATATTCTTTAACTCATTCGAGACGAACGGCATCCGGATACGCGGCTTCAGCCGCGTTTCCGGATGCCGTTCGTCTCGAATGAGTTAAAGTGATGTTTGCGGCGTGTGCCGCCGATATTTAGGACTACAGATGACGTATGCATGTGCATACGAACGAAAGCTGACACTGATTTTCACAGTGTATGTGATTACAAGTTACACGGAAGGCCCTAACCTTACAAACCTGATTTCATACCACAGGAAATGGATCAACCATGATAGTTCAAAGGTATTTCCCATACTCATATACTCTCGGAAATGGCGCATAGCCTACGCATTGAAGTCTGACGATCCGACGATCCTGTACCCAGTGCGCAACTGAATGGCCGTCGCGGGACCGATGTCGGCCCGATGGCCTTTGCGCACTGGGTATATTGAGTATGTACAAATACGATAAATTAGAACAAAACTAAACCAAAACTATCGAAATTTACGCTGTTTCAGGAAACACCGACAGATTTATAAATCAGCACACAATGGCGTCTGCTTTTGAGAAAGGAAGAATTTCGCCACAAAGAGGGGCCGTGGGTTCTAGCAGTTATCCGAACTACACTGGAGGAGGCGAGACCAGTCAGCCAGCGTACAGACAATTCCATCAACACAACGAAGCCACCGTAGACACTATGACGAGCCAGACTGCGCCACTCATGGGCTACCAGAGCCAGGATGCTTATTTTACGGGCTACCAGAACCCGAATCCCGGCTATGGGCAGCCGATACCTCCTCCCGCTCCTAACTACGAAGCCAACGGTCAGTCGGCTCCCGATCCGTACCAGTCTCCAGATGGGGTCACGAAGGCGGGGAACTTCCCCCAGAAAAGTCTTGTGGACGCTTACCTCCTGTGCTTCGTGCTCGGGTCTCTTGGAGCCCACCACCTTTATTTGAGGCGCCCCTGGTTCGCCCTGCTCTACTTTGTCACTTTTGGATTGTTCGGGTGGGGCTGGCTGGTTGACATGATTCGCATGCCTTGCCTCGTCCGCGACGCCAACTTCAAGCTCCGCTACCCTGAGACGGCTCATCACCGCTGCAAAATGGACGCCTATTTACTGTGGTTCCCTATGGGTCTTCTAGGTAGGTCTTATACCGCATTTTGTCTACCTACATTGTGTCAGACATTCTGTACTGTCAAGATGGTTTTGTGGTGTAGTGTTTTGCGTCAGCGTTTTTGTTGGAAGTGTCCATTTTATTATTTGTATTTTTCGTGTATATTCTGTTGCGATTTTATTTTGGACCAGTGTTTATTTTGGGGTAAAAGATCTTTTATGTAGATGTAAAAAGATATTTTATGTATGATGCAAAGTACACGTAATTGTAGTATGTCGGCGCCTAGAACTTTTATTAAAAGTATAGGCGCCTTAGATATATACTATATTATTATTATTATTATTATTATTATTATTATTGTTTGAACCGATAAAGCCCTGACATGCTATAACAAGATATGGGGATCGAATCGACCATGATAGTTCAAGGGTGGTGTCAGAATAGTTTGGCGCTTGCACTACCCTTGAATTATCATGGTCAATCCATCTCCTGCTGTAGGGCGTTGGGGCTAAATGGGTTACTGAATGGAGAGAGAGAGAGAGAGAGAGAGAGAGAGAGAGAGAGAGAGAGAGAGAGAGAGAGAGAGAGAGAGAGAGAGAGAGACAGAGAGAGAGACAGAGACAGAGACAGAGAGAGACACAGAGAGAGAGATGCAATGCTCAGGTTAGATTCTGAAAAAAAATTTCATCTGGCCTTAGTAAAATGCACACAGACTGTCTTGGAGATCGAGGACTTGCGTCCCTTGAGAGGCGCTTGCAACTGTGCGTTGATTACATCCAGGGGTGGGTGTCTCTCAGCGGATTCAAGTTCTCGCCCTCCAAGACAGTCTGTGTGCATTTTACTAACCAGACGAAATTTTTTCCAGAACCTAACCTGAGCATTGCTGGAGTGCCAATTAAGAGAGAGAGAGAGAGAGAGAGAGAGAGAGAGAGAGAGAGAGAGAGAGAGAGAGAGAGAGAGAGAGAGAGAGAGAGAGAGAGAGAGAGAGAGAGAGATGAAATGAAATGAAATGAAACTTTATTTCTCAACGGATGAAGTAATTAGCACGTGTGCCATTTTTCATACTTGCCGTTGCTACTCTACAAACACAGGATAATAATTGTAATACTAATAGTACCAAATTACACAAATAAAAATTAGGAGACATTAAACATGATAAGACATTAAACAAAATTCATTCATTCATTCGGTCATACAAAAACAAACGAAAAACATAACGTACATGAAACGCGCGCACACACATACCCGCTCGCGCGCACACACAGACACGCGCTAATGATAACTTGACCTATATACGAAGCAAATCATTTGGATCATAGTGAAAATTCACTTCAGACAGCAAAAATTATTTGGATTATAATAGAAACTTGAATTATGTAATTAGGCGATTATTATTAGTATGGACAAACCATACGGCAGCATGCACTGATTATACGATAAACACATGTTTTATACGGATACTTGTGGTAGATTATGTATCAGCAGACAAGTGCTTGAGGAGGCATTCCTTGGAAGAGGAGAGGGAGCTAGCGTGTGTTATACATGTAGGCAGTTTGTTCCAGAAAGATGCGCCTGAGAAAGATACACTGGTTTTAAATAGATCTATCCTGGGGCGAGGTGTAATAAAGTTTCGTCTTGAAGTAGAATAACCTGAACTTGCCTTGGTAAAGAGCTTACAAAGATATTCACTCTGGATGAATCTCATTCCAGATTTTATACATAAACACACCCTTGTTAAGAGGTGATGCTTGCTAAGAGGTAGCATTTTCAGTTTTTTAAGTCTTTCGTCAGTTGTCAGGGCTGAATCAGGCAGGATATGTGTTTCGCTGCTCTCCGATGCAGGGAGTTAAGCCCCTTCAAGTGTGTGTCACCGCTGCCATCCCATATCGTGGACGCATAATCAATGTGGGATTTGACATATGCATTGTAAAATAATTTGCGGGCATCAACATCGATAAAGTACTTCAACTTTGAAAGCATAAAAACATTTCTGGCAACAGTTTTACATACAGCATTTATGTGCGATTGCCACTTCATCTGGTCATCAACAACTACACCAAGTAATCGGTGTTCCGTGACCTGTGTAACGATGTCGTTATGGATAGTCAGGCTGAGTGTAAGTGGCTTGAGCTGGTGCTTCTGACGGGTTGCTATCGTCATGCATTCCGTTTTGGAAGGATTTAAAATCATTTCATTGTTTGCGCACCAAGTGGAAATTTCGCTCAAACCCTGCTGTAAACGGCCATTTAAAGAATCAATACTCTTGTCCGGGGTGTGAATTGTGGCGTCATCAGCGAATAAATCACATGAAATTTTGTCGCTAGTCAAATGTAGCGGCAGGTCATTTATAAAGAGGCAAAACAGAAGAGGCCCTAGGACTGAACCCTGGGGAACTCCCCGTGTTACTAATCCGCTTGAGGAGTATGATCCATTGACCATGACGCGCTGCTGTCTGTCGCTAAGATATGAGGCGAAAAGTGGAGTTGTGCCATGGTGGTAAAGAGATTTCTGGCTGTAGTTATTTGAGGAAGAAATGCATTTATTGCCAAACGAACTACCGAAGTACACATTTAGCTTGGAAAGTAGAAGTTTATGGTCCACAAGATCAAAGGCTTTTCGTTAGTCAATAAATACAGCGCCGGTAAATTCGCCCTGATTTATTGAGCGTAGTTAGACGTGCTAGGGCCGTGTGACAGCTGTGCTTTGGTCTGAATCCCGACTGAAGGGGGTGGATTAATGTATGATTTTCTAAATATTCCAAGAGATGTTTATGGATATGCCGTTCAAGTGGTTTACTAAGGATGGACAATAGTGAGATGGGGCGATAGTTATTAACATCAGTCATAACTCTTGTTTTCGGGAGGGGTATAACCTTGGCTTTTTTAAGTTCCTTTGGGAAAATATTTGTTTGAATGCACAAGTTATAAATAAAGGTTATTGTTTCAATAACATAAGGAATAGCTAATTTAAGTATTTTGGGGCTGATTTCATCTGGCCCGGACGATTTCTTATTCTTCATTGAACTAATTGTCCTACCGACTTCGTGCACTGCCAGTGGTGGAATCACGAAAGGATCAGATCCTGCAGTTCGCGTTCTTGAAAAGTCAACTAGTCTGTCTGAGCAAGAGTAGGGCTGAGAACTTGCTTCTGAAGGGAATCTTGAATAGACGAGTGAACATAAGCTGCTAATCCTGTCTGTCCAGTTGGGCCGTAGGATCACGTCTCATGACAGTAAATCCAGGAACTTGGATGGATATATCTGATACATTTGAATTGAGACGTGTTTCGGACAGTCCAAAAATATGAAACGGGTCTGCTCCATTTAGATAAACACATATGTCAGGCAACTTATTGCAAAGATGGTAAATATTGAGATGACCAATGCGGAGATCTTTCGTCTTGAGTTTTACGCCACTCATTTCACGCAAAAGTCAATGTGTTTGTGGGAAAAGAAAAAAGAAAAGAAGAAAATCAACAGAATGTATTCGCAACACGTGCCAAAATAGATAATAATAATAATAATAATACAAATAAACAGTATAAAATCACTAAATCACACCCAAATTTGGAAGTGTTGCTGAACGACTATTTACCGGTTGCAGGAGGTGGATTGATCAATGGTAATTCAAGGGTAGAGCCAGATGAGCTTGGCGCCTTCAGGCGCCAAGCTCATCTGGCTCTACCCTTGAATTATCATGATCAACCGACCGATCACCTGCTGCAGGGTCCCGGGGCTAAACGGGTTAAATCGATCAGCTCCATGGCGGGTTTTGACTGCTAAACTTCGCAGATAAAACGGGTCATCAATGTTGTCTTGTCTCAACTAAGACATGTCTGCCCTTCTGTGCGGCATGCGAGTAGGCGCACAAATCCCGGAATGTTCTCAATGCCTTTTGAGCGTTACGCTCAAAAGGCATTGAAAACATTCCGGGATATGTGTGCGTTACGACAAGACGAACGAGAGAGAGATATCGGCATATTGACGGCCGCCGATGCGCTTTCCTTGTGTCGAGGATTCCACCTGTTCTACCTGCGCAAGCCGGGCCAGGGCATGCTGTACTTCTTCACGCTGGGTCTCTTCGGCATTGGCTGGCTGGTCGACCTCTGCCGGATCCCGTCCATGGTGCGCGAGTGCAACGAATTACCCCCGGACTACGATGCGGACAGATCTCTCTTCACCGCCTACATGTTCTGGATGCCCCCTTTCGGTGAGTCTGTGCCCGGTAAGCATAGGTCCTCGGGCCCACGACGGCCGCATTGGGTCCGCGCACGACTGTGCGCGGGCCCACCGCTGACGTCGTGGGCCAGAAAGACCGTTTTGCTACTGGGGTGTAGATCTGACGGATGCTGTGTGGGTTGGGTGGGTGAATGGATGGTTGGATAGTTGGATGGATGGATGGGTGGATGCTGTATAAACTCCATTATCTGTATACGGACAGCTGCTCTCACCGGAACTCGGGCATCGCCGCACCACGAATTTGATCCTAACTCAATTTTAAAACAAGCGACCCGGAAGTTTTGTGTGTGTGTGTGTGTGTGTGTGTGTGTGTGTGTGTGTGTGTGTGTGTGTGTGTGTGTGTGTGTGTGTTGGTTGTGTGCGTGCGTGCATGTGTGCGTGCGCGCACGCGAGCGTGCGTATGTGTGTTTTGCAGGCTCTTCGTGCGCACAGAGAAGCAATGTAAGGACGCCTGCTATGCAGATAGTATAGACCTCTTTATGATCCATTGAGCCCCTCTCACTCACAGCTGGGATACAACAAATAACACCCACACTGCACGAGACATACATCATCACTGATGAGCCTCCGTGTGTGCGGGGACTGATGTGTGCCTCTTGTTGGTCTTACTAACACATTCCAGACGTAGTGCATCCGAATACGCGGCTTCGTGCCGCGTGTCCGGATGCGGCCCTACTCGAGTGAGTTAACATGCGTGTGTCAAATGTTTAAAGTATCATTACGCATAATCCGAAGACACGTTTCAGCACCATCAGTGTTTGTTATGCATTGTCGACACACCTAATGGACTTTTAACAGCAGTTTTGACACGCAGCAAAAGCACACGCGTAATCGCACTTATTGATTCTACGCAACCGTTAGTGTGTCAATCTATTTTTAGCGGTTTCTCGTACTGATAGCGTTGTATTTACAGAACGGAGTGGAGTCATTGTCAGGTTATTTGATATAAAGACGACATGAACTGGATTACCCTGTGTCTAAAAGAACCATAACTAGACCTGTGTGCAGTCATCCGTTACGGAAGTGCGTCGTTTAACCCATATCATACGGAGCTTTAAATTTGTACACTGCCATACGCAAGCTACATTATAGTACTTAGTCTTACAGATTAGGATATAGACCAATGGTCTAGTTCAAAGGTGGTGCCAGAATAACTTGGCGCCTAGAGGCGCAAAGCTATTCTGGCACTACCCTTGAACTATTTTATTCAAACTTATTTCACACACTGGTGTTTTCCGAATGATAGGGGTTAACATTTACGGCGGTAGTGGGCCTTTAAGGAGAAAGCAGTGAACGTGCGACGAAGGCTTTCTTTACAATTTCCCCCACCCGGGTCTGCCCTGGGGGACTTGGGTGGGGTTAACTACTTTTTAGTTCCCAGGGTCACCCTGGTCAGCCCCACAGGGTGGTTTTCCCCTCTATTCCGGGCCATGTGTTTCTGTCTACCCTTGGTCCATTCACCTGTATTTTCCTTTTTTTAACTCTCCCTACTGTCTGCGCTGCCTGCAGGTCTTGATATTGGATGTGTGTTGCTAAATAGTCATAGGTTTATTTAGCGTATTAGACTGGTTGGCAACATACATTCAATATTCTGTTTAGTTTTTTGTTTTTTTTCACAAGCAGTCAGTGCAGGCACGTCCTGAGAAAGTCTTGTTGCTGTCGGAACGTCAAGCAATGTACAACCATCTTTACAATTTCTTTTCTTGTTTCACGTTTTTTTGTGTTCTACGCGCCTGGCAGACTAGCCATCATCATCGTCTGGAATGTTGTTATTTCTATCTAAACCCCTTTGGGTGTCGGTAGCGGCGACAGGAATCTTCGCGACTAAAACCGCTACCGACACCCAAAGGGCTTAATAAGCCAACACAGATCTGCATTGTTTCCAGGAATATTGTTTGGAAGTCATCACTTCTATCTCCGTCGCCCCGTGTGGGGTCTGCTGTACTTCTTCACCTGGGGACTGCTCGGCTTCGGGTGGCTGGTGGACGTGTTTCGATTGCCTGTGCTGACCAAGCGAGCCAATCAGGAGAAGCGGGGGGAGAAGGACAAGAACGAGCGACATTTAGACGACGCCTATCTCCTGTGGTTCCCCTTTGGCGTCTTTGGTCAGTCACAACCCATACAGCCCTGACACGCTAGGACAGGATGAAGATCGACCATGATAGTTGAAGGGTGGTGTTGGAATAGCTTGGCGCCGACAAGGCGCCAAGCTATTCCGACACCACCCTTCAACTATCATGGTCGATCTTCATCTAGAACTGTAAAAGAACTGATAGCGGGATTTCTTTCTTTTTTATAAAATTGATAATTTCATCCTCAGGTTCTAATGAGTTAGACTGAGATACAGGCCAGCCTCTGTGTCACACTGGTCGCCGTCTTCCTCAATTTGCTGCCGATCAGCGGCAGCGAATCAGTCGAGGGAGACAGCCAGTGTGCCTCAGTAGTCAGCATTGCGCGCACCAGTGTAACACGGTTAGGTTAGGTTAGTTCGGGTTTAACGTCCACAGCACCGAGGTGATCATGGACGGCCCTGACGGGCGGGTTATGGGGAACAGGGAAATCTATTGCCTATGGAGTACGACCTGAACACTGATCAACTCAGGCGCACTCCAACTGTGCCACTTTGATTTACCAGGACCTTTCAACGGACATGCTATTGAACAAATCCGTTTTTTCCCCCTGGATTATGAGTCCAGCTACCGGGGCCGGGACTACGGGATTCGAACCCACGACCCGGCGATTCCCTTCGCTCTCCTGCTCCAGTGTAACACGGATTTGGATAACCTATATATTACTTTATAGTAGTGCGGACCACTAGGCTTTATCACACTGGTTGCCTTTCCCGATTCGCTACCGCTATTAGCGCTTGCGAAACGAGGGAAACATTACAACCAGTCTGAGGCCTCGTCTGACTTGCCAGTTGACAGTGATCTAAAACTGAGCTTACCGCAGAAACACTCAATTTGAAGTCACTGTAGAAACACTCAATTTGAAGTCCCTGTAGAAACACTCAATTTGAAGTCGCTGTAGAAACACTCAATTTGAAGTCACTGTAGAAACACTCAATTTGAAGTCACTGTAGAAACACTTAATTTGAAGTCGCTGTAGAAACACTCAATTTGAAGTCCCTGTAGAAACACTCAATTTGAAGTCACTGTAGAAACACTCAATTTGAAGTCGCTGTAGAAACACTCAATTTGAAGTCACTGTAGAAACACTCAATTTGAAGTCACTGTAGAAACACTCAATTTGAAGTCACTGTAGAAACACTAAATTTGAAGTCACGCTCGGTGTGTCTGTCTGCGTACGGGCAGATACTAAACATCTTTGTTTCATTTCACCCACTCAGCCCCAAAGCACTACAGCAGGAGATGGACGGAAGATGATAATTCAAGGGTAGTGCCAGATTAGCTTGGCGCCTGTTGGCGCCAGCTAATCTGGCACTACCCTTGAATTATCATCTTCGATCCATCTCTTGCACAGTCGTTAGGTGACACCTCCACAATCTGGGAAATGCGGCCGTGGGGTTAAAGGGACCTGCTCCCGGAAATGAAGGGTTAATAATTCACAATACCTTATTCATAAATGTTCTGTGCATGTCTTACAATGCTAGACAACAGAGCTGACCAACTGTTGAAGTTTGAACGACGTACAATGAAAGACTTTTCTCAGTCTCTTTTTCCCCGAAGTACATAAATTAAGAGAGTTGCCCCGTTGCGCTGAAGGGGCAGTAGAAAACCTCTGTTTACGTGTGGCGTATGGATTGTGAAAAGAAGGCAGGGCCGGATCCGGGGGCGGGGGGGGTGCTTTGGTACTACAGCACCCCCCTCGGCTTAAAAAAAAAAATTCACTGCCAGTTCACAATATGGTCCGAGGAGGGGGTGGGGGTGCTTTAATGTTATTACAGCACCCCTACCCCCCCCCCACCTCTTTCCACTGTACCGTCACAATTACAACAGTGTAAAGTTTTTACATTGTCGTTGAGCCCCCCCCCCCCCCCCCTTTGAAAACTGATTGATCCGGCACTGAAGGGTATGATAGTCTTGGTTGAGGCAAGACAATATTGATAACCCGTTGTATCGGCGAATGTTAGTAGTCAAAAGTCCGACCTGGCTCCAATAGATCGCTGCCATTTAAGCTGAAAAACCCTCGTTCAAGCTCTGCATATGCTTATAGGATAAGGTGCACGTTGTACTCTTAAACTCCCAGAACAAAATGACTTCCACTCGACAGAATGGAAGTCATTTAGTTCTGGGAGTTTAAAAGTTAATAATGATAATAATAATAATATACTGTGTGCAGGCCTTCACCATTTCTACCTGGGCCGTATTGGCTGGGGTGTGTTGTACTTCTTCACGTTAGGTCTGGCTCTTATCGGCTGGCTGATCGACATGTGTCGTCTGCCCTACTTGGTGCGTGAGCATAATCTCAACTTGGCCACGAGACAGCGTCTTCAGGCCACCAGGACACCGCGAGGTGAGAAAGGACGTACACGCACACGCAGGGACACACTGACAGACACGCACGCGCGCACACCGACACGCAGCGCCGTCTGCATAGTTCTACCCTTCTCATCCTGATACACCTTTGCTTGAAATAAATTTGACTTCGATAGTTCAAGGGTGGTGTCAGAATAGTTTGGCGCCTCAGGCGCCAAGCTATTCTGGTACCACCCTTGAACTATCACAGTCAATTTTATTTCAAGCAATAGTGTATCAGGATGAAAAGGGTTAACACACACTGCACGTGTATTTACTGCCTTTCCAGGAGGCGGTGGAGCGGACGGGGGAGGGGAAAGGGGGCCTGGTGTGATGGCGTACCCCTCTGCACCCCCCCTGCAGTCCTCCTACCCGGGAACATCTTACCTCAGCCCACCTTCCTATGCTCAACCGGGTGCTTTTGGTCAGCAGGGACAGTACGGTGAGAAACGCGTCATTTCATTTCACTTTCTAACCCCTTCACTGCCGAGAAAAACTGAACGCGACCCAACTGCAAGAGGCATAGATCCTCATGAGCCCCCGCAGTTGCGGGGGCTCATGAGGGTCTAAGCCTCTTGTTGATAGTACTGTCAATTTTGTATGCAAGTTCCTGGTACGGCGGAGGCTCTTTAGAGGATGGAAATGATCGTCTTGTTCTATACCTGCGTATTTCTCTGTGGGCTGGCGATTGCCGGGGTGCCTGATAGGCGGGGGCAGGGGATCTAACTGTTTGTCTGTCCAGCGCTGTGATTCCCCTTGGTTTGAGTACAATTCTGCCAGCGCTAGCCTCACCTATCTGGTTTGTGAGGAGGCTCTTTGGCGCTGAAGTACTGATATCGGAGCAAAGTCTGCGGCCATTGGCTCGATTGACCCTTACACTCCCAGAACTAAATGACTTCCATTCTATAGAAGAGTTAAAGAGATCTGCTCCATGGCAAGCTTGGATTGCTAAAATTTGAAGATACAACGGTTTATCAATGTTGTCTTGCCTGAACCAAGACCTCTGTATCTTTCTTTTCACAATCTGTAAGAGTAGCTGCACGTGGCTGAGTTGTTTTGTTTGTTTTTGTTTTTTTAACTGTCCCTTGTGTGTAATGAAGGAAAGTAAAAGTACACCAGATTCAGGGGCGGATCAGTTACCTCGTGGGGGGGGGGGGGGAAGGGGGAGTCCAACTTTTTGTTTGGGACCTTCAACCCAACGCAAAAGGCCTCCCCGACGCTAGACCTTGCTGCCAGGGTAGAAAAATAGGGAGGGGGGTTCAAACACCCCGAAAAGGAACTTTGTTATAGCATTTTAAAGAATTTTCGGACGGGTTGGGGGGAGGGGGGGGGGGGTCTGGAACCCCTGTAACCCGGCCCAAGATCCGTCCCTGAGATTAGAGCAGGTCTTTCGTTTTACTACTCTCTCATTTCACATGTTATGATATTCTTATTGTAAGACATAATAAGAACATCCATAAAAAGATATTGCAAACGGTTAACCCTTTGGCTGTCGGTAGTGCATGTCACAATGAATCCTGTAGAAATGATCGCCACAAAAAGCACTACCTTAGCCCTTTATTTTAACCAGCAGGTCAATTAAGTAATAGCGCCACTGGAGGGCATATGGATCAACTCCGCAGGCACCGTTTGTAATCTTTCCATGTCAATCGATCAACCCCAACTTAAAACTAGTACATGTAGATCCATTTAAAACGTTGAGCCATTTGCCGCAAGATGTTAACGATTTGAAAGCGCGTCAAAACCCATCCGGGGCTGGCGGAGTACTCCCAGTATAGACTCACTCGGGGAGTACGCCAATTCAAATGATATTGCTTTACCCCCCAGACATAGACCCACTCGGGGAGTACACCGTAAGTATACTTCTACGCAAATGAGATGCTGTACTCACCAGACACACACTCAGAGAGTACACGACACGTGCACTTCTATTCAAATGAGATGCTTTGCATCTCATTTGAATAGAAATGGACTTGTCGTGTACTCTCTGAGTGTCTCGCTTCGCATCTCATTTGAATAGAAGTGCACTTGTGTACTCCCCAAGTGGGTCTATCTAGGGGAGTTTTTGCATATCATTTGAATAGAAGTACACTTATGGCGTACTCCCTGAGTGGATCTATCCGAGTACTTCCACAAACGGAATGGGAAGCAAAGATTTCTCGGACCGACGTTGGCTTCAGTTGGCCTGTTAAACATCGGGGCTTTTCTTTGTGAGATTTACAAGAATATATTTCAGGAATGTTGCACTGCTGTCATGTACATGTTCATTTCTGTAACACTCAACTCATGCCCTACTTATTTATGATGGCGAAACCATGCAGGACATTTCAAATGTCCTGGTTTTGCCAGGGAAGTTGAAAACTTAACTCTCCTGATTTCACCAACATGAATGGGACATTTGATTGGACCAACTTTGATTAATGGCCCGATAGCTGTGAAACTAAATAGATACAAATTCCTAGTTCCACCCCTGTTTTACCATTGTTTTAATTTTCAGGTTATGGATCAGACAACCCACCAACATACGAGGAATCGGTGGGTGTTCGCGCCGTCTGACACGGCTACTGCAGACATCAACCCTTCAGCTGCCCATAGCGCTTTTTGGCGAGGGGATTCCTGCAGGAATGCCCTTGCCAAAAAGCGCTATGGGCAGTCAAAGATTTAACTCAGTGTTCACAGCACCAGTGGCTGCTTGCACAACAGGGTATTAAAAAAAAGTAAATGAACGTGAACAAAGAATGGCTGTATATACAAGGACAAGCTGAATCATCGACTCATCAACAAGTTTACGAACAAAATGAGAACATGACAATCACCACCATCAAGATCAAGGCCGAAAATTTCTATTGTAAATATATTTTTTATTCGTACAAATCATGAAAGGTGAAGTCTGTCTGACCGACGCTACCCCAGCAAGGTAAAGGTCGTCAGCCTGACATCAGCCACGTCTAGCCCGGTGCACAGCTGTGCGCCGGGCCGGATGTAGTCAAGGACATCCGGATGACCTCTTTCTTACTGGCGCGGAGTTCTGGTCGCTAATAATTAATATCCTGATTATGATGGGCATGGTATTGATAATGAGTCAAGTGAACGTGTAAACACCACCAAGTGTCGAGAGTAATAAATTGCGCATAGCATAAGTATAAACATAGACATTCGTGATGGGTACACAGGACGTTTAACCCTCCCCCCCAATTGCGCATGCAGCCATGGGTGCTGTGAACATACAGTGTGCCGGTGGCCGCATGCACACGAGGGTTTAAAACGTCGACGAGCTTCTACTGTGCAATATAATTCCATAGCAAATCATCCCATTGGCCATATGCGTAAATGTCACTTCTACAGTGTGGAAAGTGAAGCAATGAAGTATTGTTAACCCCTCCCCCGCCGCTGGATGCACATTTTCTTTCTAAAGTCTTTGTTCGTTCAACCACGAAAAGCTACAACCGTCCAAGGGACATGGACACAGACTTTTCTCAGCAAGAGGCATAGATCCTCATGAGCCCCCGCAGATGCGGGGGCTCATGAGGATCTATGCCTCTTGCAGTGGGATCGTGTTCACCCTTCCTCGGCAGTGAAGGAGTTAGGAGTGTACCATAAAGGATTGTTGAGAGAGCGTGGGGGTCGAGAGAAACTGGTTTCTGTCGACGAATGGAAAACAGTTTTGAGAAACACGTACATAATCCACTACAAAGCGTGTCGGCTGGACTGCAGCACTAAGCAAAACACCTGTTAAAACACTATTCTTATCTAGAGTACATCAACAAGCCTTTCATTGCTATGCTTGTACATGTATCATACTCTGTAGAATGTAATACACTAAATCTGTTCTAAAACTGTACACACCGTTGTTTTTTTTTAATGGAACCTTCTTGACACTAACCTTTTCAAGATCACAGAGGGAGATGGATCGGTCGTAAATGTCTGATCAACTTCAAGCGCAGTGCCAGACTAGCTTGGTGCCTGAAGGGTGCCAAGCTAACCTGGCACTACCGTTGAACTATCCAGCCAAATCCATCTACCACAACACTGATGGACACCGTGGTCTTTGTAGACGCAACCAAACAATTCAAATATTAGTTTTTACATTTAAT
The DNA here is from genome assembly GCA_036245525.1 of Semisulcospira habei. NCBI lineage: Eukaryota > Metazoa > Mollusca > Gastropoda > Semisulcospiridae > Semisulcospira > Semisulcospira habei. The sequence goes on from BTPG01000005.1 coordinate 159,877,413, forward strand.
AAATGTGTGTGAATTTTAAAAAAATCCAAGTCCAAGGCCAAAGCTTTGCAAAATCTCACTTTTTTCCCCCTCGGTAAAGAGCTTAGTTTAAAAGAAGTGCGGCCTAATCTTGACAAGAGAGTTTTATTTTCTACATAAATGCGCCATATGACATGCCTGTAGTGACCGCTGGCCAGAGCAAATCTAAGCCGAGGCAACCGACATCCAGACATACTGACAGACATGTACATGTTAACCCATTCAGCCCTGACGCTCCACAGCAGGAGATGGGTCGACCATGATAATTCAAGGGTAGTGCCAGATAATCTGGCACTACCCTTGAATTATTATGGTCGAGCCATCTCCTGCAACAGGTGCATAGTCGTTAGATGACATCTCCAAAATTTGGGAAATACGTGCACCGACTGAATGAGTTAATATATTGCCCATCAAGCTAAAGAAGAAGAAGGAAAAAACTAAAGAAGATAAAGCCCTCAAAAAGTAGGGACTTTCACCTGCACACTAAAAAAAAAATCTATTATTCTTAAAAATCTATATATCTAGGGTATATAAACCTCATCTGTATAATCAAAGGTAAAAAAAATGAAGGTGACAATGCAGAAAAACAGACAAGGATGCGATCAATGGTGTAAATATCTGCCTCACTGTGATATGACTTCGATTTATGTTATCATTATGTCTAAATATGCAGCAAGTACACTTCACATTAACCCTTTGGCTGTCAGCGGCGGTTTCGACCAAATTAGCTACCAACAGCTATAGGGTTGATGAGAACCCTCTGGCTGGTGGTAGTGACTTACAGGTGATTCCTGCAGGAATCACCTCGACCAAAGTCACTACTGACAGCTAGAGGGTTAAATGATATAACATGCAACAAAAAACAAAACCACAACAAAAAGGCAATACATTTTTTTTTTAAATTTAGTAAAAAAAGGAGAAAAAGAAAAACACAATATCTCTGATAATCACTCCTGGCAGTTATCCTGTTAACATCACAACCACACACACTACCGGCGGTTGCATGCACATGGGAGGCGCGGGTTCAAAAGTGGGTAAATTAAAACACAGGAAAATAATAACAAACACATCACAACCTTTTATACATAAATTCAAATTGCTCACATTTTGCTTTCCACTACAACGGCAGCAGCGGCTCACTGGAATGATTCTGAAAACCCGATTTATCAATCACAGGTAGAAAAAAAGGAAACTGAAGTCAAGCTGAGAGAAGAGAGTAGTGCAGAAGTTTTCGCCATTTACACAAATTTCAGGCATCACGTGGGGTATCAAACTATTTTTCCCGTAAACCCTTGCACATCCTGAGACCTGCTGACGCCACCATACAAAGAGCTGAACAGGTGCCAAGCTAATCCAAGCACTACACTTAGGCTACCACAGTTCAGCCATCTGCAACTGGTGTCTGGGGAAGTTTAACCCCTTCGCTGCCAGTGGACGCAGATTGCGTTTTAGAAAGCATTGTGAATTTTAACTCTTTCAAGACGTGCTGCATCCAGATTTGCGGCGTAAAGCCGTGAATCCAGATGCGACATCTTGAAAGTGTTAATGTTAAAGATCCCCCAGCCATTGATGGAACAGTGATAGTCATCTTCGCAAGAGGTATAGATCCTCATGAGCCCCCGCCTTGAAGGGGGCTCATGAAGATCCATACCTCTTGCAGCTGTGTGTTGTTCAACATTTCTTAGCAGTCAAGATGTTAAGGATTAGTGACCAAAGTGAGCGCTGCAGCAACAGGAGGAAACTACAAACACATCCCTAACAGTCAACTGCACAAAGGTAAAACAGAAACACTGAGACTACGGCCCAGAAGCAGACTACATAAAAAAAAAAGAAGAGGCGTTCTGGTCTCTGATTTTGGCCCGTACCGTCAGACACTGGTAAGACTGAAAGGTCTCCAAACCACAGACCAACTCCAAAATTCTGTGGACTCGGCCAGCCCCCTCGGCCGGCAATAGGTGTATATTCCGATGAGCTCCCGGTGGCTCCAGTTGGATGTGTGAGCTTGGTCCTGCGCTGGCCACTAAGCAAGGTGCTCCGCTATAGCGGAGCACCTTGCTTAGTGCCTGGTGCAGGACTAAGCTCACTCATGCAACTGGCCCCAGGGGCTCATGGAAATCTACGCTTCGCCCTCACAAGGGGTTACCTCATTCACCCCCTCAATGCAGGTACACTTGTCCAACAGTCAACAGAAGAACTACTGCTAGGAGGATGCGTGCTGCAGTGATTACGGTGATATAGTAAAACAATCTCTTTATCACTGCTTACACGTCCTTAATGCAGAGTGGTGCAGCCTACTGTCTTTCCTTTCTAAAAAAAAAGGGCTGAACATACTGTCTTTGATGCGAGTTTGGCTCAATTGACCGAGTCAGGCAAGCTTTCTTTGTGTGCTGGTCTAGCATGCATACAGATGTATTCAGCTATCGTGTCCAGTTATCAACACTGGGAAGTGAGAGTGGGAGCCGTTTTTGATCCTGAATTAAACAATGGGAGGGTGAAATAGGAGTGTTCATACGTACAAAGGAATGTTCAGGGTTAGTAGGAGAGGAAAAAACGTACAAGTTACATTACATCCGGATTATTCATACACCATCCTCAACGACACACAAGGTGGGTGGGGACACACTGGTTGTCTCCCTCAATTGCTGCGCTATTGAGTGAGGGAAACAACCAGTTAAGGGTGGGAAGAGGGGTGGGGGTAAGAAGGTGAGAATCTTAACGTGCACAACTTTCTTCAACATTCTTGTGAAAAGAAGTGTGCATTATCTTATTCGCTTTTGGCTTCAGCTTCATGAACTGATGGACAAGGGAAATCTAAAAAATGACACAGACGTAAAACGTGGACAACTCAATCTCTTACCAACGGCTACCCTCCACCTGCAAGAGGCATATACTCTTGCGATCTCCATGGGCTCCAGAGAATTCATGCCTACTGCTTGATTAACTTGGACCTGAGTTGTTAGACACATCAGGCCAAAGGACACCTAGGGCCTGCCAAAAAGCCAAATTTCTGCCAATGGCCTGAAATATCTCACACCTCATGGTGACTTTGACAGATGCAGCTTATACAACAGAATAACAGAAGCTAGTTTTCTGCCGACCACACACACACACACACACACACACACACATACAACATTATCATTTAATGCAGACTGGAGATAAGTGAGCAAAAGAAACATGCATTTCAAAGGTGTGCTGTTCTGTCACAGACCAGCGAACACACATATTCCACCCAATACATGAGAGTGTACATTTCACGCTTAACAAGGTGGACAATGAGCGGAAACAACAACAGAAGAATTGTCTACGTGTAACAGTGGACCTGCCTCATCAATAAATTTGCATAAATCAACAGTAACTCAGCTTGTTATATGACAGAACAGTAAAAGCATGAACTGGGTGACCATATATCTGATACTTACAGCCGCATGAACTGATTTCAGATTCGAAGTGACTTGAACCAGGCTTAACGCTAAACCCTGTTTGCATGAGATGCACTGAGCCCTGCAGTTAATACAACTATGAACATGTGTATACTTCGATCTGCACTTAAAAGAATGACATCTCATTGGTATGAGAGTAAACTCAAGCTGTTCAGATTGTTGTTCCTCTGATTTAATACCAGCAGCATTTGCATTATTCATACAAACCCTCTGGATGTCAGTAGTGAATTTGGTCAAGGTAATTCCTGCAGGAATGACCTCAAACAAAATCAATACAAACACCCAAAGGGTTAACAAACAAGAAATACCAATGAACTCGATCAAGTCACAACCACCCCCCTCCCAAAAAAAAAAAAAAAAAAAAAAGAAAGAAAAAATGTCAGATATTATTCAAATTGCCTGGCAAAACTCAAAAGCTGGTGTGGCACTGAACATGAGCTATGTGTACACAATTGTGTGTGCCACATTGGTTATTACTCATCCTCTCTCACTGATAATTTCATAAAACTATTTACACACATGATCACAACCAAGTACTAAGTTAGGTCAGAGACCATCAGATGTACGCACACCCAACAACTTTCCCAGTGAGCAGAAAATCCTCAGGCTGATGTTAGCCGTCTATGGCTCGCGCACAGACGTGTGCAGGCAAAAGACAACTGACATCAGCCAAATTACCTTTTGCTTATCAGCTCATGACTGTTGACGCAGATTGTGGCTGAAAAGTTATTATTCGAAAAATTATTTATTGCATAATGGGGTGGCCAGTCACTTGGCCCAATAGCTTTCCTTTTTCATCCAAGGTTCCTGGAAACATCCCATAGCCCACACAACATCAAGACTGAACAAGCAACCACCGTGAGTGTGAAAGGTTTGGTAAAAGAAAAACACATCCCGAGAGAAATCTTTGTGAGCAATAGGTCCTTCGACAGCCGGCCCGAGTTGGGCCACTCGCGCCCATTTGAGGGCGAACTTAAGCTGATGTCACCTCAAGTACCTCTTGCTGGGCCAACAATCCAGTATCAGCCCAGGGACCATTTGCTCACTGGGGCGAAACATGATTAAGAAAACTGTTCCCAGTTTGTTGTTCTTTCTCATAGACCACACATTAAAGAAAACCCAACATAGTTCTTCAGTTCACATTTCTGGGCTATTTCCACTTTGGAAGAAATTTGCTGGACATAAAAACATATCCTTGCATGAAGAGCTTTCTCTCCAACTTCTTAGGCAGTCGAGTGTTCACACAGTATTTTCTCAGGACATGTTCTCAAATGCGGCTGAAATGACTCATCATAGCCAAGAAGAATCAGTCAGCAACAGACTCTGTTCCTATGATCAATGTCATTTTGCCAAGTATGAATCTGTTTTGATCAAGCAGTGTAGTGCTCATGGTGAGAGTTTGTACAAATTCAGTTTTGATCACGGTCCATTTGCAGTTGGAGCTTCGGTTTTGATCAAGCCATCAATCGCTTAACCCCTTCACTGCCAGTGGACACAGATCGTTTTTCTCTAACCTTTGTTAATTAAACACTGAACATGGATTCTAAGTGGTATCAGCAAGAGGCATAGGTCCTCATGAGCCCCTACAACTGCAGGGGCTCATGAAGATCTATGTCTCTTGCAGTTGGATCATGAGGATTTTTTTCGGCAGTCAAGGGATTAAGCCCCTGGTGCATGCCGCTACTGGAACCATAAACAGTACCAAGTGGCTGCACGCACAGGGAAAAAGACTGGCGGCACCAGCAGCATCAAACGACTTTCATTTCACCTCTAGTGACATTCGCTTCCCGTGACCTTCAGAAGCGACTTTTGTCAAGACAGGATGGACAGGGTAACCCTGCCGCGAGCGTTTTTCAGAATGTTCACCGCTTCCTCATGTGTGACCCCATCCAGGTCGACCCCATTCACGGCCAGTATCTGGTCACCACGGCGAAGCTGCCCATTGTCTGCGGCTGCACCCTTGGTGAATACGTTCTTCACGTAGATGGGGAGGTCACCGTGCGGTGACCCATGACCGCCCACAATGGAAAAACCCAGCCCGTCCGGTCCACGGTCGAGAACCACCGTCTTCTGCTGTGGGGGTTGACTGTAACAGGCAAGGATAATGGGACATAAATTCACATACGTCTGTACATACATAATCATTCCATGCTGGAAAAAGAAACGCAATCAATACCATGTAACCTTTCTTAACCTTTCAGTGCCAAGAAAATGTGAACACTACCCAAATGCAAGAGGTATAGATCCTCATGAGCCCCCGCAGTTGCGGGGGCTCATGAGGATCTATGCCTCTTGCTGTTTCTGGGAAATCTAAACTGATGTGCCCATTGAATTAACGAAGATTGCAGAAAGAGTCTGCATCAGCTGGCGCTGAAGGGGTTACCCTCACTGGTCATGTTTACAGTTCCTGTGGCTGCGTGCACAAGAGGGTTAACCCTCAATTCAAGAGGCAATACGGAGACTATCTCTTGGTCAGCAAGAGCCATGGATTCTCATACCACAAGATATGATGAGTTCACACAGTTGACTGTGGCCAGGCTTTGGGGTTGAGAGTTTACCATTGGCCTAATAGGGGATGTGCAACCTTGTGCATAGGCCAATGACAGCCAATGTTGGACCAATAGCCTTTTGCACAGAGAGAGAACAATGAACAATGAACCTTTATTTTCCAACGGTAGAAGTTATTGGTAACAGGACCAGTTTTGAGAGAGAGAGAGAGAGAGAGAGAGAGAGAGAGAGAGAGAGAGAGAGAGAGAACACACCTGTCTTCCTCCACTTCAATAGCCACGCCCTGCAAGGTTGGGTCACCTGATATGTCACTGCTGACCTGCCGTGATCGCCCACCAATCACGCTCACAACTGTGTCCTCACCTGTAGCAGAGAACAAGTACTACACTGAACATAGTGTGAAAACAGTATGAGTACAAACAACTTTGAAGAGCTTTATACCCCTTTGCCAACAGGTAAGAGAATGTCTAGTCCAACTGCATTGTGACTCACACTTGCCATTTATGGGTTAACCCTTTGGCTGTCAGGCACATTTTTGACATGATTCCTGCCATAGGAATCATTATGACAAAAAGCGGTACTGAAAACCACAGGCTAAAAATTGGAAATGTAAAAACAGAAATTATGCACACAAATGGGTACAAAACACGGCTGTTCAAGGCCTCCCATTTAGTTTTGAGGCGTGCGCACATGCGGCACCTTAAGGAGCCGCACAGCGTATCGCCTCTGTCAATACTGCCGGCTGGCAGCACAGAGCTGAGCACAATCTGTTACGGCTGTGCAACTATAGTCGCGCTATTCTTGTCACTGCTTTATGTGAGCATGCTATGTGCGTACATGCTCAGCGCTGAACCGTACCACACGGGATACATTTTATTGGCTCGGGTCATTTACGGCATGTTGTTTAAGCTGTACTGAACGTATCTTGTATTTATGACATACACTTAAAAGCTAAGAAAATAAGCTTTCTGTAAACACTAGACATGCTTAGGAAAATGAAGATGAGCAATGCATGCAACGGACTAGAAGACAGTCAACCGGCGCGCAGTTTACCGTGAAGACAACGCAAATCTGTTGCAAATGACACGTCTTTCAACTGTTCTAACTCATGCAAAGTACTTTTGCGAAAAATTATGGTTCAAGCCAGCGATCCTTGTATACAGCCTCTACGATAAGCACTACTCAAAATGTCAGATAGATTTACCTTGCGATTTCAGTGGGTCCTGAAATGGGATGATGCGTCATTGGTAATCCAGTGTTAGACAGACGGAAAGTTTTTGGGTCAACGTAATCTCCACACATAGTTTATTTCAAAGGCAGTGAAAATGTTCCAAATAATTCACAGTTCATATGCAGTGTTAGCGGCAGTGTCAGTTGAACACTTTGTATAGGTGAAGTTGTCTTTAGCATTCCACTAAATCTTATGTACTAACAAATCGGATGGGACACTGGCCAGAGTTAAAAACACTCTTAATGGTGATCAAGTGGCTATTTTGACTAAGTGTAAATCAGATAAACACACAACAGTGCAGGCTAAAATGTACCAGTCTCAAGACAGTTTATTTCAAAGAGAGACTTTTTTTCAGTGTGTACTTGGCGGCTCTCCACACATTCCTTTTGGATAGTGTTTGTCTTCTTCATCTTTACATACGTTAATACCATGAAAAGCAGAAAGATCGTCTACATAATCAACGCACAGTTTAAAGTGTTTAAGTCTGTCTTTCCTTTGCCTTTTTACTCGCTCTGCACAAATTCTGCACAAACTACTCAATCGTTCCATGTGGTTTGAATAGGAATATTGTGTGTCAGACTCCATTTTAAACATCGGCGAAATACACTCATATGCTGGTCTATAAAACTGTCTATAAAAAAAAATCACAGGTAAATCTATCCAGTAAAAAAAAAGCATTTACTTGTAGCACTATGTTACACTAACACATATCACTCATTGAAAATCCAAACAAAAGTATTTTGAAAGCACAGTAAATCTTTAAAGCTAGCACAAATTTGGCGGCACTCTGCCCACATAAAATAGTAAGGGTAAAGAAGGCCTACTACCAGGCAGTACCAGATGCCCATCGGAATGCGCTGTAACTAGGTCACCTCGCCATCTGACAAGTTAGCGCGGCACTCCCTAACTAAATGTGTGGGTTTGTAGAAGAACTGAACAGCCGGGTTGTGTTTACACAACGGGTTCTTAGGCTAGAATTGAGCAAGGAGTGGACACTCCTGGTAGTCATGTCATCGGTAATGTTTTTGAAGAAACAAAGGCTGTCATGACTACGTGACCTTACAACGAATATCTTACATAAGAACAGCGCACTGCATCAAATATTATCTTGACAGACTTGCAGGGGTGCGCGAGGATTGGCGCCTCTTGCGGAGAAGAGTGAAAAACTTCACAGCAGCAAACACCAGAAACTGGACAAAGAATCACAATGGTTTCTGACCTTGCATGACCTGCAGCGTGACAGGGCTGGATGCCTTCAGTAGCTGAACCGCTTCCTTGTGGTGCATCCCGTCTGTGGACTGACCGTTGATCATCAGAATCTTGTCTCCCACCTGAACATCAGGCCAACACAAGGCGTCAAAGAGGCCACACTTAACCCCAGTGCAAAGAAATAGCCAACCAATGGTACAATTTGACTTCTATTAACCCTTTTAGCCCTGGATCCCTACAGCAGCAGCCATCTCCTGCAACTGGTACATAGTCGTTAGGCAACACCTCTAAAATCTGAAAAATGGGCCTTCAAGATTCAAGAAATTTATTGTCCATTAAAGGATATTTGTCTTGGGGCTAAAAGGGTTAACTCCTTCGCTGCTATGAAAAGAGAAAATCCATCCAAGAGCAAGAGACATAGATCCTCATGAGCCCCAGCAGTTGCGGGGGGGCTCACGAGGATCTGGGCCTCTTGCCAACACTACTTTGATGTTTCAATCATCAAACTCAGTTATGGAATGAAGTCACACTGAAGCTGAATGACTGATGTCCTGGAATGCAATTTTTTACCTTGCTGGGAGCCATAAAGTAAAAAACCACCGACCAGCGTGTGTGCACCAGAAACTAAAGCAACAGAACCACTACTACCACATTCCCATCCCCCATACCCCTAAAAACGTGACACATTATGCCAATGAAATAAAATCAACATTACTGTGCGAGTACCCACCCTGAGTTTGCCTGAGCGAGATGCCGGACCATCGGGGTTGAGACTGGCGATGATGATCGGGACGTCGCCCAGGGGACTGCCAAGCCCACCAGCTATACTGATCCCCAACGAACCGCTCAGGTCATGCTCAAGTTGCACCGTTCTCAAATGGCTCGCATCCTCACTCTGGCCTGATCAACAAAGAGCGGCACAGTCATTTTCACTAAAGCAAACAGACTATGAAATCATACTCAAAACAGAAGAGACAGTAAAAAGTCATTTTCACTGTTGACCTCCCCCCCCCCCCCCCCCTTTCCTGTCTGTTGCACAAGACTTGACCCCTTCACTCCCAGTGGACACCAAGTTATGTCTTTGAAGAGAGGCAAATTCCACGCTGTCTAATTACATTTGTCCAAGGAATGTGGATATGACTAGGGTCAGCAAGAGACAAAGAACCTCATGAGCCCCCGCATTTGCGGGGGCTCATGATGTTCTTTGTCTCTTGCAGCTGGGTGGTGTTTGCTTTTTCCTGGCAGTGAAGGGGTTAAACCTCTTGTGCATGCAGCCCCACTGGTACTGTTTACTGTACCAGTGCCTGCATGCACAAATGGGTTTAACTCCTCAGTTCTCATACACTGTCGACGGTCAAGTCTCTCGGGGGAGGGGGGGGGGGGGGGCGGGGCGGGGCGGGGGGAACCAAAAAATCACTGAGCTTCCTATCCAAGTGAAAAAGCGTCTTTCCTCTTAAACAAAAGTCATCACGTGACATCTATGCATCTGTCCCTTGCCATGTTTCCCTAAAAGAACTGTTTGTAGCAGTGGCTTGCAAGGCTGAAAAACACCACACACTTGCCAAGCTCGGATGTTTTAGTGGCAAACAACGTCTGTTGGCCAATATGAAAGAGGTTGTATCAAGGAGACAGAACCCTTCATATTAATGTGAGAGGAACTCAAGAGTGGACAACTTCATCAACCCTCTTAGACATGCAGCCACCGGCACTGTATACAGGGTACATGAGGGTTACGTAAAGTACAACTGCTTTATGTGGGAATTGTTTGGAGATGGATGGAGCATGTAACTGGGTCATGGAAAGATGCACCAGGTCCATTACGTATGCGGATCTGTGACTTTGAGCCACACAACATTCAGACACAAATATCATAGTCACAGGCCACCACACAACGGGTCTTGGCATGACAAGAGGGAACTTGCAGATATATTAACCCATTTAGCCCCGTGACCCTGCAGCAGGAGATGGACTGATCATGATAATTCAAGGGTAGTGGCAGATGAGCTTGGCGCCTTCAGGCGCCAAGCTCATCTGGCACTACCCTTGAATTATCGTGATCAACCACATCCTGCAAGTGGTACACAGTCGTTCAGTAACACTTCCAAAAGTTGGGAAAAGCACCTGTGGGGCTAAAAGGGTTAATGTAGGATTTCCCTTTATGGGGCCTTTCTGTTACCTTAGTAACAGGGAAAGGCAGGGAGTTAACCCTCTGGCTGTTGGTAGCGGCTTTTGTCACAATGTTTCCTGCAGGAATCATCGTGACAAAAACTGCTACCAACAGCCAAAGGGTTAATCACTGTTACCCACTAGCAAGGCATGTACACCTAAGCATATTACTAACCTTTTGGCTGTCAGTAGCGTTTTTCGTCAGTAGGCGATTCCTGCAGGAGTCACCTCGACAAAACACGCTTCTCACAGCCGAAGGGTTATAAGAACATTAAAAAGAAATAGACACATGTAGGGGTCAAAAAAGAAACCATCGATGACTTTCTTCCTGAACTAAACAGAAAACTCTGCTAACTTCAAAACATGAAACAATAATTTTTTTTAAAAAAACATTGAAAGAAACATTCACACCACATACAATCGGAAACTCCAAACTTGCTCTACAAACTAATTTGTAAAAGCTGGAAAAAAAAAAGATTGCCAGTGGCAGAAATCAAGAAAGAAAACCAAAACTAAAAAAAAAAAAAAATACACACAGGCAAAGCACACAGTGAAATAAAACCAATTAACGGGGGTGTCACACAAACTACTACAAGTCTCCAGCTGAAAGCTCTGTGGAGACTGCATTCTGAAACAGCAGTCCTCGTTTTCTTCCCAGTGATAATGATGGATCAGTCTATCAGCTACACAGGTCAGCCTGAGTATTATGCGCTCCAGTATACCGCGGCATCGGAACACAATGCTCACAGGCCTCCGGCTCTCACCACGGGTGAACATGAGGTCTCCGGGGCGACATCAGCCTTAGCTGGCCTGCGCACTGCCGCGAGTGGGAAAGTTAAGGATGACGTCAGCCCGAGGACCTTTTGCTTATGAAGCGGTCTTTCTTCATGAATCCATGTAAATTCAGCATCAGAATGACACAATCAAGAATAGTGCGGTCTGACTTTACAGCTCCCAGGTACCATGATATACATGTACTGAGGTTGAGCTGTACTTCCAAGAGTAAGGATTTTGATAAACTGACAAAGAAATTATAATAAAATGGTGGAACATGTTGAAGAGGTTTATGATGAATACTTCTGTGATGCCACTGCTTCACTATCGAGACGGACTATTTCACTATTGAGATGGAAAATCTGCTGAAAGTGTCGCTCTGGTGACGTTTGGACACAACGTCACGAGGTCATGTGGACACAGATGTGTGCGGACTTGGAAAAAGGAATGAGCTTGTGAGGGGTGCAGACATGAAGTCTGAAATGAAAAAGTACAGAAACTGTATTCTGCTTTTTGCATTATGAGAAATGATCAGATGAACTTAATTTTAAAAAATTTAAAAATCCACCCAAACAAACTAACAACTTTACTGTCTCAGGAAGGGAAATTTGGGATGCCGTCCCCAAGGGATACGAGTTGCTGCAATGATGCACCAACCTATCTACCTAGCTTTTATTTTTTCTTTCTTACCAGTGCATGATACAGAACCCTTTGTTGCATTTCAGGTTGCTCATAATTATATGTACATGCCCAGATGAATATCTGCATACTGCTGCACCCAAGAAAATCAACCTCCCCAGCCCAGTGATGCTGATCAAGCAAGCCGTCAATGATTCCCCGACACCTGTGCTGGTCTGCCATTTTGGACCTTGCGGCTCTAGAGCTGCAGGTCCAAAATGACAGACCAGCACACATGCCAGTCATGCCACTGGAGCCAAGGTGTCATAAAGTACTCCCCTCACAAGTAAAGTGCGTGCTACCGTGCTTGGTCTGTAAACAGAAGGGTTGTGCTCATACTGGCCACCAAATACAAACTGAAAAACTGACACTGAACACAGCAGAACCTGTCTTGAGATGACACCCTTATGAGAGGGCAGCCCCATGTCATTAAAGACGATCATTTAGGTACCTAGCTGCAGCCGCCTAAATCCCAAATGATGATCTTTCATCACAGGTGACACTTTCTGACATTCGTGGCTTCTCTTCAGGGAGCACCTGTCTTCTAACTCACTCTGCCCGCGACACACCACAGCAAGATGTGGCTCGTCCATGATAGTTCAAGGGTGGTGGCAGAATAGCTTGGCGCCTATAGGCGCCAAGCTATTCTGCCACCACCCTTGAACTATCATGGTCGATCGGTCTCCTGAATTGTAATGCAGTCCTCAGAGGATAACTCCAAAATGTGGATATTTCGTACCTCGGGCACAATGAGTCAAGATCACTTTTTTCTCGCAGAAAAGATAGTTGCTCAAAACAGGTACTACTGTGGTCCAAATTTTAACCCTCCGCATGTCTGTATCTGTTTTCGTCACGATGATTCCTGTAAGAATCATCGTGACAAAAACTGCTACTGACATGCAAACGGTTCACGCGTATTTCATGGGAATCTTTTATTTTTGCAGAGGACCACAGTGCATAACCTGCTATCAGTCAGCATGCCCATGATCTATACATCTGATATGCACAAGAGTTACATTCATCGCAACAGTACAACAGTAAACAACATGCTGAAATAAAGGGCAACAGCCAACAACATAACCAACAGCACAGGCAATGTCATGTCAAGGTCGCCAAGATAAAAGGTCACAATACAAAAGGTCAAGGCCATGACAGAGAACCAGCAAAGAGATTGTGTAAGGTACAGGTGTGTCCACAGCTGTAAAAATGTGTAGGCAAAGATCCTCTTCCCCAAATATTTACCGGTCAAAATAAAGCCTGCCATAAGCCTCACTGAATTCCATCTGTCTCAAGCTGGTGCCACTGTGCAACATGCTGAATACTTAAACGAGTCCATGTAGTCAGCAGCAATACCACAATGAGCCCACCATAACATCCTCCACACGCAACAAACTTGGGCTGCTTCCACTCCCAAGGCCACTGCTATGGGCTACACGTGACTGTCAGCGGGCTTATTGTGGCCATCGCCTTAACCCCTTCTCTGCCAATGTGTATACATGTTTGTTTCTGAAATCTTTGTTCATTTAAAGACCAAAAGAGAAAAACCGTCCGAGAAACGTGGACACAAACTGGTCTCGGCAAGAGGCATAGATCCTCATGAGCCCCCGCAGTTGCGGGGGCTCATGAGGATCTATGCCTCTTGCAGTTGTATCGTGTTCATTTTTTCTCAGCGGTGAAGGGGTTAATCCCCTTGTGCATGCCAGGCCTCTGCAACGGTAAAAAGTGCTAGCGACTGCATGCACGAGGAAGGGTTATCGAACATGCAGATGCTGGGAACAAAACAACAACAGGCCAAGATCGCTGGCTGTACGTGACTCTGACCTGACAATCAGGGGCCCGCGGACACAAACCAACAGCTCCAACCCATGGACACTCTTTCTGTTGCTTCTTCACAAAGTCCTACAACTACATTTTCTCGATGCAGGTTTCAGATTGACCCCTTGCGCATGCAGGCATTGATACTGTTGACAGCACCAGTGGCTGCATGCACAAGGTGATTAAGTACATCTTAAAGGCTAGAGGGAATCGTTACATACTTAGGTCACGGGTACGTTTTTTGTTATATACCTATCTTAACAGTTTGATTTGCAACTTGTGCGAGTATTTATACCAGTAAACAAATTTTTGGGTGCTGAAGCTGGGATAATTGTTACACTGGGTTTGTTTCTCGACGCTCTGAACTGATGCTCGTTTGAGAATTTGATTCTTGGCGTGGGGGATGTAGTGGGAGTTGGTTCAAAGACTTGTCAAGTTTCAGTTTAGCTGCTAGAATATGAACAATATTTCACAAGGTGCTCGCGGGTCAAGGTTATAAATTCAAATTCACGGAAAATCCCTGACAAAAATGTAAGCACAGTACGACTGCCCACTTTCACGGACACTTTCCTCTACTGCTGTCCCCGGTAAATTTCTGCTTCATTACAGCTGATCATAACTCATTCTGCTCACAAAACAGAACCTGTTTTAAGCCGACCACAATGAGGAGAGATCAAGCGTCATCAGCCCCTTTACTGCCGGGAGCAACTGAACGCCACCCAACTGCAAGAGCTATAGATCCTGATGAGCCCCCGCAATTGCGGGGGCTCATCAGGATCTATAGCTCTTGCTGAGGATGATTTGTTTCCACATCCTGTGGATGTTTTGTGGCTTTCGGTCATTGAATAAACAAAGATTTGAGAACGAAATATGGGTCCACTGGCATGGAATGGGCCAAAGACGATATTTTCGATAGCAGCGCTGACGTTTTTTGCCCTTCAAGATATGTCTTGAGGGAGGACCTGTATTTTCAGACCGTTTCTTTCTAGCAAAAGAAAATGTGTTGGCTGAAACCAGGTTCTGCTGTACAAAGCTTGACAAATAATCAGTACACACAGAATCAATGGAAGGCTTCTCTAGCCAATGATCGGCATAGCAAAAAAGTACATTTATGCACCTGATGTGAACAGAAGTCAGAACGTGCCGCATATGTTAATTGCTTAATTGTCACGAAGGTGCATAGCCTACTCAAAGAAACATTTTGAGCAACGACAGTTGATCCATGGACAGAATTATCTACATCCTCAACATGGTGGATCCATAGACAGAATTATCTACATCCTCAACATGATGGATCCATGGCCAGAATTATCTACATCCTCAACATGGTGGTGTATAAGGTAAATGGGACATTTACAATTTTTTTTTTTTCAAGCTGATGAAATTTTCAAAGAAAAAATTAAAAAGTGAATTGTAAGCTCACGTACGTCTATTCTAATGAAATGAAATGTCAATTGGATGTATATTTACAGGTGATCTTCACAATGTATCACACTAATGCATTGGTTTCATCATTTTATCACCGAAAATTATATCATTAGTATATTACACATCTTTGTGAAACTATTGAATCACCACTGCGCGTTCGAATCACTTCAATCTAATTATGCACAGGAATGGGGTCATTTACGCACAATTTATTCACAATCTATGGTTTATATACACAAATATTCACAGTCTATAGGCACTATAAATGGGGCTGGCAAATGGTGTCCATCGTGATGAGACCCCGCAGACGCGGGGGCTCATCATGATCGACACCTTTTTTTTGATGAATGGTGCAGTTAAGCTACGACAACAAGTAATTGAGATCAAGCTAACGATTGAAGCGCCCCTTGGCACTGGTAAAGCAACGCAAAGAGACCCTGGGTTAGTAGCTTTTGGAAGAGGGCAGACCTGTGTGAGAGAGAAAGAAAATGAAGATGGTTACTACAATACCATGGCGAACGTACGTGTCATCTCACCACCCACAACATCAGGCAAGCAGACGATTGTGTATAAAGGAGTCAGCATCTCAACACCTTACAAGGTTTTTGTTTCTAGCAGTTTACCGTGTTTATTTATTTATTCAATTCTGATAAGAGTTCTGGAAAGTGAAAGTCTTTGAAAGAAAGAATGCACAGGCGATAGGTAATGCCTACACACAGGCGATAGGTAATGCCTATGCACACGCCCCGATCCTCATTGGATACCACCACCCCACCCCCTCCCTCCTTTTAGTCTGGTATCTCGGGGATGGATATATCGTGGCCCCATTTTGTGGACCCCAATGACCGCGATATGTCAGATCACAGCTGTAATGTCATTTTCATGATTTAATGGGTTATTCAAGTCTCTGCCTACTGTACCTTCTAAACAGGGCAAGTTTTTTTTTCATGAACAAACCTTTCTTCCTTTCCGTGTCCTTGCACACAAGCACATTACGATTCCCAAATCAGGTTACTGCTAATGACTGCATCAATTTCATGACCCTGACACTGATTCCACTTAACCTGTTCAGTGTCGGCTGAGGCAGACTGTGTTTCGGCTATCTCTGTTCATTCAAAACCTCAATGTCTTAATTAGCTTTTCCAGGAACATGGATTCAAATTGTTGACAGCAAGAGGCAAAGATCCTCATGAGCCTCCGCAACTCTGGGGGGGGGCTCATGAGGATCTACACCTATTGCAGTTGGTTGATGTTAAGATTTTCTCGGCACTGAATGGGTTGAAACGATGTACTACTTGTATATTTGTAGTGTTTTCTACCAGGTTAAAAAGTGTTGAGATGCTGACACAAAGGAATAATTTAGCTGCAGGAACAATGTCAAAGACAGAGTTCAAACAAGATAAAATTACAGCACAATATCGTGATCAAATCTGACAGCAAAAATCTCAACCTATTGTAAAACTGGGAAATTTTGCTGTCGTTAAATTGTCCATGCAAATAACCAGACTATAGACTGAACTGACATGGATATTGCAAACAACAAATTCATTGTCATAACCTTACCATACAGTAGGTTAAGTGACTTTTATAAGAATGTACAATCCAAAACTAAACCCAACTGTGTGCTGGTCAGTCCGTTTGGATCTTATGAGGTCATGTGCTGGTCTGTGATTTTGGACTTTACTGCCTGGAGCTGCAAGGTCCAAAATCACAGACCAGCACACCAACGACCTCATCTGCTTGAGAAACACACCAACATAAGGCCAGTGAGGCTTGTCACCTCATGTGGACATCATGAGGATAATGCAGTACAGCTATGTCAATATCTCAGGTTTTATAAATGTGACTGTTGGCCACTATTTTGCACTTTTCTGCCATTTCAGCTGAGCGACTTTGTCAGCATCTGTTCAGAACCTATCACATATTCCCTTTACAGTAATCAAACATATCCAAACTTCAAAAGCAAACAGCACATAAATATCATAGAGCTATCTTCATGAACTACTGAAAGCATCATTAGCTTCAACTAAGGTGCAACAATGTTTCCTGTCTGTGTATAAACTGCACAAACAATCTGCGCAGAAAAGCTGAAATACTAAGATATATGATAAAGTTTATTGTCCATAACTATGGATGTACATCTTTTGTCTGCACAGCAGTAACAAAACAATTAAGGAGTAATAATGTAAGAATAAGTAATAACAAAAACTGTACCCCCTCCCCCCCCCCAAAAAAAAAAAAATAAATAAATAAATAAATAAATAAAAAAATTTAAAGCTAAGCACTGACAGTATCTAGAATATTTGTCAGATCATTTCACTTTAGCCCCCTTGTGCATGTGACCACCTGTACACAGTGTACTGTACCGGTGATTGTGTGCGCAAGGCAGGTAACTGTGCATGATAGGTGAGCTGCTGGCAAGCTAAGGCCATCCGGCTGACATCAGCCACAGTTGGCCGACTGCTTCTGATGTTGGCCTGATGGCCTTTTGCCCTCTGGGCAGACACCAAGCAAGATACACAATGTATATATACATGTATATAGGCATCCAGCAAGAAAAACGTGTGTAAGCTGGCTGCAGGCCGAGTGCCAGTAATTATGCATGCGCTGGTCTGTGATTTTGGACCCATGGCCTGTAGTCGTGGGGTCCAAAATCACAGATCAGCACATGTTTATTGAATGTGTCACCAACCTGCAGTTTCTGAAAATCCCACAACACAACAGGTCTTATGCTGACTAAGAATTACAAGGCTGAGCACAGTTCGTGCGTGTACGTAACATCAATTGTAACGTGACACAGTTGATAAAACATCACAGGACAATCGCTTTCAAAACTAGTTGGCATATTAATGCAAGCTGATCAGAAATAAAGGTGTGAAAATACTCCATTACAATTACAAAGGTAAAACAACCAGAGAGAGTGGACTATTTTGGCCACACTAACATATTATATCTCCGCTAGACCAAAGTCCTACAATAATGAAAAAAAAAAGGTTCAAAAGAAAGTCAATATGACACTATTTTCACACAAACACAAATAAAAACACAAAGAATACTGTGTTCCTGACTGAAGGCGGATTTACAATCTGGAACATAGTGTTCTTTGTGTTTTAAAGGAAAATAGGGTCAAACCAATTATTATTTTTAATTTTTACCTTTTCTTCCATTCTGATTGAACTCTAGCAGTACTTGTTGTCACCTCGCTCCTACTATAATGTACGTATCTGAGCAGCCCTGCCCTAGCATTTAGACATGGATAGATGATGAAATGAGAATACTGAAACAATAGCAAGGTAGAAGCAACCTACAACACCAAGATACTGTCTGATAAGAGACTACACTCCACAAAACTACATAGGAAAAATGCAGAAGATTAAACGATATACGCTCTACTGGAGGACATACTCAAAGGCACAGCCAATAAGATTGCAGACAAAAGTTGCGAGACATCTAGAAATGATTACTCCTTCGGATGAAACAGATAGATCTGTGTACGTCTTACCTAGTGAGCACAAGGTCTTTGGGTCAATTGCACGAGTGAGCTTAGTCCTGTGCCAGTCACTAAGCAGAGCACCTTGATTAGTGACTGGTGCAGAACTAAGCTCACTCATGCAACTGACGCCTGGCCCAGCTGTAGTTGGCCAGCGCTCAGCTCCAGATGATGCTGGCTGTGGTTGGTCCATGCACATCTGTGTGCAAGAACTACAGCCGGTATTGGCCTTTGGCTCAGATCTGTGTTCAGGCGCACTATGGCTTATGTCGGTCCAAGAACCTCACTCTCACAGTCTTGTACTAGTCTTACTTGTTCATACGACAGAGTAATCAGTCCATGACACCCAGTGCTATAGGGGGACAGCTCCAAATGCAGGGAGAAAGTTTACAACAATTGGTGCAGGTGCACTGAAGCTGCCACAGGTACGCTGGGTATGGTAGGACATGAGCCGAAGTGTAAAAGAAGGGGTGGGGGGTATTAGATAAGATTGAGCTGGATGGCCGCACCATGCACAGACAGCTGCATGAGTGTTCCAAGAAAGACTTAGCATCTCCGAATCCCCCCTCTACTGCAGAAACCAAGTCAGAAATCGCTCCAGCATGGGAATAGATATATACACTCCTTATACAGGGGCTCATACTGTGTGTATGTTTGGGGGGGGAGGGGGGAAGGGGGGGAGGGGTGGTGGTGGAGGGGAGGGTGGTGGTGGAGGGGAGGGGGAAGTGGGGGGTGGTGGTGGGTGGATGCGTGTGGGTAAGGGCGGGTGCTAGGGCAGGGCTTGGGGCAGAGAACGCCGAGGGCTCTGCAAGGGATTTGACTATTTGGGTTTAATGAACTGTAATGAATCGTATTCCATGTTTCAATCCAACTGAAACAGCCCATCTTTCATTCCCACTGTCTGTGACTACACATCATATCTTGTGAACTGGGCAACATTAAGTTTGCAAACTATTAAGTACAGAAAAACTTTTATAAGGTAATGGTAAATGAAACGCAATACGTAAATTAAATATGTAGACCATCTTGCAAATTATTTTACCACTGCATTTGTAAACTAAAAAGTATAGTAACAACTGTCAACAGTAACAACAGTACTTTTTAACCGACATATTCAATGGACATTACTGTACATGTAAGTGCGTCACATACATGTGAATTCACAATGAACTTGCACCAAACTACAAATACACAAATGTGCTGTATAACACCAATGTCTCGAACCTTGTCACCGAACACAGTCCATCATCCTAGGAACACAATGTAAAGAAAAACATTTTGCGTTGGCTAAGTGCAACAAAGTGAATAAAACAGCTAGATATCTACTACGTATCTATCATGGAACATCCACAAGAAACATGTTAACCCACTATGCATACAGATACTCGTACTGTAAAATGTACTGGTACCTGCATGCGCACAGGGGTCAAGAGCGCTAGGTTAAGAGAAAATGGCATACGCACTTTTGGAATGTTTGCCCTTGGAACGATTGCTGGCGGAAGAGTCAGACTTTTTTAGCCCCGAGGAGCCGGAGTTCTTCCTGGAAGACGTACGCGAACCTGCCTTCAGTCGTCCAACAGTGAGTGACACTTTTCCCATCAGTGTCTGCAAATGAAACGAGATGAGGATTTTATCCCAAAGTCTACCGTACTGTTTGGAGCTAACATACGTTTATATTTTAGGAACATTCAGAGTTGTTCATATTTTAAGGCTTATTATGCTGATCCATTTCCCTCCTCTCTAAGCTAACCTCTGATTAACACACACATTGGCGCACAGAAATAAAGACAGACACAGGGGGCTTCCCGCCATTGGTATGCTCTGTTGGCTCGTGTAGCGACAGGAATCCATTTCCTTCTATTCTAACCCACCCTCTGATCCACACACACTGGCACACAGAAATAAAGACAGACACACTGCGATTCCCGCCATTCATAAGCTCTGGTCTGGCGTAGCGTAGCTATTCTGAAGAAGAAGAATAGCACGAGCAGTGAAATGACGTCACTTCAAGCTTCACGTCATGGCATCATTAGTCCCACGATGCCAGTGTTCATAGTGACGACTTGATGTTATACGTCACTCATCGCAGTACAAACATCTTGACGTATTAGAGGATCACAATTTGCAATTTGCTTGCTGATTTTTACACCTAGGGTATACAGGTCACAACTTGATCTAATCCTACCCCAGAGTGGGGGCAAACAGCAGGCTTTTGCAAACACTGTTTATGAAAAATCATGCGGGTATTAATGAGAAGATAGTTTTTTTTTTCGCAAAAAAGATTCAATTGTGTTAATTCGTGAAAATAATCCCAAAAATGTGAAATGTTTTTGTTGTTGGTGCAAGTCTTCAATTTTGTGTGCACAGATCTGATGTTGGCCAAGTACAACAATGTGTTGAACGATGCAATAATCTGTCTGATAAAAAGACTGGTGCCAATCACGGCCATCATTTCTGTGTAAAAAGCAAGTGTTAGTGCTAAAAACTGCAAACATTCTGACATGTGTTTATGCATATGGCACCGCATTTAGCAGATGGAATAAGTAAAGCCATGCAATAAGAGACACAGTTCCTCATGAGCCCCAGCAGCCTGCAGGCAACTCATGTGGATCTATGCATCTAGCTGTTGGCACAACTTCTCTAGTGCCAGACCTTCAGGACACCGGCAGCATATTCCTGTGTGGCACTGCGCATGTCTTCCCCATTCACAGCCAGTATCTGATCACCCTGCATCAGCCGTCCATCCGCCTCGGCCACTCCACCTTTCACCTGAACAAAGAAAACAAACGCACTAATGTTTTGCAAAGACTGATAACAATATACAGTGGAACTGGCCAATAACAAGATCGGCCTCAAGAACAGATGGCTATTTAGGGGTCCCACCTACCTTTCTGAAAAATTCATTTTTCTCTAAAAGATATTTTTTCGAAAAATACTTACCGATGACATGACTACATGGGAATATCTACTTCTAGGCTCAATTTTAGCCTACTTGCCCGTTGTGTGCCCACACAACCCGAGAGGCACTCGGGGAACCCCCCAGAGGGGCCGAGAGTTATCTCCCCATACCTGCCTTACCAGATCCGGTCACGAGACCATTCAGTCTGATACTTCGCTCGAAAGCGGCAAGCGGGGCAGGAGGGAGGGACATCCGAGTCATGTCATCGGTAAGTATTTTTCGAAAAAATACCTTTTAGAGAAAAATGAATTTATTTCCTCAAAAACATTACCGATGACATGACTACATGGGAGAATTGCGATGAGGAGGCGGGTGCCGCCCAAAACTCCCCCAGCAGAACAGCGCCGTTCTCACCGTCGCACACTCCCGACAATTTTAGCGAAGTGCATCTACGGTGCCAGTGGCACCGGGAGGGAGTGTTGCGCGGCGGCGATGTCCCCCCACCAGTGCGAGATTCTCTCGCTGGCTAGCCAGGTCCCGGAGGTAGAAAGGGGCAAAGACCGATTCGGTTTTCTAGCCCACGGCTGCCACGATGTCCTTGACAGCGCGGTTTCGATCAACGCGACGTTCGTGGCCATAGCTCGTACCTCGTGTGCGTGAATGTGCAGCCTCTTCGCTCCCTCAGGGGAGATCTCCTGATAAGCGGAGCGTATGACCCAGCGGAGCCAGGAAGAGATCGTCTGGGCTATAATGTCACGCCGGTTGGGTCTTAGGGGTAGGAAGAGGCGCGACCGTCCCCTGCGGACGGGCTTAGATCGCCGCAGATAGATTTTTTATTAGGGCGCGCACGGGATCCTGTAGCCTGGTCTCCTGGGACCGGGGTCGGTCTCTCAGCGGCCTAATGGTGATCACCTAAGGCGGAGTTAAAGGAGACCTGTTATTTGCCAGAAAGGCCGGGTCCGTGCGCAGCTGGACGGAGCCATCTGTTCGGAACTGCAGATCGGCAGGGCGTGCTGAAGGCGCATGTAGCTCGCTCCCGCGCGAAGCGGTAGCCAGTGCCAGCAGGAAACAAGTCTCGCGTGCCAAGTCCGCGAGCTGGGCCAAAGGTAATGGTACGAAGCGGGCGGAGTTCAACCACGTGAGCACCCAGGGTAGGTCCCAGCGAGGAAGGAGCGAGCGGAGTGTAAGGCGCTGGGTGCCGAAGTGTCCCATAAGGTCGGCTAGGTCCTTGCCGGCGCCCGGATCGGGTCGTCCCAGGTGACGATAGGTGTCCGCCATCATGGACAGGTAACCGCGTACCGTGATGAGGGTTAGGCTTTGGTCTCGAAGAGCCCGAGAGAGAAGTCCGCCAGCGGAGGATGAGTCAGATCCGTGGGCGTAAGGCCAAGATCGGTACACCAGGAACAGAGGACTCGCCAGTTCCCTCGTAGGCTCGAAGGGTCGACAGTCTCTGGGGCGCAGCGATCGCCTCCATAGCTGCATCTGAGTATACTCTAGCTCCGGGGGTTTGCCGCCCAACCTCCAGGCGTAAAGGAGGAGCCACTCCAGGCAGGGGTGGAACAGCGGCTGGCACGGTTGCTTGAGCATGGTCCGCGGGGTGGGCAGCAGCAGGGGCGGGTCTGTGGCGAGGCTGAGCAGGTCGGTGGTCCAGGAGCGGTTCCAGCCGAGCGGTGCGACCGACAGGAGGAACGCCGAAGAGCCCCGCAGTTAGAGGGGGACTTAGGGCACGAGGACGGTAGGGGGACCGGTATAGGCCACAAGTCCGTCCCAGGGAAAGGAGAGCGCATTGACAGCCCAGGCAAGGTGGTCGGGAATCGGGGAGACGAAGAGGGGAAGCTGGTGGTTCCACCTCGGGGCGAACGACTCGGCCTGGGGAGTCTCCCAGCGGGCGCAGATCATCTGAAAGATGTCCTGTCGCAGGGTCCATTCCGTGTGTAGGAGTTGGTCGCGGCGAGACCGAGAGTCGGCCAAGACATTTAGGCATCCGGGAACGTGCGGGGCTGGAAGGATAATGCTCCGGTCCTCGCACCAACGCATCTTCCAGTAGAGGAGCATACACAGGTCAGGGGAGCGTGTGCCACCTAGCTTCTGGATGTAAGCAACCACGATCGTGTCGTCCAAAAGCACGAGAAGCTCCTGGTGTCGGAGGAGGTACTCCCCGGCGTGAAGGGCTCGCCATACGGCCTGCATCTCCAGACAGTGGGTGTGGGTGTGCGCCCAGTGGGAGGGCCAGGGGCCCGCCTGGAGGGGGAGAGGCTAAGGGAAGTCCCGACGCTAGCCACGTAGGGCCGGTCCACCGACGAAGGTGCGGACGAAGCCTCTGGGGCACTGGGACCGCGGCCGTCAAGTCTCTGGAAGACGTGAGCCAATGGAGAAGATGCAGTTGAATTGGCCGGGAGTAGAGACGCCCTAGTGGGATAAGATCCGCTGCGGCGTTCATCAAACCCAGCAACTGAAGCCAGACTCTGGCGGGGCCTGCATCCTCCCGAGCTAACTGGTCGGCTAGATCAGCAATCCTCTTGATCCGGGGCACCGGAAGGCGTACCGTGTTGAGGTTGGTAGGGAGTTCCATACCCAGATGCACCACCCGGCGGGAGGGAGAGATCTGACTTGCCGTCGTCTACTAGGAAGCCCAGGTGTGCCAGGAGGTGCAAGAGAGCATTCTCTGCCCGTGGCTAGCGCGGTCTCCGATTGGTTGCACAACGGAGGCCGTCCAGGTAGTGCGATGTGGACTGGAGGAGGACTGTCGGGCTAAGGCGACTAAGGCGTCCATCCGCCAAGTGAAGACCCAGGGGCGGAGGTTGAGTCCGAACGGCAATCCTACCGAAGGTGCTCGAGCGGTGCGCACTATTGTCCTGAACAGAATGTGGAACGGAAGGAGTCGGGGGCGCGACCGAGTCGCGCAAGCTAGGGCTGACGTCTCTCCTGGCCAGACTCAGTGAGTAGGGCGCTACGCCGGCGTACAGATCCTCCGGAAGGATCAGCGGGCTTAACGGGGAGAGACGGGAGAGGAAGGCCAGTCACGTGGGACGGCACATGGCGGACTGCTGCAGGCCGGGCTCAGTGAGGCGGGCGCTGTGCCGGCAAACAGACCCTCCGGAAGGGTCAGCGGGCGTGGCAGCAGTGGCAGTCCTCTGATCAGCCATCAAGTGACCTGAAAGTGGAACGGCGGGAGTCGGGGCGCGACCGTGTCGCGCAAGCTAAGGCTGAAGCCTCTCTTGGCCAGACTCCGAGAGCATGTCGCTACGCCGGCGTTCAGATCCTCCGGGGGGAGCGGCGACGATCCCGGCGAGGCGAATGATCCCTCCAGCGGCGCTCGAGGGGCGAGCGTGAGTGTCTAGAACTGACGGTGGAACGGGATGAGTCGGGGGCGCGACCGTGTCGCGCAGGTTGAGGCTGACGTCTCTCCTGGCCGGACTCAGTGAGAAGGGCTCTATGCCGGCGTTTAGATCCTCCGGAAGGATCAGCGGGCTTCTCGGGGAGAGAGAGAGGATGAAGGCCAGTCAACGTGGGACGGCTCATGGCGGACTGCTGCAGGCCAGGCTCAGTGAGGCGGGCGCTGTGCCGGCAAACAGACCCTCCGGAAGGGTCAGCGGGCGTGGCAGCAGTGGCGATCCTCTGGTCAGCGCACAACGCCGGGTCCCGACGAGCAGACCGTTCCGAGGGGCCGATGCGAGGAAGGGCGGTCGTTACCGAAGGGGCGGCGGAAGTGTCCACAGGAGCCGGACGAGAGATAGTAGACGGAGGTCGCTCTCGCCGATAAAACTCCAGAGGTCCGACCAAACGTCTCCGGCCAAGTCGCACAGACATCACGAGGAACGAACCGCCGACCCGTAGAGACTGAGTCGCCGAACAGCAAGGGTCCACCCAAGGGGGCACGGTGAAGTTGCGCTCGCAGATCCGGCGGCAACGTACTGCAGGGGCGGAGCAGGGCATCTCGACGCATGAGGTCGCAATTGGCCGAAGCCACCATCGCGTTGACCGAGGAATGGTAGGCGGCGCAGTTGGCGGTCTCCGCGAGGACCAGCAGGTCTCCTAGGAGGGAGAGAGATGGAAAGATGCCAGGATACCTCCACCCGACGACCCAAGGCTTGAGTGAGGAGCTCCATAACACCCGAGCAGGGTAAGGTGTTTCGGACCAAGGTCGCTGTCTTGTCCAGGCCCCGCGGCGGGGACCGCCGCAGCAGAGTCAGACCGCCGGCTAGCGACACCGCCGAAGGGTCCAGCGTAGGCAGAGGGATGGAGAAGGCTAGGAGAGTCCAACACACCAGTCCCGCGGGCCAGCGACGGTCGGAGAAGAAGACCGGCTCCTGGGACGTGGCGAGCTGTAGGTGCGACGAAAAGACGTCTCGAAGACCCTTAAAGCCGGGCGGTTGGGGAAGCGACTTAAACCTCTTGACCTGCCTCTCCGCGTCAACAAAGGCGGCGACCTTCCTCTTCAGCGGTGGGGAAGCTGGGCAGGCGTCCGCCGGCAGCGTCACGGCCACGATCCTGGCGGCTTCCACCGGAGCTAGAAGCGTCTCTGACTGGGAAGAAGACGGGAGCGCCGAGGGGGAAACATCCTCGAGGGCCGCGTGCGAGGTCGAGCGATCCTCCTCGTCCAACAGAGCCGAGACAGAGACTTCGGGTAGCAGGCTGAGCGCATCGTCCTGCAGGGGGCGTCGAGAATCCTCGCTGACAGCGCTCGCGAGGCGAGCGAGGGCGCGGGCGTCTGGAGTAGGAACGGTGCGGATCAGAGTCGCGGCTGCGTCGCGACGGACGGTGCTGACGTCTCTCCGGGCCCTACTCCGGAAGTAGGCCACTATGCCAGCAAGGCGATCCTCCGGAAGGATCAGCGGGCCTGGTGCGGGGAGAGTGGTGAGGACGGCTCGTCAACGACGGACGGCTCAAGGCCGACTGCTGCTGGTCACTCTCAGTGAGACGTGCGCTAAGCCGGCAACCAGACCCTCCGGAAGGGTCAGCGGGCGTGGCAGCAGTGGCGGTCCTGTGGTCAGACAAACCGCGAACCCCGACGAGGGGACCGTTCCGTGCGGGAGTGGCCGAGGAAACAGCCAGGGCGGCCAACGTGTCAAAGGGCGCTGAACGCTCGTAAGCCGGGCGGGCCCGCTCTCGGCGGTAAAAGGACCAAGGTCCGCCCACATAACCTCAGGCCAGGCCGCACACCGCTTAACTCTGGTATCAGATTCAGTCCACCCAACCAATTTCAAATACAAACGATTTTGAACTTCCAAACTACAGCAGCTCGCTTGAGCTTGCCCTTAGCACCACGTGAAAGTTCTGTGTTTACGTTCCGTGTATGAGTGAATGCGCGTGACTCACGTGAGCGCGCTTGTTGGGCCCAGTTCGGGGCGGCGCTTTGAGCCGATTTTCCATTGGGATAAAGCGCCTATTTAA
This sequence comes from Semisulcospira habei, assembly GCA_036245525.1. Taxonomy (NCBI): domain Eukaryota; kingdom Metazoa; phylum Mollusca; class Gastropoda; family Semisulcospiridae; genus Semisulcospira; species Semisulcospira habei. The sequence continues at coordinate 159,904,466 of BTPG01000005.1, forward strand.
TGTGCTTATTATTATTATTATTATTATTGTTATTAAACCTGTGGTCCGAGGAACCACCGAACGCGGTAGGGAGACCGAGTGAGTGTCCGTCGGCCACCTAAAGTCATCGCACCGGGAGCACAACATTATCGAAGCGTAGGCGGGCTCCCGGTGAAAGCGTAATGGGGCACTCTCGGAGGGCTAACAGGGCTTTAAACGGGCTAACACACACGGAGCCCAAGGCCCACGTGCAAACGGGCGCGACACGGCAACAGCCGACCGTGAGCTAATCAGGCACTACGCACTGAAACCAAACCACCAGCAAAAAGCAGGGAAACACCCATAGACAGCCGGCCCTCAGCCCGAGGGACGGCCGAGGGAACTACCGCTACCTTACCTCTGCAACGAAGGGAAGGGGGGGAAAGGGCAGTCAAACCGCCGTCCACAGACGCAGAAGAATCCCCGCAAGCAGCCCAACGAAGCAGGAAGAGAAGGCCAGGTAGAAGGCAGGGTAGAAGCGGGCGCAGAGCACACAGAGTCGGCAACAAGCGTCAGTAGGCAGAAGACCGGTCGAGGCAGCGAGAGCGCGGGCCAGACACGTCTTCTCTCCACGAGCGAAGTAGAAAGACTGAATGGTCTCGTGACCGGATCTGGTAAGGCAGGTATGGGGAGATAACTCTCGGCCCCTCTGGGGGGTTCCCCGAGTGCCTCTCGGGTTGTGTGGGCACACAACGGGCAAGTAGGCTAAAATTGAGCCTAGAAGTAGATATTCCCATGTAGTCATGTCATCGGTAATGTTTTTGAGGAAATAAACTGCTACACTATTCGGGCTACCTGGACAGAAGACATGGACCTGGTCCAAAATAGAAGTACTAGCCTAATCTGTCCTAGCATTAGACGCGTCAATCATTTTTTTCCAGGTGGCCTGATCCACATGAGAAGTTCTAGCCTAACCCCCTTGCGCATGCAGCCTGTGTGGAACTGATTACTCATTGTGCCCAAGGTACGAAACACCCACATTTTTGAGTTATCCTCCGAGGACTGCATTACAATTCAGGAGACAGATCGACCACGATAGTTCAAGGGTGGTGGCAGAATAGCTTGGCGGCTACAGGCGCCAAGCTATTCTGTTACCACCCTTGAACTATCATGGTCGAGCCATATCTTGCTGTTGTGTGTCGGGGGCAGAATCAGTTAACAGTGTGTGTGATTGTACTGTAAACAGTACCAGTGGCTGCATGCTCAAGGGGGTGAATCACTGCACAAGCGTCTCTGAAGGTCATTGGGACAACACTGGCCACAGTTGGTCCGCACGAGCTGTGTGCGGGCAAACTGTGGCCACGTCGACCCGATGACCTTTGCTTGTTGGGCGCATCCTTACAATGTCCGATATGTAGATGCCGACGTCGTTTTTCTTGCCTACGATAGACAGCCCCAGTCCCTTGCCCGGTCGCTTAACCAGCTCGACAGTAAAGACATCGTACAGATCCTCTTCTCTGGCCTGCTGGTCATCACGATACACAAGAATGCCCACACGGGCCGGCGTCTGGCGCAGTATCTGAATTGCACGGTCATGAGTGGCTTCTCGTAGGTCTTCGTTGTTCACCTGTGAGAAAAGAAGAACAGAATGTGAAGAAATATATGACGACCAATGACAGATGGCTCAATACACAGACTCGCTTTACTTTCACGGGTGAACCAAAAAAGAACGCATGATAGGAAGATGTGGTGTATTTCAGATTCTGATGCATAAAGTCAAACAAAATGTTGTGTTTTCTGTTGTGGACTATTTTTGTTAGATTTTTTTCTAAATCTGTTGTGTCATCTATGGAGGTTTATTTTCCCATATTGTGGCTTTCATCTTGTTTGATTTTCCCTTTCTACAAGAGAAAACTTGTGTTTCATAAAATGCACAGAACTCCACAACATTACATACAAAATAAGCTCCAAATTTATATTCTTCCCTTTTTCATTATTCTTATTATTATTCTGATTATTACTACACAATTCAAAGCACAGACCTCCAGTATCTGGTCCCCAGCCCACAGACGTGCATCCCTGGCAGCTGCTCCATCAGCGTACACTTCATGGATAATGATTGCTCCCTGAAACATACAGCACGAATCAATCCACCTGTCTGTAACTACGCATGGTAATTTATCACAATCAAATTCACTGAGACGTGTCCTCACACATGTAATAGACATTGCTCAGAAACAGTTAGCCATTTGAGCCCCAGGACCCTGCAGCAGGAGATGGATTGATCATGATAATTCAAGGGTAGTGCCAGATGAGCTTGGCGCCTGAAGGCACCAAGCTCATCTGGCACTACCCTTGAATTATCATGATCAATCCATCTCCTATAATTGGTACATAGTCATTAGGCAACACCTCAAAAATTTGAGAAAAGGGACCTTCTGGGTAACTCTTGAGAAGATGGCACTTATTTTTCTTCACAGGTACCAAAATCACTTCAATCAAATTCTTTCACTTCATGTTCCCTGGCAGAGAAGGGGTTAATCAGGCACAATCCTTGAGCTAACATTGTTAAGCACCAAGCTGTATTGTCCTGAAGAAATCACCTCGACAAAAAGCTGCTACCGACTGCCACAGGGTTTAAAAATGTAAATACATTTTCTTACACTCGCTGATGTACACGTTAACACCTGGCTGGTTTTCAACCTTGGCAAAAAGTGCTACTGACAATCGAAAGGTTAAACTGGCAAGCCACTCACAAGAAGAGTGTCCGAGCCACCGACTATACTGAGTCCCAGGCCGGTGCGACCCTTCTCGATCTCAATATACGTCTCTTTGCCCGATGCCACGCTGCATGTCAGAGGATCAACAGGGGCTTGCTCTTCTGGTGGGTCGGTCGACGATTCATCTGTACATACAAAATAATGTCAAGATAAAGGTGTACATTAAAAAAATAACATTAATCCTTTGGTTGTCCGCAGCGCTTTTTAATGGAGGAATCACCTCGATAAAAAGCGCTATGGACAGCCAAAGGGTTCAATAAAATACTGGTAGCAACTTCAGTATGCTAAATAATGACAGTTGCAAGACTTATTGACAATATCAAAATTCCTGAAGGAATCACCTCTACAAAAAGTGCTACCGACAGCCAAACAGTTACCCCCCTTGTGCATGCAGCCAACCGTACTGTAACAGCCCTGGTGGCTGCATGCTCACAGGCAGTTCATCAATCAGCCACGAATCATTTTTCAAAAGATAACAAGCATGTGTAGACATCAGGCTATTTTATGTGCAAGAGGCATAGATTCTCATGAGTCAATGCATCCTGCAGGGGCTCGTGAGAATCTATGCCTATCGCAATGTCTCGCTTGCCCAAGTTGTGTTCATCAATACTAATCCTAGGGTGTACATCATGCAGGCTCCATCTAGGAATGTTAAGCGACATCAGCAGGAATGCTCATGACGCACCCCCCCAACCTCCATCCACCAAAGAGAAGGCCTTTTAACTCCTACAATAAATGGGCTCATATTCTAAAACTATTTGCTGAAATAATGAGTAACTTCTTAACCCACAACATACTGAGGCTAAAAGCTTCAAATTTGTACACTGCCATATGCAAGCTACATTATAGTACTTACAGATAAGATATAGACCAATGGCTTTTAGTTCAAGGGTGGTGCCAGAATAGCTTGGCGCCTAGAGGCGTCAAGCTATTCTGGCACTACCCTTGAACTATTTTAGTCAGACTTATTTCACACACTGGTGTATTCCGAACGATAAGGGTTAAACCAACTCAGGACATTGTGTCTTGAACTGACTACTTCCCATTTGCTCCTTTATGAAATCTATTACAAACTTGCCATGGACTACCCTATAATTTGAATATTTGGGTACCAGTGCTTCTCCTTTGCTATGACATTTACTACATGGATTGCAATGTCTGTGGAAAACAAGTGCACAAAACACTCCGATGTTCTACAGTGTAAGATACTTTAACTATGGCAGTGTCTGATTCTTTACTCAAACTACCTGATGAGAAAATAACACTACATGTACACTGAACAGAAATGACAGACAGCATTTGCAAGTGATTGTGGAAGGTGATACTACCCATTGTGCACGTAGCCATTAGTACTGCATTAGGAAGGTTACGTTTGCAGCAAACGGCTCAATAAAAGAATGAGAATGAGGTCACGGCAGACAACTTACTTCCGGCATACGCAAACACACTACTCCAAATGTCTCCAAGAGGCATAGGTCTTCATAAGCCCGCTGGGCTCATGAGGATCTATGTCTCTTGGAGATGTTTGTAGTGTCGTCCATGCTCACAGCAGAAACTGTTTATCCTCTGTGACTTCGCTCTCGTTCGTTGTTTGGAGTCGTTTGTTGCAATCGAAACCTCACCAATACCAGTGACTGCACACACTTAGGTTATCGCCTTCACTGCCAGTCAATGAAAAAATATGTATGTGGAAGGAGAGCAAACCACTGAATACCCAATAATTCCATCGATCCAAGGAACATGGATATGAATACGGTCAGCAAAGAGGCAGAGAACATCATGAGCCCCCGCATCAGTCTGGGCTCACGAGTTTCTTTACCTCTGGAAGTTGGGTGGTGTTCGCATTTTACTGGCAGGGAAGGGGTCAATAAACAGAAATGAAACTTGAGAGGAAAAAGTCAGAATATCCCACACATACACAATGGGGAAAAGAAACTAAATTTGCATGACGCAAAGCAACTGTTCTTAAGAAGACGTGGGTCCTTAAAAGTTAAGCAGAACAAAGTGTGCCCCAGAACAGGCCTTGCTTATCTTTGCATATGAAAATAACACAAGATAAAAGTGAACTCTGAACTTAACTTTACAAACTGAAGAAAAATCAAAACACCAATTTTGATTTACAAACACCACGTGTATAAATTAAAGTATATGCGTGTCTTTACTTTCTCCAACCATAGATATAAAATTAATAAATCTCTTAACCCATTTAGCCCCCATGCACTATGGCAGGAGATGGCTCAACCATGATAATTCGAGGATAGTGCCGGATTAGCTTGGCGTTATCAGGCGCCAAGCTAATCTGGCACTACCCTCAAATTGTCGTGGTCGAGCCACGTCCTGCAGCTGGCTCATAGTCGCTAGGTGACACCTCCAAATGTGGGAAATGAGGCCTTAAATGAGGGGTAAATGATAAATGAGTATGGAAAAATAAAGGAAATGAGACTTTCCTACTCCGAATGAGACATAACATTCTGACTCAAAATGGGATATTTAATTCCTCTGTATCCCACAGCCTGCTGACGTGGGCCGAACAAGGTTGTGTGATGCACCGGAAATATTGCAGTGAGCAAATCTTGGTTCTGAGTCAGAATGCTATTTCTATCACCACTAGGGACGAAAAATGATCCTTGCTCAAATCACGTCCTAGATAGGGGGATAAAGAACAGAGGACTGTAACTGAAAGAGAACTAGTGAAAGTACAGATAATAAAAACAATTCAGCGAGGGTGAAGAAGCCTTATCCCTTTGGCTGTGGGCAGGGCTTTTTGCTGAGGCGATTCCTGCAGGAATCACTTCAGCAAAAAGCCCTACCAACAGCCAAAGGGTGAAAAGTGGAGAACTTTGTGTGTCAAACCATTTACCTTGCACACCATCCTTAGTAGGCTCAGGGCCTAATGTGGCCGAGTGAGTTGGGATAAAAAAATACATTGTGTACATTGACGACAAATTTACTCCACATCTGTACTTTACAATAGGCTGCGTCATGCATGCCCTTTCTTAATCCTTCGGCTGTCAGCGGGGCTTTTTGTCACCATGCTTCCAGCAGGGATCATCATGACAGAAAGTGCAGACAGCCATATGTGTGCATGCACACAAATCTGCAGACCGACAAACACCTGCACACTTACACACGCATAACACACACACACATGCACACACACAGATTGACACACCTCCTCACACATACACACACTGAGCCATGCAAAACACTCATGCCAAAATACATGGTCAGCATTTACTTCAATAACTCCTTCACCGCCGAGAAAAAGTAAACATCACCTAACTGGGAGAGGTATAAATCCTCAGTTGCGGGGGCTCATAAGGATCTATGCCACTTGCCGACACAACTGTGTTCCTTCAACAGTTGGGGATTTTTGACATTAAGTTTAAGATTTCAAGAACATGTCCTCAGGTAGTGAAGGGGTTAAGCATGCCCATGAACACAAACAGAGGCACACGTCCTCGCTCTTACACACACACGCACATGACGCTCTCTCTTGCTTACAGCAACATGCATTGAACTGGGAACTGCTTCTAATCAGAGTTATATACACAAAGATAACAATTAACACGGAACAATTTTAACCCATTTAAACCCTAGCACCCTACAGCAGGACTTGAATGGACCTTGATAATTTAAGGGTAGTGCCAGATTACCTTGGCACCCAATGGCGCCAACCTAATCTGGCAATACCCTTAAATTATCATGGTCCATCCATCTCCTGCGACTGATACACATTTATTTTTTTTAGGCGACACCTCCAAAACTGGCCGTTGGGCTAAATGGGTTAACACTGACCTTTTGTTACAAAAGGGCACTCACTTGTAAGCCTGTAAACAACATTAACCCCCTTTTGTGCGGGCAGTCACTGATACTGTTTACAGTACCAGTAGCTGCATGTGCAATGGGGTTAAAGAACGTAAAACATGTACGCACCAAGTGTATTGTTGACGAGCTGCACTCCGCCGTGTGTCCTGCCCATCCCGTCCCCTCCACCACACTTTCGTACTTTGAGTCGCACTGTTCCCTGAGCCTTGCGTAACAAGTCAAATGCCTAAAAAGGAACAGAAGAGCATACAGTGTATCAGTACACGGTGGCATATGGGTACCATTAAGTCCGAGCGTGTTACGCATTATCACGGTACTGTAGCGCTCAATTTACACCGACTTGAAGAAATAAGAAAAAGTCCTCAGGCTGACCTCAGCCTTACCTGGCCCATGCACAGCCATGAGTGAACCAGCTAAGGCTGATGTTGGTCTGAGGACATTTTGTCACCCAAGCATCCCCACGAGAGCCAGATGCTTGTGCGTGTTACGTCCCATAAAAAGATGCTCAGATGCTCTCTCAAGAGAAGCCTCCAAGAGCAAAAAGAGTGTCACCTGTCAGTAACCCTTTTCATCCTGATACACTACTGCTTGAAATTAATTTGACGATGATGGTTCAAGGGTGGTGCCAGAATAACTTGGCGCATGAGGCGCCAAGCTATTCTGGCACCACCCTTGAACTAAAATGGTTGATCTATCTCCTAGTCTGTAATGTAGCCTTAACTTCACAGGACAATAAGCATATTTTTACAAAATCAGTCTCAGGATGTAATGGGTTAAAGACCATCACTTAGATGGCTACAGCCAATAAATGATGGTCTTCAATAACAGGCGATCACTCATAAAGGTGGTCAATCAAAACAGGTTCTGGTGTCATGTTCTGACTCACCTTGTCATAATGTGCACCTGCCAGTGATTCATCTCCGACTTCCAGCAGCTCATCACCCACAGACAGCTGGCCATCCTGAAACAGGACATAGACGTTCAGAACATAAACACATAGAGTTAGCCCTTTGGCTGTCGTCAGCGCATTTTGTCACGATGATTCCTGCAGGAATCGTGATCAAACCAGCTACCAACAGCCCAAGGGGTTAACATGGTACACAAATACAATATAAACAAGAAGGGCAAAGCCATTAATGCTCACATGTGTGACCAATCCACATAATAAGTGTGATCTTGACCTTTCCAACAGGTCACTAAAATGAGCAAGTGTTCAAGTGTCTAAACATAAGTAAAAGATCTGTATCAGCAGAATCTGAGTTTTGTCAAAATGTAAGCATTTTCACAAATTAATGTCAACCCTCTGTGACCCTTGACCTTTGTGTATGTGTGTGTGTGTGTGGGGGGGGGGGGGGGCTGACAAATTAGTATGCATAGAAAGATGTTACCTTTCTGCCAAATTTGATTGAAAAGATTGCAAAGATTGCAAAAATTTTGATAAAAACTACAATTCTGGCATTTTTTATACACTTGCGGACCTCCTATGACCCTTGACCTTTTTTGAGGGATCATCCAAATTAGTATGCATATTAAGAACTCACCATCAGGTATCTCTATACCACGTTTGGATTTGAAGTTGAAAATAGTATTTGAGGAGAAACAATTTGTGTCAAAATTTTTACCTATTTCTGGACTCCCTGTGACCTTGATCTTTGAAAGAGGTCACTGAAATTGGTATGTTTAAAAAGGTCTTGCCACAAAGTGTCCTTGGACCATGTTTTAAGTCTGAGGCTTGAATAGTCTCCAAGAAAATGCCATTAAAGTTTACCATGGATGCCAGGCAGATGACGGATGGCCCATAACACACTCACTTTTGCTATTGCACGTGAGCCAAAAACTGAATACCAAACAACTGACCTATTCAGCCCTGAAAACTACATACGAAGATGGACTGACCAAATTGTTCAAGGGTGGTCCTAGAAAAGCTTGGTCCCTCCTATTCTAGCACTATCCTGTAACAATCTCGGTTGATTTGACTCCCTGCTCAGTAATGTAGTCTTCAGGGGACAATGCAAAAGTTTGGGAAGTTGGCTTTAGGGCTCATTGTATTAACCCTTTGAATCCCAGAAATAAATGACTTCCACTCTACAGAATAGAAGTCATTTAGTACTGGGTGTCAAAGGTTTAATAAAAGAAACTTTCTATCACTCAGTGTAACATGAGATCATTGAATGCTCCCCTCCCCCTCCCCACCCAACTCAAGAAAGGTTTCTTCAAAGAAAAAAAAAAAAGTGTGCACAGCATCTTAGAGAGCAAAGCTGGCAAGTTAATGAAATGTCTCTGCAAAAACAGAATATGTGAAAAAGCAAAAACATGTCAAAATGCATTGATCAATCAATCAGCTCTGAAGTTTATGCTCTGCTTTAACATTTTATACATAATGACCCCAGTGACGTGCAGATGTTTGTTCTTTTATTGATGACAGCAGAACCTTTTAAACAACCATATTTTGGAAAGGAAAAAAAAAAAAGGTAAAAAGACAGGTGCTCTCTGAAGAAAAGTCTTGAATGGCAAAACGTGATATTAACCCTTTGGCTGTCAGTAGCGGTTTTAGTCATAATGATTCTTGCAGGAATCATTGCGACTAAAATTGCTACCGAGACACAAAGGGTTAGAAGACCATCATTTAGGGAGCTGCAGGCATCTTTAATGATGTGATCCCTCACAAGTGTGATCGCTCAAAACAGGTTCTGCTGTCAATCAAGCTATTGATGGAGGGATGGGGGTATACAGGACTACAACTCCAACACAAATCTGGTATTGACAATCATCTCTGCCTATGAAACATGGATGAAACGGGTCAGCACAAGGAACATGCACAAGCGTAGAAGCAGATTACCACCCAACAGCAAGAGGTATAGATCCTCATCAGCTCCTGCATTCTGATGGGGCTTATGAGGATCTATGCCTCTTGCAGATGGGTGATACTGGCTGAAGGGCTGCACTGTATTTAAGTACTATCATTCATTCACCTTGGCAGCTGCTCCCCCGATGGTGACACTGCGTATGAAGATTCCCAGTCGACCATCTCGCGTCTCCTCCATCACACCAAAACCAAGACCCTGCGTCCCATGCTGCCAGTGGAAAGCAGACAAAGAGATGGAAAAGAAACGTTTAACTCTTTTAAGACGTGCTGCATCCGGATTCATGGCTTTACGCTGTGAATCTGGATGTGGCACGTCTTGAAAGAGTTAAGATATGCAAACTATGGTGGCACACACTTTCCAGCAAGTTCAACTAATACAGATGGGCACACTGGCCCCGCCTCATCGTAACACACACACAAATACATGAAATCTAATACAGTCGATTTTGCTTAACCATTTTCATCCTGATACACACATTGCTTGAAATAAATTTGACTATGATAGTTCAAGGATGGTGCCAGAATAACTTGGAGCCTGAGGCGCAAAGCTATTCTGGCACCACCCTTGAACTAAAATGGCTGATCTATCTCCTAATCTGTAATGCAGCCTTCATAGGACAATAAGCAAATTCTTAACAAAAATCATCCTCAGAATGTAATGGGTTAACTCTCTGCCTACAGATGTCAACTTCAGCCAGCACGAGATTACTTTCCCTAGAACACTAACAGCCGTCAGTGCTTGGTTACTTTTCAGTGCTGAATGTGCTACTTAACATGCACACTGGATCACAAAATGAACTCATAACAAAATTCTTTAGTGGCAGAGTTCATAGAAACGTCACTTTGGAGGCAAAGAGTTAATAACATCAAATGCAAGCATAACAAAAGTTGGATCAACAATGCTTTCAAAGATGTCCGAACCACAATGTGCCCATGTGAAATTACTGCGCTTCTGATATATATAACACCCAAACTCCCTTGCCCTCACCTTCTGTATTGAAATCACTTGAATGTCTGATGGTGTGTTTGTTTCTTCCTTCTTTCCATCCTTTGCTGCTGCTGCTGCTGCTGCTGCCGCCACCGCCACCGCCTTGGCCTCAATCTGCGAAGCACAACCACACACAGACAAATCAGCAAAGGCAGTCTAAGGTCCCTCATCAGGTCAAGTTCTTTCAGTCTCCAAGAGACACAGATTCACTTGACCCCTTGCGGTCACAGGGGGTCATGTGAATCTGTCTCTTGCCGACAAAAATGAGCATCGCCTTTTTTCAATCCATTTAACCCTGAGGCTGCATTTCCCAAATTTTGGATGAGTCACCTTAAGCTTAAGTACCAGCTGCAGGAGATGGACTGACCATGATTATTCAAGGATAGTGCCAGATTAGCTTGGTACCTGGTGGAGCCAAGCTAATCTGGCACTACCCTTAAATTATTATGGTCGATCTATGGCGTGTCGCAGCTAAACGGGTTAAATCAAGTGTTATCTCGCGGACAAAGCGGACAACCTTGGTAGGCGTAACAAATGATACAGTTCTTATTAGCTCAATCAAGGCATTCCACATCAATAGCTGCGAAAGTGTTGTACAGCATTGCCTGCGGCAATGCTGTACAACACTTTCGCAGCTATTGATGTGGAATGCCTTGATTGAGCTAATAAGAACTGTATGAGACTTTCACCGATATTGATGCGGGGCGCCTTGAATGAGCTAAGGCTTTGTGCACAAATCAGCTTGAAGAATTACCGATACAATGATGTTGGAAAACACAACAATCCTCTTTCTTCAAAGAACTCACCTCGGCCGCTATGGATGGCCCCATCCTGAGGGGCTTGATGGCCATACGATCCAAGTTGTCACTCCGTCTGAAATCAAACGTGCACACCAGCATGGTTAAAATGACTGAACTAGGACTTCTTAGCTCAGAAGCTTGGAAAGGATTGATGGTTCACAAACGGCAACAATGGCGGCCTCTGACAGAGGACTTCAGCTCGTGCCAAAGTTCTCGAAACTGACAGTTCACAAAAACTGTGAGCAGTACTGTCACAGTCAGATTCATAATTTCCTCATACCACCAAAACACATATATGGCTGAAGACTTATGTCTGTGTCAGAGTTCACAAAGTACACAGTCATCTAAATAAATGAGCAGGGTTAACTCCTAAATTTTGATGCTGATCTCATGTTTTCACTTCACACCACCAAAACAAATCTGTGCTACATAAACTAAACCAATGGACCAAAAACACTTTTTCAGCATATCCAAACAAAACTGCGCAGACTGAACCGGCGCCAGCTGCCTGAGACAGAATGTATGTTCAGTTAATTGAAAAATTGATCAGACCACAGGCCTGGCATTGCTGTCTTCTACACACTAAGAAAGAGCAATTAACACTTTCAATGCAAGGATCTGAAGACTTCACTTCTACAATTGGGGAGACCTTTTCAGGACATTCATGACATTTTACCAGTTGCAGGAAACAGCTTAATCACAATAGCTAAAGGTTAGTGCCTGATTAGCATGGCACTACCCTTGAACTATCACGGACAAGCATTTTCCTGGAGAGTTTAAAACTGGAGGAGTGAAAGAGCTGCTGTGTGCGTCAAACATTAACACAGCGGTTCAATATTGCCATTTTTACTGTCTGCTACTGTCAATAAACAGGCTGATAAAAACAAGCCACGCCCTTCCCACGGAGCTCTTCAATTTCAGGAAATTGGATTAATATTGGACTGTGTGCTATAAATAGCCTTGCAGCAGGAGATGGATCGACCATGATAATTCAAGGGTAGTTCCAGATTAGCTTGGTGCCTGATGGCGCCAAGCTAATCTGGCACTAAATTTAAATTATCATGTATAATCCCTCTCCTGGAACTGGAATATAGTTGTCAAGCATATGGATGCAAACACATAAAAATAGTCACGTACACATTCAATTGATAGGTAATGGGATACAAAAAATAAAGCTACATTCAATCATTGATGTTTGCATAATTAAAAGAAATTGCTGTGTGCTAAGGATGACGTACATCACACGTGACAGTGCCAAAAAATTTAAATGACTGAAAACGGCCCTCAGACTACAATGCCCCATAATACATGGCCAGCAAGAGACATAAATCTCATGAGCCCCTGCGAATGCACTGGCTCATGAGAATTTGTGCCTTTTGCAGCTGGAGCAGGCTGTTCTGTCTGAACCAAAAACCTGAAATTTCAGCTTTCTGGGATTTTGATAAAAGCTGAATCAGTATCCAGGACCGAAGACTGTCACCCAATGAGTACATGCAGGTTAGCAAAGTGTATGCTCACACTCTCCCACACATGCAAGCATATGCCCGCCCACATATTATGGTTGATCTAGCTCAATGTTATGTAGTCTTCAGACTACAACCCCAAACTCAGGCACTTTTATCCTAAAGATCATGGGGATAACCCAGAATGCAGAAGATCGGGCTCTTGTCAGCTGCTCTTACCTGTGCACAGCTGTGCGCGGGGCAACTGCAGCTGACATAAAGACACCATCAATCTGAAGGTCTTTACTGACCAGGTTAAGTCCAAACCTGTTAATCCTTTTAGCCCCTTGGGTGCATTTCCCAAATTTTGAAAGTGTTACTTAACGACTATATACCAGTTGCAGGAGGTGTATTGACTGATAATTCAAGGTTAGTGCCAGATTAACTTGGCATCTGAAGGCGCCAAGCTCTTCTGGCACTACCCTTGAAATTATCCTGGAAGGGTTAAGCCTTCAAATGTTAAAACTGACCTGTTGATTATGATTTTGACAACGGGCGTTGTTGTACTCTTCACCGTTGCTGACGCATTCAGGTGACTTCGCCCGTACAGTACCAGGCCATTTATCTGAAAGAAAACAAAGAAATGTGTGCCATATATAAAAAGTTGCAAGTTGGAAGTGTTGGGCTTCAGGAAAGCTGTGCCACGGTTCAAGGGGGTCACAGGCAGAGCTCCTATGATCCCTGAAAAATTAAAGATTTAACCCTTTTCATCCTGATACACTATTGCTTGAAATAAATTGGACCATGATAGTTCAAGGGTGGTGCCAGAGAGCACCTGAGGCGCAAAACTATTCTGGCACTATTCTTGAACTAAAATGGTTGATCCTGCTGTAATGTAGTCTTCATAGGACAATACGCAAATTTAAAACGTTGAGCCTCAAGATGTTATGGGTTAAACAATAGCTGAAGTGAATTCCTCCTATTTGACAAGAGAAGTTATACATGAAGAATAAAATGAATGAAAAAAAAAATCTTTCCAAATTTCGAATTTCAGGAATGACTAAAACATGTGGACAGTCCATGATAATAATAATAATAATAATTACGGTATTTATAATGCGCTTATCTTATAATAATTATAACTCTAAGCATGCACTCACAACTCGCACACGCATGCGCACGCTTTAGACAATGACTCATGTAACACAGATAGTGAAGATACCTTACGACGGTCAGCTTGGGGTGGGGAGTGTGGTGATATAGTGCTAGAACTGTTGAAAGAGGTGAGTTTTGAGGGCGGACTGGAAGGAGGAGAGCGAGTGTTTCTGACGGAGAGAGAGTGGGAGAGTGTTCCAGGTAGATGGACCGTATACGGAGAAGGAGCGGGGGCCGAAAGTGCTGAGTTTGGTGCGGGGGATGAGGAGGCGGAGAGGGTCGGAGGCGGAGCGGAGGAAGTGGGGAGGAGTGTAGGGGTGAAGTAAGTTGGAGAGATAGGCAGGAGCGTAGTTGTTCAGGGATTTGTAGCAGAGAGACAGAATCTTGTATTGGATGCGTTGGGGGATGGGGAGTCAGTGAAGGAGCTTGAGCAGGGGAATGATGTGGTCGGATTTTTTCTTTCCGAGGACGAGGCGGGCAGCATTGTTCTGGACGCGCTGGAAAGTGAGAGTGGTGGAGTGAGGAAGGCCGGAAAGGAGAGAGTTGCAGTAGTCGATGCGAGATAAGATGAGAGAGACAGTGAGTTTGGTGGCAGCTTCGGTAGCGAGGTATTTTCTGATCTGACTGATGCGGCGGAGGTGGAAATAACATGCCGTCAGGTGCCAAGCTGATCTGGCACTACCCTTGAATTATCATGGACGATCCCTCACTCAGAACTGGAATATAGTTGTCAAGTTGACAGCGGAAAAACATTCACTGGCAGACATAGCAGGGATTGTGTCCCAAAATACCCCACCACCACACACAGACAAAACACCATCTCCCCTTTCTTCTGAACAAAGATTCATGTCACTCTCATTCACTAACATTATAAATCAATAAGACTACCTGCACAGGCATCAAACAAATTCACTAACCTCCAACAGCTCGTCCCCAACTTGAATGCGTCCATCGCGGGCAGCAGGACTGTCTGGCTGGATGCCGGCCACGAAGACGCTCATGGTGCTGCGATCACGATTGCCGGCCAAACTCAGGCCAATGCCACTTTTCCCTCGCTGGAACTCGATAATGTCAATCTCGCCACCAAGATCGGCATACTTCTTCTGCAGACGTTCTGAACACATATGATGAAAATCACACATCAAGCCCTTGAGGTCGAAATTCCCAAAATGGGGAGTTACCCCTTAAAGAAAACCCCTCAGTTAAGGAGAAAAAGAATGATCTGATAGTTCAAGCGTGCTGCCAGGATAGCTTGGTGCCGCTAGGCACCAAGCTATCCTGGCAACACGCTTGAACTATCATGATCATTCTTTTTCCCCTGTTGTTGTGTACTATGGCTGAACAGGTTACAAGTTCAATACAGGCCACTTTTTAAACAGTTCGACAAAATAACTGACACAGAGCTTTCGTAACTGATGTGTGTACATGTAGGTCTTACTCTTTTCTGACTGAACAAGTTTTGAATTGATGTTAACCCTTTGGCCGTCGATAGCGTTTTTTGTCATGAGGGTTAATATACTCTCGACCTAACATGTTCCTTCCCATGACTCCTTCACTGTCCAACTTGACCATAGCCTTTACCACTGGCAGTCAGCCACCACTCTCCCATGAAACCCCTTCGAAACTAGTGAAGTGTGTCAATAGTTTTAGCCTTTTAACCCGCTACATCTTGAAGCTGATTTTATTAGATCTGCTTATTACCCCATGAAGGCTACATTACAGATTAGGAGATTGATCAACCATTTTAGTTCAAGGGTGGTGCCAGAACAGCTTAGCGCCACAGGCGCCAAGCTATTCTGGCACCAAAGTTGAACTATCATAGTCACATTTATTTCGAGCAATAGTGTATCAGGATGAAAAGGGTTAACCTGCATCCTGCAGTACTACAGGTACATGGCGGTCAGTGCAAAGTCATTGACATTCATATGAACTCTAGTCTCTACAGGAAGAAAAGATGATAACTACTGATAACACATAGGGAAAAAATATTCTAAGACTCTTCGAAAGGAAACTACTGAATGAGGGAAGGGAGAGAACTTCACACATTGTACTGGCTGCGGGAAGACAATTAAGTGCTGCACAGCAGAGTTTGGGAAACAACCATTTATTTTCATGTCGGTCTACAGCCTCATTGGTGTACGAGTAAGCATATTATACCATTATACCATTTGCAAGAGGCACATATTCTCATGAGCCCCTTCAGACTGCGGAGACTTATGAGAATCTACGCATTTTGCACATGAAATCCAAACCAAAAAGGTGACTGCCAAGTGTGTAAAATGCAAATAAGTACCCAACGGAGAAAGAAACAGGCTTAGAAAAGACAAATGTCTTTGCTAAGCATGTTTCTTTCTCCGTTGGGTACTATTTTGCACATGGATTGGGCTACACCAAAACAAATACTTGGGGTCAGCGGGCATTGCAGACTGAGGATTGTCAGTTTGCAAATTATAAAAAAGAAATAATCTTCTTTAGAGACAAGTGGTCTTTCAAGAGGAGTCCAAATAAGCAGTAGTGTCACCTGTCATTAAAGGCCATTCAGTGGCGGATCCAGGGGGGGGGGGAGGCGGGGCCCAGGGGGCATTGGCTCCCCCCCCCCCCCCCCCCCCCCCCCGGGTCAGCCCTGACAAAAAAAATTTTTTAATGTTTTTTTGTGAAAGTTTTGTTTTACTATTCGATGGTTCTTCTTTCTTGAATGGTGTATTTCACAATTATCTCATGTGTTCATGGGCCTATAGTCAAATAGCCTACTTCCACTTCGCACTCCTTACCTGCACCTGTCACAGTACTTCACCCAGACATAGAGTGCCATGTGCCCCGCACTCACAGGGGCTCATGAAAATCAGTGCCTCTTGCTGTGCGATACAATCCTCTTTGCATCTTCAGACTGAGCAATAATATCTGGCAAAAAGCTGCTGACTGCTGGTCAACCTCAGTGTCCAATCACTGCAGAACTGGGGCTCAACTAAGTCCCTCAGCCAGGCATAGCGTTTAATGTGCCCCTTCAGGCACAGGGGCTCATGAAAAGCATTACCTCTTTCTGTGCGATACGATTGGTATTGCATCCTCATACGTGGCAGTCATCTAGGATTAAGTCTATGTCTGTGTACACGCCAACTGTGATCAGAAAGCGAGAAATCAACTGTGCTGTGAGTGTCGCCCCCGGGGTGAGCAGCAACTGGCCTGGGTGTCACAGGTAATTGCTAATCCCCTAATCCTGTCACACATCACTCTCTCAGCACATTGGGTCTCCAGTCTCACACAGATTGCATAGCTTTGTCTTCCGTGGACATGCACAAGTGCCCATCAGAGTAGCAATGTGGTCATTGATGCGTGTCACCAGAGGGGAGGTATGAAATGTCTTGATCAACCTTAAACTAACCCCTTAAGTAATCGTCAGCCAGTGTAAGAGGTATACATCTTGAGTGATAATGCCTATTTCTGTGATCTGATCCTGTGTTCCTCATATGGAGAAGGTTTGGGGGGGGGGGGTGTAGACAGTATCACAATTTTCACAAATTATGGCTGTGTTGTTCCTCAGACGGAGGAGTACTTGGTAGTGTAGTGTTGTTGTCAAACACAAGGTGATTGCTCCTGCAAAAACTCCAGGTAGAACATTCTTTTCAATAAGAAAATTACCATATAAGAATCAGAAGTGCCAGACTAATCTTGTTTTGTTAGGGTGGTGGGGTGCAGGCAGGGAGGTCAAGTGCATGTAGATATGATCAGCCCTTCCTTTTAAACTTTTTAAAAAGTGCCAAAAGCGGTGCTGTGTCCCGAGATGAAAGAAGAAACGTTTTAACAAATAAAAAAATATGTCTAAAACCCCCCCCCCCACCCCCCCTGCAAAAAAAAAAACAACACACGACGTAGAGAGAACGGTTACTAATAATAATAATAATACCGTTATTATATAGGCACCTTTTCTCAATTTTGGGGCGAATCGACTCAAAGCGCCGCGCACTGAGACCCAACACGCACACTCACGTAACAGACACGGATTTACGCCATTTAAGACAAACATAGTACAAGACAGACAGAGGGCCAGTTCAGCTACTGAAGTTACAGAGATTTTTGATCACTTGTATTTGAAATTTGTAAAGTGGCCTGAAACTGGTACCAAAGTGTGGGGGGTGGGGGGTGGGGGTGGAAGAACTGGAGTACCTGGAGAAAGAACCCCCAACAACACTACAGTACAATTTGAAAGAAAATCCCAAAAAGAAAGCACCAAGAAAGAATAATTTCAACACAAGTTATTTGTAATTGTTCATTTTAAGCGCGTTTCTTTCTTTGTTAAGAATTTATGCTCGCCTGATAGTCACCATTTTGGTCTGGATTTCTTTTGTATGACACAGTTTGGAAAACTGGGGGGGGGGAAGGGAGGGCTGTCGGGCCCCCCATCGAGACACCCCTGGATTCGCCCCTGCCATTATTCATGTGGCTAAATCTCTCATAAGTGTTATGGCTAAGGACAGGTTTTGCTGCATAGAGCATGCATTTAATGTCACTTACTTCTTGTGTAGCCAAACTCATCTTCTGACTCGCTGTCACTTGCACCATCCACTTTACCATCAACACTCTGAAACAACAGGACAATTCAAGTTGTAAATCACCAACAAAGGTTACACACACATTATGACCTTTGGACTGTGAAAGCAAAATTCTACTCCTTCCTACTCACACATGACCCTTCACTACATTTAACCCCTAAACTGCCAGGGCATGGCAAAGTCTACATAGCTGCAAGAGACATAAATTCTCAGGAGCCCCCGCCATTACGGGGGGCCTATGACGATCTATGCCTCTTGCCGACGCCACTCTGTATCAACATTTCTTTGATAGCTGCAGGTCTCTGACATTGAATACACGACTTCCAAAACAAAATCTGCATCCACTGGTAGCAAGTGGGTTAAACGCACACCATGTAAGCAGTCAAGTTAACAGCTGCAAGTGTCTATACCTAGGATGATTGGCTCAAAGTCCTCACAGACTAAACTCTCTCTGCTAGAAGACAACATTCACAGATCAAATGAGCCCAGCGAATGGCACACATTATACCGGCTATTCATTCATGTGCTATTCTGTGATTTTGGACCTTACGGCCTCTGGCCATAAGGTCCAAAATCACAGGCCAGCACACAGTCACACCTCACACAGAAGTCACTATTCACGGCAGATCTGAAACTAAGTTTCAAAATACGTCTCCTCACCAGCTGTCCAGCAGCATCGAGAGATGAGGTTTGCGAAGAGACGGGCGGCAAGGAAGCTTGGGCGCTAGGCGCTTCTTCGAACGACTGTACAGACTTCAGCTGGTTCGCTTCCAAGTCCCCTGGCTGACAAAAAAAACAACAAACCAACAACAAATAAACATTCAAAATAAACGATTGTAACTCATCAAAGTGGATTCAAAAATGTCCATCAAGCATAATTATATCCTTTAAAGTTCAGGCAGTGGTAGCGAAGGCATAAAAAGTCCATGTATTTCCTCAGTTGACTGCTGTTTCATAACATCTGAATGGATGAGAGTGTGAAAACTTGAAAGGACTGAAAATGGTCCATGTTACGCCTATCACCCCTCCCAGGGTATAGGCCGTCGAGGAGAGACCTCCAGCGACTCCTGTCCTGTGCTTCTCCTTCGATTTTACTCCAGGTGGTTCCCAGTCTCTTGATGTCTGCTTGGAGGTCTCGATGCCAGTGTTTCTCGGCCTGCCTCTTTTCCTCTTTCCCTGGAGGTTCCATGACAATGCCTGCCTAGTGATACTGGAAACTGGCTTTCTCAGACTGTGACCTATCCATCCCCATCTTCTTCACCCAATTTCATTCTCTGCTGTTATCTGCTCTGTTCTCTCCCAGAGTCTGATGTTGCTGATCTTCTCTGGCCAGTGGATTTTCAAGATTCTTCTAAGGCAACTGTTAATGAAGATCTGTACTCTGTTGACTGTGGTTTTTGTCAACCTCCAAGTCTCTGCTCCATATAGGAGAACTGCTTTTACGTTTGAGTAGAAAATCCGGACTTTGGTGTGTTGTGACAGCTCTCTGGAACTCCACACTTTTTTCAGCTGGAGAAAGGCTGCTCTGGATTTACCGATTTGTGCTCCGACATCTGCATCAGTGCCACCTTTTTTGTTGATGATGCTCCCGAGATAGATGAAGGACTCCACCTCCTCCAGCGGGGTGCCAGCAAGCAAGACTGGTTCTTCCCTGGTTGCGTTCAGCCTCATAAAAATGGTCCATGGACGACTGGTAAGTATGCCCCATGATGCATGGCCAGCAACAGATATAAATTCTCATGAGCCCCTGCATCCACAGGGGCTCATGAGAATTTATGTCTCTTGTAGACGGAACAGGCCTGTTCTGTCTGAACCAAACAGCGGGACTTTTGAAAAAGCTGAATCAGCCTCCAGGTTGGTTGGTTGTACATTGCTTAATGTCCCGACAGCAACAAGACTTTCTCAGGACGTGCCTACACTGCATGTGAAAAAAAAATCTAAAGAGAATATTGAATGTATGTCGCCAGCCAGTCTAATACGCTAAATAAACCTAAGACCATTTAGCAACACATACCCAATATCAAGAGCTACAGACAGTGCAGACAGTAGGGAGAGTTTAAAAAATAAAAATACAGGTGAATGGACCAAGGGTAGACAAACATGCGCCCCAGAATAGAGGGGAAAACCCACCCTGTGGGGCTGACCAGGGTGACCCTGGGAACTAAACAGTAGTTAACCCCACTCAAGTCCCCCAGGGCAGAGCCGGGTGGGGGCAGCCTCCAGGGCTGAGGTTGTAATACTTGTGAATTTTATCCATATTAAGAGATACTTAAGGGATTAAAAAAAAAAAAAATTAACCCCTTCGCCACTGGAAAAATGTGAACATCATCCAACTGCAAGAGGCGAAGAACCCCCAGTATTCATATCCTTGTTCCTTGATTGATGGGATTATTCAGTGTTGAATTTGCTGTGCTTTTAAAGATGTAATTTTGCATCCACTGGCTGTGAAAGGGTTAAATATTCAACGCAATCCTTAGGCATGAATAAGTTAACTCACACATGAGGAGTCGATGAGGCTCTGCACGGTGAACTTGACAGGACTGGTGGCATTACGTATCACCTCCACTGCTTCATCATGCGTGGCGTTCCGCACATCTACACCATTCACCTGTATAACAAACGGTCAGTCACACACTAAATCAGAACTGTCTTTGTCCACCACACAAACCATTAGCAACTTTATTCTCAGTTTTAGTAAGCTTCATGTAATTTATCTATCCTCTGCAAATGGTATTTCTCAATTCTAATCGGTATCCTCCACTGACTGCAAATGTCCCTTCCTTCAAAAAAAAAGGAGAAGGAATTACCGCTAAACGAAAACAGTGGGTATCCTCTTTCACATTTCCACCGTGAGATGGCTTTAGTTGCCTGCTCGGCGTTAAACCCAAATAACTAACTAACCTTTCACATTTGTTCCTATTTCAAGTAAACAGATAGTTTAGAGCGATAGCAGCCTTGCCTGAATACTTTTTATCTACAGAATCTGTTTTGAGTTACCACATTTCTCACAAGAAAAACTGGTCTTAAAAGACAGGCTCTCTATCAAGTGAAGTCTTGAAAGGCAAAGAGTGTCATTAACTCATTCAGCCCGACGCACGTATTTCTAAAATTTTGGGGGCGTCATCTAACGACTATGCACCTGTTGCAGGAGATGGATCGACCATGATAATTCAAGGGTAGTGCCAGATTAGCTTGGCACCAACAGGCACCAAGCTAATCTGGCACTACCCTTGAATTATCATGGTCAACCCATCTCCTGCTGTTGTGCATCAGGGCTGAATGGGTTAAAGACAATAATATGGTCTTTTTGACAGGTGATCTCTCATAAAGGTGGTCCCCTGAACAGGTTCTGCTACATTAAGACATTCAATCCTTAACCCATTTAACCCCAGGGTCCCAGGGTGTAAAGATAATTTTCTAGACCTAAATGTGAGTAAGACCAAGGAACTACTGATAGACTTTCGAAGAAACCCTGCCCCTGTCCCTGTTCTGATGATCGACGATGTGTCTGTTGAGCGTGTGACTGAGTATAAGTATCTTGGAACAGTCATAGATGATAAGTTGTCCTTTAACGCAAACACCTCCCTCATACACAAGAAATGTCAGTCACGCATCTACTGCCTCCAGAAGCTCAGGAAGCTGAATGTGAACCCCTCTGTCCTTCAAACTTTTTACTGCTCTTTTATTGAGTCTGTCATCACTTTCGGTTCTGTGTGCTGGTATGGAGGTCTGAGTGTGAAGAACAAGAACACCCTGGCACGAATGGTAAACATCTGCAGCAAAGTGACTGGCAGTAAGCAAAACAGTGTGGAGTCCCTGTATGAACAGCGTGTGGTGAGAAAGGGTAGGCGGATAGCTTCAGACAGATCCCATGTCCTTGCCCACCTCTATGAACTCCTCCCCTCTGGCCGCAGACTCCGCACGCACAAAGCTAGAACACTTAAGACTACAGCACAGTTTCATCCCCAAATCCATCACTCTAAGCAATCTGTAGGTACATCCACGCATACCCAAACCTAACTCCTCCCCCTATCCCCCTTTACCTGTGCAATCAGTAGGAATGGAGCTTGTTGATTTTAGAGAAGTGATTATATTGTGTTTCATTTGGTGGTGAACATGGACATACTGGGATTGTTGTTACTGAGTGTTTACCCACTAATTATTTTACTATGGTAGACTTTAATTATGCAGCTTGTGTAATAATGTGTAATAATGTACTGAGATGTTTGTATAATAAGTAGTGAGGGTTAGGACTAGGTTGAAACACGCGTATTATGTATGCATATGTAGAGGTGGGTGTGAATGTATAAGTGCCGCTCAGTTCAGTCCATAAAAGATGTTTGTGTGAGATGTGTAAGAGTTATGTGTAAAGATTTTGTAATGTTTACTTTATATCCATTTGGAATTTGTAGCTGTGCAAGTGCAGGGAGAAAATGTTCATAATTATGCTATAATGTTTTTATGTCTTGTTTGTACTATTTGTTATAAATGTACCACAACCGAATTTCTCTTTTCGAGATAATAAAGTACTCTTATTCTTATTCTTATTTCCCAAAGTTTGGAGATGTTACGACTATGTGCCAGCTGTAGGAGACAGAGTGACCATGATAATTCAAGGGTAGCGCCAGATGACCTTGGCTCCTGGAGGCACCAAGCTCATCTGGCACTACCCTTGAATTATCATGGTCGATCCATCTCCTCCTGTAGGACGATGGGGCTAAATGGGTTAACACACCACTGTGGATGAATCAGGCGGGATAGTTCGAGAGTCATGCCAAATGACGTTGGTTCCTGTGAAGGTGTTGAGCTAATCTGGCACTACCATACCCTTGAACTATTATCATGGCTGATCTATTTCCCACAGCTTGTACACTGTCTTTCTGGATGCCTACCAAAATAGCAAAAGGTACGATTAGGTCTGAAAATGTTAACCCTTTGGCTGTTGGTAGCATTTTTTTGTTGTGATGACTCCTGCAGTAATCACTGCAACAAGGCAATACAGACGGCCAAAGGGTTAAAATGCTTTTTTTGTTGTCAGAGATGACGATGTACACAGTACCACAGTAAGCACAAATCTGATCACACAGCACTGAGTGGCCATACCTCGAGAATGCGGTCACCAGTTTTGAGAGACGCGTTGGCCTTGGCGGGACTGTCGTCCAGAACATGTTTGATGAAGATGCCAGATATTATGTGTTCCTGTGTCACATGGAACATATCCACTCGTCCACCTGAAACACAAGCAAACCAGTCAATGAGATGTCCACTAGCAGGGCGTCAGTTGTTCTCTGAATGCTACACTGCAACGCACAAGACACATCAATCGCGAAAGTGCAAGAGTGGTGCCAGAATAGTTGGCTGGATCATTTCCCTCACTCTGAAGAGGCGAGCGGTGCAGATCTCTGCTAGCAATTAACCCACTTAGGACCTGCTGCACTGCAGGTGGATCAATCATGATAATTCAAGGGTTGTGCCAGATTAGCTTAGCGCCGTCGGGCGCCAAGCTAATCGGGCACTACCCTAGAATTATCATGGTCGATCCCTCTCCTGCACCTGGAACACACAAAATTTGAGAAATGTGGCCTTGGGAGTTAAACGGCTAAGTAACTGTGTGCCTTTGCATTGACTTATCAGGCGTTTTTCTTGAAAATTCACAAGAAAATGTTTCATTCTTGTTATTCCAAAGTGCGATTCCCCGCATGTTCTTTTTTCTATTAATTTTTCACCAGTATTTGTTTTTATTTGTTGGTTTCCTTAGCGAGTTGTCCCTTTTTTGCTATAAATTTCATAAGACAGGATCTGGATGCATGCGTGACCGATTCCATTCAAAATGCACCTGAAGGTGCCAAGCTCATCTGGCACTACCTTCGAATTATTATGATCATTCCATTTCCTCCTGCAGGGTCCCGGGCCGCTAAATGGGTTAATGATTCCCACAAGTGCAGGGGCTCAGGTGGATTGATCTATGCCTCTCGCGGACCCAAATTTGTATCCACGCTCATTCGAATGATCGATTGCGTTCAATGATTCACACTTAACCCATTTAGCCCCAACGCACCACCGCAGGAGATAGATCACCCATGATAATTCAAGGGTCGAGCCATCTCCTGCAACTGGTACACAGGCGTTGGGTAACACCTCCAAAGTTTAGGACATACAGCCACGGGTTAAACGAGTCAACAAAAATTTCAGAAACCCCAGTCTGCGACCAATGGCAGAGTATGGGTTAATTAAGTAAACAGTCACACAAAACAAAGGTAAAATCAGTGGAGACTCACCCACAATACTTATGCCCAAACTCTTGCCTTCCTGACGGTAAAGCTCCACAGTTCTTGGAGGACCCCACGCATGGTTGCCAACCGCTGGGGACCCGTCAGCTGCCAGGGACTTCTGACGCGGGGACACTGGCTGAGTGGGTAGTGCTGCGGTTGATGTGGCGGTTGCGAGGGTGGGGGAGGAGGGGGCGTGGGCGGGAGAGGTGGAGGTTGATTCGCTCTGGTTTAATACTGACCCAGTCTGTCCTATAACACTGGCACTGAAACAGAAGGACAAAGGTCACGGTAATAATAATACTTCAGTTCAAGGACACCGATTTAATAAAAAAAAACAAAAAACATTTTTGTGTGCATTACTTATCAAAAAAAAAAAAGCGTGCTGGTCTGTGATTTTGGACCTTACGGCTGTCAGCTGTAAGGTTCAAAATCACAGAACAACACGTCATTCTGAACCTTGCTCATCCCTATATGAACTGATAACAAAACCCAGGGGCTTTCAAGGTCATGGTAACAAGAGCACTCAAGAAGTCTTTAATCATTTCTTGAAACGAACAAACACACACCAAAACTTGCATGCTAACTATAAACGATATAAGACACACTTATGTGTGCTAGTCTATAATTTTGGACCTTGTGGCTTTTCAGGAACAAGATCCAAAATCACAGGTCAGGCCTGTCAAGCAGTAACGTCTAAACACCACAACACAGTGCACCTCATGGCCATTTCAACCCGTATCATACTGAGGCTAAAAGCTTCAAATTTGTACACTGCCATATAATATATGCAAGCTACATTAGAGTACTTAAAAATAAAGACATAGACCAATGGCTTTAGTTCAAGGGTAGTGCCAGAATATCTTGGAGCCTATAGGCGCCAAGCTATTCTGGCACTACCTTGAACTATTTTTAGTCAAACTTATTTCACACACTGGTGTATTCTGAATGATAAGGGCTAAACATTGTTATGCTGTCACACACAGCGCAAGGAAGGGAAAGGTGATGACAACTGCAAGTAAACCTGAACAAGGAAATAAATGCCCAAAGATATACTAGGATATTCACAGCACAATTTATTAACCCCTTTACTGCCAGCCGACGCAGACTGAGTTTCCGACATTATTGTCAACTCAACGTCCGAGACCCCCAGCCAAAGGAACATGGATACAAAGACGAGTGGTTTCAGCAAGAGGCGTAGATCCTCATGATACACTGCAGTCGTGGTTGATCATGAGGATCTATACCTCTTGCAGATGCGTGGTGTTCAGCTGTGAAGGGGTTAAATCTGCAGGTTGTTAGGGATTTAACTGGAAAATTGTACAAAATGGGTTGTAATTGTCCTTTCTAAGCATGTTTCTCTTCCTTGGCTATCACTTTTTTTTGCCTGGATTTCATAATTCACAAGTACAGCAAATATATCATGATTGCACCGTCAGTCTCATGACTCGGGCAAACGTCTGCTTATGCATTCAACTCCTATGTGGATCTGGATCGGTCGATTACTGCACAATATACACGCATATAAATTTAACAAAAGAGATTAGACTCTGCCCTTTGGCTGTCACTGTGTCAGCATCGCTTTTTGCTGTCATGTTCCTCTAGGAATTGTCCAGACAAAAAAACGCCACACCAACAGTCAAAGGGTTAATCACACATCCACTGTTTTGTCACTTTTCCACTGCTTCAAACCCATGTTGTTGAAATTATTAACAAGTACATCTTAATGAAGTTCTATATATCGAGACAAATATTTTGAAAATGCAACTGAATGACATGGCAGATGAGACACAGACTGACTAGGACTTTGACCATTTTCAGCATGCACCCTTAAAAAGTCTTAGCCTATGCATGGTAAAAATGAACCCATTTAACCCCGAATGTTGGAGGTGTCATCTAACCATTATGTCCCTTGTTGCAGGAGATAGATCGACCATGATAATTCAAGGGTAGTGCCAGATTAGCTTGGCGCCTGACGGCGCCAAGCTAATCTGGCGCTACCCTTGAATTATCATGGGCGATCCATCTCCTGCTGTTGGGCAGTGGGGTTAAACGGGTTGAGCCTTGCACTCCCAAGCCCGCACCACAAAATTGTAAGACTCGCATGCAAATTACATGCCAGACTGACTCACATTTCCGCCGTTTTCGGCACACACACTTGAATAGTCTTAGTACATCTCATGGTAAAAGATTAAGCCTCCTACTCCCAACTAGCCAGCAACACAGCACCACCGAACAACGCACTCTTCTTCCTAAAAAAGTCATTTGCCAAATGGCAGTGCTGCCAAGACTGATTTGGTTGCTGGAACCTCCTTCCTTTTACCGCTCAGCACTTTCCTTGATCCCTCGCCAATCTTACGTGATCTCTCATCAGACCCACAGCCAGTAAACACAAGGCCCTCGGGCCGCCCGGCGGCAGTGATCGGCTGCGAACTGTATCTACGGACTTTCTCACAGTCTGTTCGCGCCCGAACCTATACTGACGCAAAATAGATCGACAAGTCGACTGGCCCGAGTGACATATGGGGACGCAAGGGAAGCTGAACTCATTATCACTTTCACTATTTAAACCCGCGATCGACGTACGCCGCACGCGGCATCAATTTGAACACTATTAAACAAAGCTCTCAGCTTGTAACTGACTTGTAGCATTGCCGTGCTCCCAGCCCTACCTCTTTGTCTGATCACTGGATGTTGTGGCGTTAAGCCGATGGTTTACATCTCCTGGTCTGTGATTTTGGACCTTGCCGTAGGGTCCAAAACCACACACCAGGACACATCCAAGAATATCCTCAGACTCCGAAGCAGCAAGTCTCAAATAAACTGAGGAGATACATCTATCAATTATATAACAGTTCACTGCGGCGGGTGCCCTGACCGACTAGCTTGCCAACGTTTGCAATATTATATAATCCGTGTACATGGCCAAGCACCAAATTCAGCCACTGTGGCGCTGCTGCTGATCGAGCTCCTGGCGCACTGGTCACAGCACTACCACCGTGCTACTGCCAGCACAACATGCTACTAACGGTCAGTCCGTCATACCGCACGCCAGACCGCGCAGTAGAGGGAAACAAACTCGGCCTCATTACTATGGCGGTCGTTGGAGTCTGAGGGAACATTTCACGCCGCCTCACAGACTTCAACTCTCCAAATGCATGTCTCCCCCTGAGACGCGAGCCAAACGTCGATAAGCAAGAGGCACGGATTCTCATGAGCCCCTGCGGACGCAGGGGCTCATGAGAATACGCGCCTCTTGCAGATGGAGACTGGAGAATTTCCACTTTCGTGGCGGCCACAATCTCTGCTACCGGTGTCAACCAGGCGGGGGATCAATACCGCCCAGTCCTGCTGCCTGTTGCACGGCTTCTTGCGGAAGTGACCTCTCTTTCTCTCTCTCTCTGGGTGCTAAAATACGCCCTCTGGGTATACCCGCCTCTTCCCCCCCCCCTTTTTTTTTTAAAAAAATCTATAGAGTGTCTGTGTGGTTAAATCTGCAATTATTCCCCAAATATACCATTAATTTCATATGACCACATTTTACTTCTGATAAATACCTGTTCACATAAATCCGACGTCTTCATTGCTAGCAAAAGCTGTCTCTCCTCTCTTTGCTGCCTAATCTATGCAACTTCAAATTTTGGAGGGGTCACCCAACCACTATGTACCAGTTGCTGGAGATGAATCGACCATGATAATTCTGGGGTAGTGCACAACCCTTGAGTTATCATGTTGAATCCATCTTCTGCTTCTGGGCGTCAAGGTTAAAAGGGTGCTGCATAAAATCCACTAAATAGCTACAAAAACGCCGATGAAAAGGACAAAAAAGGCGGCACTGATGCAGATGTCAGAGCACGAATCGGTAAAGCCAGAGCAGCCTTTTTCCAGTTAAAAAAAGTGTGGAGCTCCAGAGAGCTGTCACAACACACCAAAGTCCGGATTTTCAACTCCAATGTAAAAGCAGTTCTCCTATATGGAGCAGAGACTTGGAGATTGACAAAAACCACAGTCAGCAGAGTACAGACCTTCATGAACAGTTGCCTTAGAAGAATTTTGAAAATCCACTGGCCTGAGAAGATCAGCAACGTCAGACTCTGGGACAGAACAGAGCAGATAACAGCAGAGAATGAAATTGGGCGAAGAAGATGGGGATGGATCGGTCACAGCCTGAGAAAGCCAGCTTCCAGTATCACTAGACAGGCATTGTCATGGAACCCCCAGGGAAAGAGGAAAAGAGGTAGGCCGAGAAATTCCTGGCGTCGAGACCTCCAAGCAGACATCAAGAGACTGGGAACCACCTGGAGTAGAATCGAAGGAGAAGCACAGGACAGGAGTTGTTGGTCTCTCGTCGACGGTCTATACACGGGTAGGGGTGACAGGCGTAAGTAAGCCAAACTTCATGGAGGTCACCTCTCTTACGATGTGGACCAGAGGCACAAAACTATTCTGGCACCACCCCTGAACTACTCTCCCTGGGTCCGCTATTATCAGCGGTATCGAATCGAGGGAGACAACTAGTGTGATGTCTTGTTATAGTGTGTCAGGGGCAAGTATTAAACCATTCAGCCCTGACACATCACATCAGGAGATGGATCGACCGTGATAATTCAAGGGTAGTGCCAGATTACCTTGGCACCTTCAGGCGCCAAGCAAATCTGGCACTACCCTTGAATTGTCATGGGCAATCCATCTCCTGCAACTGGTACATTGTCGTTAGGTGACACCTCTAAAATCTGGGACATGCAGCCATGGTGTTAAATGGATTAATTCTTACCAAGCGATATGCTAAGACTGTTCAAGGGTGCATGCTGAAAATGGTCGAACTGCTAGTCCGAGTCTCGTCTGTCATGTTATGCAGTTGCATTTTGGTTTGGTGTGTTTGGTGTTTGTATTTGGGAAATATGGGATATGGGATTTGGGAAATGCGGCCCGTGGGGTTAAATGGGTTAAACTTACCTGGGTGAAGGCATGCTCGAATGCGAAGGACTCTGTTCGGTGCTGCGGGGAGTCACACTGCCATGTGTGGGCACGCAGGCAGCAGGAATGTACGTGATACTGAAACAGGCAAATACACAGACACATTTCAATCAAGATGACGCGACAGACCAATACACTCATACTGTTAAACCTGTCAAAGCGACCAGCTCGCGCGCGCGCGCGCACACACACACACACACACACACACACACACACACACACACACACACACACACACACACACACACACACGCGGGTGACAGTGCGAAAAAAATTGAAATGATTGGAAATTGTCCACGGACTATTTACGCGCCATTATCCATGGCCATCATGAGACATAAATTCTCATGAGCCCCTGCCGTCCGCAGGAGCTCATGAGAATTTATGTCTCTTGCAGATGGAGCTGGCTGGCTGCGGGGCTGTTCTGTCTGTGCAAAAAAATGAAACTCGGCTTTTGGGGTTTTGAAAAAGCTGAATCAGTCTCCAGAACTGAACACACCTTTGTGTCGTACTGGTACCATTAGTTGTTAATGAGAAGTCCTGTGTACTCAGTGATTCTAGAACCTCTTCGGCACTGGCAGGGATGCTAATTGTAACCGGTATTCACGCTGCGCGAGGTAAGCAGCGTTCATGAATGCCGCACTCAGAAGGTAGCAGCGCACCCCCCCCCCCCCCCCCCCCCCCTTCCCGGAACTTAAAGGACAATGGCCTAATCAATAGAGTAATTAGGTCTTTGGGGCAAGACTGCCCATCACGACATTGCCTGGACACGCTCAGTCCCAATTTTAAATTCAGAAGGGCGCCCATCCCCCCCAATCCCCCCCCCCCCCCACCCCGGCGGCACTTCCGATATGGTATTTTAGGAGCACTAACAGCCTAAGTAAGTTCCAGACCAGCAAGAAGTACAGATTCTCAGGAGTCCCTGCGGCCGCTGCGGCTCGTACGAATCTAAGTATGTCCCTTAACTCATTGGAGGCGTGCCGTATAGAAATACCCGGCGAATAGCCGTGTACCCGTATACAGTTAGTCTCCAATGAGTTAAGATGAAATAAATGGGCTGGTTGATGGACTACCACGCAGATACATCAATTGTACATTACGTTTATGCACTAGGGCAACGACTGAATGCATCGATGTAAGATGTCACAATTTCTCTCTCCATTTTTAAATCCAAGCTTAAAACACACATTTTTTCTGTTGCATATACTTAAAGACCATTTTGTCTGCCGGCTCATCATGTGTGCGCGTGTGTACGTGTGTGTGTGTGTGTGTGTGTGTGTGTGTGTGTGTGTGTGTGTGTGTGTGTGTGTGTGTGTGTGTGTGTGTGTGTAAGTGTGTGTGTGTGTGTTTTCTGCTCCTTGTAAATCTGGCGCTCCACCATTTACAAGGCAGCTGTCTCCTTTGAGGACTCTCACAGAGCTAGCCTTAAGGACAAGCGGCTCAGGAGAAAAAACAGAGATGCCGCAGCTCAGAACCCTGGCCATACCTTCCCCTGCAGCCACTGCGGTCGAACCTGCCTGTCTCGGATTGGCCTCCGCAGCCACGAACAAGCCTGCAGACTTCATGGGCAACTCCTATAAAATCTTCGTTCGCGAAGTCAAGCCAAGAAATCACTGTATGTCTGTTGTCTTGTTGTTGTATGTGTTTGTTTTTGCATTTTGCTTTGTGTTTCATTACTGTGATTGTAAAGCGCCTCGAGCACCTTGGTGATTAGGCGCTATACAAATTACCTTTATTATTATTATTACAATTGCAGTTAGCCCCTTCCCTGTCAACGAGCGTACATTTTGTTTCTGAAGTCTGCGTTCACTAAACGACCAAAAGCCACGCGGACACAACTAAGCGGTCTCAGCAAGAGTCATAGATCCTCATGAGCCCCCGCAGTTGCGGGGGCTTATGAGGATCTATACCTCTTGCAGTTAGATCGCCTTTCACTTTTTCTCGGCAGTGAAGGGGTTACTGAAAGCCCGCCGCATACCGCATGTAGGTGTTACAGCGTTCCCTTGGAAACGCTATAATAAGCTATAAGCGGTATACAGAGAATCCTTTGGCTGTCGCCGGTGACGCAGCACATTTTCGCAATCAGATTTCTACAGGAGTCATTACTGATGTCGAGACAAAAAGCATTACATACCATGGTCCCGTTGTATCAGTATGTATTTCAGTTTGAATATCGGCTACCATGAGATGATGTGGGCATCGGACTTAAATTTTCTGCGTATTTCACTGAACAAATCAGCATGCTTGTGAAAGAGGCGTCGATCTAACCGTATCAACCCCGGCGCTGCCTCAACAGGAACCGCTCATGTGACTCCAAGCTTCACGCTCGCACTCAGGCTACTACTTTTCTGTTCTCAAGAGCAGTGCTAGCTTAGTCTGGCTCAGGCTTCTCAAGGCGACAAACTAAACTGGCACTACCGTGGAACTATCACGGTCAGTCCACCACCCTCTGGCCAGTCAGCACTACATCCAGTGACAGAGGAAACTGCATTTGCCAACGCCTTCAATTTCTGGGCCCAGTTTGCGCAAAGCTCGACATGGCGACAGTTCCAGGTCAGAAGCCCACCCACAAACACGGACATTCATGGCTTGACTTCGCGAACGAAGATTCTATAGGGCTTGCCCACGTCGTCTGCAGGCATTTTCGTGACTGCGGAGGCCAATCCGGGACAGGCAGGTTCGACCGCAGTGGCTGCAGGGGAAGGTCTGGTCAGGGTGGGCGTTTCCTAAAGCCTGCGCGGTGGAGCTTTTTGGTGGAGTGCAGTGTGCGCAGTACTGGCCCCACCCTTTACACCCTTGGTTCGTTTGCCATGGCCTAGCAAGCTGGGACGGTGGCATCGAGGTCCTCAGGTCGTAGGTTTTTATATCAGACTGTCCTTGTCTTAGTCTCTGGCTCAAAAGCCTTCCCCGGAGACACGGGGGCTTTGATGTCAGGGGTT
This sequence comes from Semisulcospira habei, assembly GCA_036245525.1. Classification (NCBI taxonomy): domain Eukaryota; kingdom Metazoa; phylum Mollusca; class Gastropoda; family Semisulcospiridae; genus Semisulcospira; species Semisulcospira habei. Next base: position 159,937,018 of record BTPG01000005.1, read on the forward strand.
TCCTCCCTTAGCCTTTCCGCAGCCAAGCGGCCAGGCCTGCAAGGCAGCAGGGGACTCGTGGGGGCCGGGGTCCTCTATGTCCCGTGCAGATGTGAACATCTGCCCACTGCCCAGACGGTGACACTTACCAGAGGAGAAAAATCCAACGCCGGAACCCGGTATCGAACCTCGCACCTTTGGCATTGGAGGCAGACGCCTTAACCACTGCGCCACTTCCCCGTCAAGGACAAACAACATTAAAACAGTCTACCACTCAATCCCCTTCCGTCCACAAGGAGCGCAGACCGCCACGAGCCCCTTGCCGGCTGCAGGGCCTCACGTGAATCCACGCTTCTTGATCGACAGACTGGCTTCGCCACGGTAGGCATCCTCAGACTGACGGATGCCATCCGGATTAACCTATTCAACCCCAAGGCCGCATTTCCCACATTCTGGAGGTGTTACCACACGACGATGCACCAAAAGATGGATCGACCATGATAATTTATTTCACCTCAAAGCCGCTTTTCCCAAGATTTTTAAGGTGTCACCAAACGACGATGTACCCGGCACCACCCTTGAATTGTCATGGTCGATCCACCTCCTGCTGAAGCGCGTGGGGGCTAAATGGTTTACGCTACACAACTTCAAAAAAATGAATCATTTAATGGGTATAGTTTTCTCCTCCCTCCGCAAGGCGCACAGATCCTCATTGACCCCAGGAAGTGGCTTGTAAGAACCTTGACTGGGGCTGCCAGAAATCGGCTTCATGTACACTGCCAGACTGAGCGCGATCCTCCAAGGACACGTCCGAGGCTGTAGCGTAAATAAAACGAATGTATTTTTCCTCACTGCAAGAGGCATAGATTCTCATGAGCCCCTGCATCCGCAGGGGCTCATGAGAATCTATGCAACTTGCTGCCACAAACTGTCTTCATTGGCATCGCCAGTATTTGAGAGAAGTCACGCGAGGCTGCAGAAGAAACGCCGGGTTACGGTTTCAACCGCAAAGGGGCAAAGTTTGCTGCATTTGCACACAGCCATTTCAACCGCACAATTTGCAGGATTCATTTTGCCTGGACTGGACTGGATTTGAAGTAAGGTCGCAGCAGAGAGAAAACAAATCAAATTCTCCGGGAAACTGCGAAACTGACTGACCCAGAAAACTACGCGGTAACCAGATCGAAGAATAGAATAACGAAATAGATCAGCAGGTCAGTCAAACATAGCACAGACTTCAAACATTCCATGGGTTCATTTTGCCTGCTCCATCTCCGCAAAGAAGCGTATATATGCTCATGAGCCCCTGAAGGCTCATGCCTCTTTCTCGTAAGGAGTTGACGCCTCCATGACATCCACATTTTGAGACACTTATCTGGTATTAACATTATGACTGCTACGAGGATGTGCTGTGATCCGGGCGATCCAAACGGCCCCTTTAGACCTTAATACACTGAATTTAGTCCTTACTATAAAGGGACCCAACCTACTGTCTTGGACCAGAGTCAGCTTTAGGCTGAATGACTCCTGTTGTGCAGTGAGGAAGAAGGTGGGAGGCGTGTGGATGGCACGCAAAAGCAGAATGACAACCTTCCAGTTTTTAACTTGTAGACACTGCACATCCACCCGATTATGATGACAGGCGCCATAGTTCTAGTGTCTGTGATGGTCTATGATTTTGGACCTTGCGGATACAGCCGCAAGGTCCAAAATCACAGACCTGCACGCATTCAAAACGCACACGCAAAAGAAATCCGGCTGAAGGTGAAAAAAAAAAGTTGTTTTTTTCCGTATATAACCGCCTTTCATACTCTAAATGTGCACTTAACGGCCGATGGATCTCACAGTAAAAAATTATGATGCTGGAACAATAATGATAAAAAGAATATGTCCATCGATAACAATAACAATAATAATAATTAGTATTTATATAGCACTTAATCGTAATCAAAAGCTCTATATCTGTACACAAAAATAAAAATACAATAACATATGAACATAACAAATAAAACACAATACCCAAACACACCCCTTTTACAATGAACTAAATAACAATGTATACATAATATGTTCTAATTGACATTCAGTCTAAAACAAGGAGGATTACAGAACTACAACTAAGGCATCAAACACTGGCAGTTATTCAAAGTTAAGCTTCAACGACCTCTTGAAGTCAGAGACAGACTCACTGTTCTGACCTCAAGAGGGAGTGTTTTCCATAACATCGATGACAGAAAAACTTAAAAGATCAACGAACAAAAAAAAAAAGACTGGCAACAATTCCATCACTGACGTGTACAAAACCCCAGGCCTCTTAAACCTCTCTGTTATTCCCATCACCTTCACAGCAGAAGGTTCTCGGGCAGACAAAGGCGCGAGTATCTTCTGCTTGCTGCGTTCCTGTAGCAACGCATCCCCTTCACACACACACACACACACACACACACACACAACTGTAACAACAACAACTGTAGCCAACGCTTTCTTGCGGTCCGCTCCTTCGGGCCAGTGATTTTCCAAAATTCCATGTATCTTGAGAAAACCTTGTATAGCACTGCTGACCGCCCTGTAACCCCTCTCCAAGCGCCGGTGACACAAGAACTGAGTGCTGGAAAACGTCAATTGACAGCTCAACCACCTCCCTGGTCTGAGGAAAGAAGACGGTGAGCGAGCCAGAAAACACAATGAAGCACGGACCTTCAATGCACACAAAATATCCGATGGGCAACAGTGAGCAGTATATTAATTTATATTTTGAAGAGCAAAAAAAAAAAAAAAAAAAAAAAAAACCGCGACATCAACGAACACGCAGGTCTTGAATGATAACGATGAATGATGAAACACTAGCTGCCTCAACTGACACTGTACGGGTTAACTCTTTCGAGACCTGCCGCATCCGGATTCGCGGCGTAAAGCCGCGAATCCGGATGCGACACGTCTCGAAAGAGTTAAATGCCTACGGAACAAAAACATGTATGTAAAGTTCATCTAGGGCTGATGGACTCAAAACCATCGGCAGTGAGTGTAATAATCCCCGTAAGCCCCCCCCCCCCTCTCCCCCCCCCCCCCCACACACTCACGCTGATTCCTGTAGGAATCACCTCGAGTCAATGCGCTACCGACATCCAAAGGGTTAACCTTAACCTAGGCAGGGTAGTTTACCTGAAAAAAAATCCTTGTAAACGGACCTGATCTCTTGATACTGGCGGCATAGTTTCTCATGAGCCCCTGCGGCTGCACGGTCTCATGAGACTCTATGTCTCGTAGACAGAAGTAACTGGCTTGGGATTGGGGGGGGGGGGGGGGGGGGGGAGGAAGGAAGGAAGTGCCAACCTGAGGCTGGATTCAGGCGAGCAGCAGAAAACGGCAATATCAAAATCAATAATTCTATCTGATCACAGGTTCCCCCCCCCCCCCAGCCTCCCTTCCCTCTGCAAGTAGCAATGATTCTCATGAGCTCATGCAGCTTGCAAGGGGCTATGTGGCTGCACACTTGGCAGCGATCTCAGCCTTATGGTTACCGGTCCTCTGGAACTCAGGCGACTTGCCCGCGCTCCTTCAGCTAGACTCTCCGCCAACTGATAAAGAGTCGGGAATGTTCATGCAAAGCTGAGAAACGGTGATGCCGGGAGGAACGGTCCCCAAAGAAAGCAAAAGGTCCTCGGGCCGACGTCGGCCGAAGTGGGCCCACGCACTGTCGTGCGCGGGCCCTCTGGGACCGACGTCGGCCTGAGGATCATTTGCTTGTTTGGGCCGGTTTTCAGTCCCTTATCGGCGGGGGTGAGAAAAACTGACGGAGAAAAAAAACAACAACAACAACAACAAAAAAACACATCTGGACATTACTAGCGCGCATATTGGTTCTTCAATCCTCCGCGATTGTTTGACCGACTCCATCGAATAATTACTGCGCAGTACCAGGCTAAATGCGTTGTGCCCGCCACGCGAAAGCGGGTCAGAGACTTGAAGTGGGGGATAGCCTAATTAACCCTAAATAGACCCGAAAAAAAGAAGAGACAACGACGCTGAAGACAGGCCGGCACGATCTGGCAGTGTTTGTGTTTCGCGACAGCGTGTCACACACACACACACGGTTTTCTGTGCTTGTCAGTGGCATCCAACTGGCTCTTTAACGATAAAAACGTTTCGGTCCGCGTCACGCGGCATAGAACTGACGCAAGAATGTCGACCGTGTTACTGTTATATTAACGGCGATACCAGGATAGCTTGGCGCATGGAGGCGCCAAGCTACCCTGGCACCACCCTTGAAATCATATCACGGTCGACAGGCCGTGTGCTGTTCGCGTGTTCTAGCAGATTCCTATCCGTCATCACTGAATGAGATGACGAGCACAAATTCAATTTGCAGCTAGGGCTTAGTTACGGAGGCGTCATTTGTCCTCAAGTGCATACAGGTGGTACGTGCAAATGGCCTGTGAATGATCTTGTGATTGCCAGGCTATTGTTGTCGCCATCTTCACCCCGGCAACAAACACCACACGCTCAACGGCCGCTGGCAGCAACAGCTGGAGAGCCGATCGTGGTCAGCAAGAGGCATATATTCTCATGAGCACCTGCACGTGCAGAGGCTCATGAGAATCTATGCCGCTTGCAGACGGCCGAGGGACTGATTACGACTGACTTGAACGTGCCGTCAAACAACACTTTATTTTTTTAGCTGTCATGACGCACCGATCAGCATTCGTCCCCAGGCAGATGTAAATGGATGCAAGGGTACATAAAGATGTATGCATCCTGCAGATGAACCGAGACTTCGGGATATCGCTCGAGAGTGCCAAACCTCTATTCTCTTTGATACAAAAAAAGCACCTCGACGGAATCACCTACGATAGCATCTGAGGCCAGACAAATGTCACGCATTACCAGAGGCCTCCAGAATGTGATCGGAGCAAGTTTTATCTGATGAAACAAGACGCTGCGAGGGATGAACACATTCAATCAGACCTCCTAGACCTTGTATCACCCCATGCCATCACAGCTTTGCTACATTCCCAACGGAGTCCCCATCATTCACAATCCCATAACTCGAAAAGCTGACACAGAACCGGAGTGCTCAATTGTGGGCGGCCGTGCGATAAAGACTTTGTTGACTACGACAACTATGTATTGTTGCAGAAGATCGGCAGCTTGATCGTAACTGTTCAAGAGTTGTTCCTGATAAGCCTGACGTCCTCCGAGGCGCCAAGCTAAGCAGGCACTTACCAAGTTGAACTATTGTGCTTGAGACATCTGCTTAACTCATTCTACCCCAAACGCACCACAGCAAGATAAGGATCGACCATGATAGTTCAAGGGTGATGCCAGAATAGCTTGGCGCCTATGGGCGCCAAGCTATTCTGGCATCACCCTTGAACTATCATGGTCGATCTGTGTCCTGAACTAGAGTGCAGTCTTCAGAGGACAACGGCAAAATTTGGGGATTTCGGTGTTGGGGTAGAATGAGTTAAACCCCTTTCCTGCCACTAATACGCACACCGTTTTTGTTTCTGACGTCTGTGTTCACTGAACGATCAAGAGCTACAACTGGCCAAAGAACGTGGACACAAAGCGGTCTCTGCAAGAGGCATATATCGCGGGGTCTTATGAGGACCTATGCCTCTTGCAGTTAGAACGTGTTCACTTTAACTCGGCAGTAAAGGGATTAACCTCTTCCGTACCAATTTCTCGGTATCTGTAGGGCTGACATCCTCAACAAAAGTTAACAACCAACGCTAGCGCTGTAAATCTTTTATCTGCCCACTCTTTGAGTCATAGTGTCCGGCTGGGGGCGGGGGGGGGGGGGGGGGGATCAACTTCTAAGCACTACGGGTGAGATGGATCGAACGTTACTGCCAAAAGGAAGTGCCTGGTTAACATAATGATTTAACAAGCTCACAGCCGATCAAGCACTTATCCTTCAGCCACAACTGTCGACGCATTTCCTACATACAGTTTGGCATGAGAATTTAAAGTGTGCGTTCCTTCACGCCCGTCGTACAACAAATACTGAAATAGAAAACTATCGATTTTGTGGTTCACGCATCAAATCCCTGAAATGCAGAACAATCAGACGTTGCACTATAAAAGCATGAAAGGCAGGTCCATTTAAAATTAATTTATCGGAAGTTGCAGAAAATTTTCAGACTCAACCAGATCTGCGCGAGGAACAGATTTGTATGAGTCTCTGCTATTGGAGGGACTCATAAGAAGCTGGTGCCAGTTGCATGGGTGAGCTTACTCCTGCGCCAGCCACTTAGCAAGGTGCTCTACTATAGCGGAGCACCTTGCTTAGCGGCTGGCTAGGACTAAGCTCACTCATGCAACTGACCCATGTTCCTCTTGCAGATCTGGTTGATTCTGCATGAGAATCTGCACCTCCTGTTGACAGAGACCGGTCTCTTCGTTACTCCGAGACTGAGGCGGCGGGTTTTCAATGTACGACAGGACAAGACAACGCATGAAAGGCTTTTGGACTTTTTTCCCACAAGCCTCCCAGAGGCAATCAACAAAGTGAAACCCGGGTGTCAATGTTGGAAAAATACAGGCGGCGTCTGAACTGACTAAAACGGTTTCCCGGTCAACTAGCCCATTCATCTCCAATGCAGACCCAATGCGTCTGCGAACTTGAGATCCATTGCATCATACCTCCCACTCAAGGACTGGCCATAATGCTGCGTGGTCCCCCCCCCCCCCCCCTTTACCCATGATGTTTTAACCCTTTGCGTGTCAGTAGTGGTTATAGTCACGATGATTCCTATTGGAATCTACGAGACAAACAAAAAAACCGCTACCGACATACAAAGTGTTAATAATAATAATAATTACGGTATTTATAATGCACTTATAATAATTATAACTCTAAGCACGCACTCACAACTCGCACAAGCATGTGTACGCTTTAGATAACGACTCACGTACCACAAACAGTGAAATACATTACGACGGTCAGCTTGGGGTGGGGAGTGTGGTGGTATAGTGCTAGAACTGTTGAAAGAGGTGAGTTTTGAGGGCGGACTGGAAGGAGGAGAGAGAGTGCTTCTGACGGAGAGAGAGTGGGAGAGTGTTCCAGGTGGATGGACCATATACTGAGAAGGAGCGGGGGCCGAAAGTGCTGAGTTTGGTGCGGGGGATGTGGAGGCGGAGAGGGTCGGAGGCGGAGCGGAGGGAGCGGGGAGGAGTGTAGGGGTGAAGTAAGTTTGAGAGATAGGCGGGAGCGCAGTTGTTCAGGGATTTGTAGTTCAGGGATTTGTAGCAGAGAGACAGAATCTTGTATTGGATGCGTTGTGGGATGGGAAGCCAGTGAAGGAGTTTGAGCAGGGGAGTGATGTGGTTGGATTTTTTTCTTTCTGAGGACAAGGCGGGCAACATTGTTCTGGACGCACTGGAGAGTGAAAGTGGTGGAGTGAGGGAGGCCGGAAAGGAGAGAGTTGCAGTAGTCGATGCGAGATAGGATGAGACAGACAGCAAGTTTGGTGGCAGCTTCGGTAGTGAGGTATTTTCTGATCTGACTGATGCGGCTGAGGTGGAAGTAGCATGCCTGGTCCGGGGCGGAGACGAAGCTGGTCATGGAAAGAGAGGAATCAAGGATAATGCCAAGGTTTTGGGCCGAGTCAGAGAGGGAGATGGGGGTGCTGTCGAGTTGAAGGTGGAGGGAGGGAGGGAGCTGGGAAAGTTTCTGGCGAGTGCCTACCAGCATGGCTTCAATATATGATAGGTAGTGCAGAGAAAAAATCCATATGAACAGAATGTTGCTGCTTTAAAGTGCTTTTGTTAAACAATAACAACAAAGAAATAAATAAGTAAATCAGTGAACAAACTAAATCCATACTAAACACATTTGGTCTGAATAACTCTATTCACAAGTTGTTTGAAACGTTTTCCTTTGACTTCTGGGTCACCATGCATGGGTCAGTTTTTCCATCTACGTCATTTTGTTTGCTATGCATAGATATGAGCATGTATGGGAGCACAAGTACTAGGTTACTCACCAATATGCCAACTGCCCTATGTGCCATCTCGCTGAAGGTATATCGAGACAACTCGTCTGAGAGTCAAGTTGTTCACGACAAGAAGTAGAATCAAGTCATTCAAGATCGACTGCTTGCATGTTCCTACACTGTGTGTAGGTTGATGAGTGTTGAATATTTGGGTGGAAGGAGGGGTGGGAAGTAGACAATGAAAATCCTAGAATACATCCACGCGAGGGTCCATATGTCAAGCTGGGATAAAACTACCAGGGCGACTTGACTGCTATCTTTTGATTCCTAAACTTGGGTGACTTGACTGGGCGAGTTGGTTTTTGGACGAGTTGGCTTTTGGCGAGTTGACCGTCACCCACAGAAATGACAATGTCAGAGTATCACACCAAAATGACTCTCGCGTCAGACTGACACGAGTCTATTTTGGCGTACCTACAGAGACTCTCACTCTCATGCCAGGCTGATGATAAACAGACGACCACTCCGCCCTGTGTCATCAAGTCCGTTTTTGTGACAAGAAAGAGTTTCCTTGTAATTATTGCTTTTCACAAAAATGGAATTGCTGTCGAAGACAGCAAGTCCAATAAGACAGTGTCTTCTGCCTTTCTAGGGCACTGGCACAGTACATAACTCAACTCGCTGATACAAATCTAAATGAAAATAATTGAAAAAGAATTTATGAATTGCATCTTGTTTTCTAAGAGAACCTCTATCTCCCTTATCGCCGGCTCTTACTCACACCCTCACACACACGATGTGCGCAAGCACCACAATTTGTACTTGTTTCTACATAGTTCCCTGTCATGCGTTGTGGCTGTGCACAATCACTGAAGTGCTTACAGCATGATTTTGCAAAACCACAACGCAGAACGGGGAAGTAAACAAACGCCATTCTTTACCATTAGGGGATCCAAACACAGCATGTAACTATCAAATAATCTCAAATGTCCGGTAAAATGCTGAAGGTAAAAATAAAAATAATAAAAGCATATACAGTGCATATTACTACAGGAGGAAAAACTTGGCCCTAAAATTCCGAACTATGGTGAAAACTGCCTCACTTACTATTTGACTCGACAGCTTCGAGATGTAGTACAATTGGATGCAGCACTTCTCAACACATTAACTCTTTCAGCGCCAGCTGACGCAGACTGTGTTTCTGCAATCTTCTTGAAGACCCAAAATCCCTAGATGTCCCAGGAACATATATTCAACGTGGTGTCAGCAAGAGGCATAAATCCTCATGAGCCCCCGCAACTGCTCATGAGTGACTATACCTCTTGCAAAACTGGGTGGTGTTCAAAGTCTCTCGGCACTAAACAGGTTAATAAGACAGAACATTCGTGATACCATGAACAATGACCCACCACAAGTGCCACCACAAACATAAAAATGTTGTCTAATTTTGTTCTGATGCTGTATCTGTACCATTGGTTAGCATAAGAAAAGGATTTTTTTTTTTTTTTTAAGAGAAAAGCAGCGAAGGGCATAAAGCCACGATGGCCATTTATGCAGGTAGAGCTCAGATCGATCATGTAAACAAACAAGCTAACGCCTTCCAAGCAAAGAAGCAGAAATGGTCATCTAATAAGATGCTGGTCAGCTACATCCACACATACTGTGGCCAGAAACTTACCATGAAAACCTCCTACCGAAACGGTCTACGAGGTAAAAAAAAAAAAAAAAATATTCACTCCACTTAATCCCTTCCCTACTGGGAAAATGCAGGCACATTACAACTACAAGAGGCATAGATCCTCAGGAGCCCCCACTTTGTATTCACATTCTTTGGACGGCTGGGGCATAAAATTACCAATAATTTCAGAAACACAATCTGCATCCACTGGGGTTAAACCTACGACGAATATAGTATGATTCTGTTTGAGAAACTGTCTGCAAGGCTAAAATTTCACCATCTAACCTCTGCACCCGCCGCAGCCCCCCCCCCCCCCCCCCTCCGCTCCCCCCAAAACAATCTGCATGGTGGAAAAATCACCATCTAAACTTCCAGCCAAAACACCGTCGAAATTTCACAACGTAAACCTACCACCAAAAACGGACAGCGAGGTCGAAATTTCACCACGTAAGCCATCCACCACAGCAGCCTTATTTTTTGCCTCCTTAGTCTTCGAGCCTTTCGCCTTCCACATAAACATCCATCGGAAAACTCTGATTTTCGCTGATTTTGTCTTGGCTTCCTACCTGGTTTCCAGCGGTCTAACTCGCATGAGGATCATGTATCCAGGGGGCACAGTTCCAGCGAAAATCCGGCACAGCTGTCACATATTTCTGCCAGTACCGTGAGATATCACGATTCAGCCAGCTTGCAAAGGCATCGGCGGAGACGCAGACGGGCAAATATCACCGAGAAGAAGAGGGGAGGGAGAGTGGGGGAGAGTGGGAGAGAGAAAAATGTCTGAGCTCTGTGACAAGAGACACAGACTGGAGTATGTACGAGTCGCCAAGTCTGTCCCCCCACCTCTCTTTCAGCCGCCGCAGACTGATTTGCCTATGCCCTCCCTTCGCTGGCGGAAAATCAATGCAAATTATGCTGACCACAGGGAAATACAGTCTTATAAGCATCCGCAGTCGATGTGAACACACGTGGATCTATGCGTCTTGCGAATGGATAGGGGGTCGCAAAATTCTGCCGTCTCAGACTCTATCTCTCTGCCCCGAATTTCTCGGATTGAGAACACAGATATAAACAAAACAGACAAGACGCAATGAATCCGCATCAGCCCCAGCACATTGGAGGGGGGGGGGGGGACCGCCCGCAATGTGAGAGGGCTCATGAGGATCTGTGCGTCATGCAGTGAGACGGATTAGGAACGTGTGTGCAAGACGGACTAGCTACAAGGCTTGGCTAGCAGCCAGCCGGGACACCCCCATACCGGGTATTGATCTAGGGGTAAAACGTGTACGCTGAACCCCGGAATAGCACCCTCAGCCGGAGGAAGCAAATGCAGCACTTGAAATCTCATGCTAGCATGAGACCCTGCAATCGGCATGGGCTCACGAGAATCTATGCCTCCTGCAGCCGGATTGGAATGGATTTGAGGATCGTAAGAAAGATTGATTCTGGCCATCGACTTGGAACACCAGGAGGGAAGGGATGGGGTGGGTGGGCATGGCAGGGGTGGCGGAGGGGGTTGCGGATGAGGATCCCTGGGGTAGGTGGGGGATGGTGATGAAGGTAGAACTGGAATCTCTCACGCGCTTTCATTTAACCCATCCTGAGGCTGATTTTTTTTTTTTCAAAATTGCTTATTGACCTATGAAGGCTACACGACAGATTAGGCGACAGATCAACCATTTCAGTTCAAGGGTGGTGCCAGGTCATAGGTCAATAAGCACGTGACGGATCGACCACGATAATTCAAGGTGGTGCCAGATGAGCTTGGCGCCATCAGGCGCCAAGCTCATTGGCACTACCCTTGAATTATCATGGGCCGCCCATCTCCCGCAAGTGGTGCGTAGTCGTTAGATGACACTTCCAACATTTGGGAAAGGCGGCCGGCCGTGGGGTTAAGTAGGTTAACGGTTGGCGTCCATCCCCGCCGCAAGAGGCACTGATCCTCACTGATGCATCCGCATGTGCTCTTGAGAATCTATTCCCTTTTTTCTGTTGGCAAGGAACGGCCTTGGTTACAATGCTCAGCTGGGTCAACTCTAAAGACTTCACTGCGCCAGCGCAAAACTTTCTTATCTCTCTCGCTCTCTCTTTGCACATGATCTGCATAAGCGTAAGGGCGCTAAAATGCCAAAGGTGGACAAAGTACCCAGGGGAGCGTCAAAATATGCCAGAAGACAGCCGCTAACAATCCACGAATAAACTGTGAATTCAATACGACCAGCGACTCACTGCTTGAGCTACCTTGGCGGTTGCCGCTAGGCGGCGGGCGCGTCAACTCAGTGCGAATCCTATGGGAGTTTAAATTTATTGACGTTGAGGCGTTGCAAATTAGTGCGCCTGTGGTCGAAATACCTATTGGTCAGATAAAATAAGTCTGATGCACCCATTTCAGCGCACACTGGCCGTCTCACTCGAGTCGCTGCCCTGACCAGCGCAGCGCATTGCGGTGACAACCAGTGTGCACTTAGCCCTTTAGTTGTCGGACAGTTAGTCACGCATCGACTATTTCTTGCACCACCCTTGACCTATCCTGGTCGATCCCTGTCGTACTGTGGTGTGTCTCTGCTAAATGGGTTAACTTACAAGAGTCATGCCGAATACGGACTGCACGGTTATTTGCTGTGTATCATTGTGCGGCCAGTACGGCCGAACGTGTTAATATGCCAGGCGGCCAAAAGGCCAGACGACGGTGCCCAAAGCCCGCTTCCTGTCTCTAGAATGTCATGGACATTCCAGTTCTAGATTATAAAAAAAAAAGAAAAATGCTTCTTATTGTAAATCCTCTGGGTTTAGCCGTTTGTATCAGGGTCTAAAATCCCTAGACCGGCTTCATGAGTGAGCTTAAATCCTGCACATGCCACTAAGCAAGGCTGGTACGCCGGTAGTACAGCCATGAGCACACAGGGTCCCTAGCTATATATATATAGCAAAGCACCTTGCTTAAGGCATAAGCGAATGGGTTCGAGTCCCCATCCCGGCCCCACTTGCTGGACTCGCAATCCTGGGGAAAAAAGACGGGCTTGTTCCATAGCATCTCCGTTGAAAGGTCCTGGTAAATCAAAGTGGCACAGTTGCAGTGCACCTGAAATTCAGGTCGTACTCCACAGGCAATATATATTTCCCTGTTCCCCATAACCCGCCCGTCGGGGCCGTCCATTATCACTTTGGTGCCGTGGACGTTAACCCCGAACTAACCTAGTGGCATGCACAGGACTCAGGCTCATTTAAGCAACTGGCCCCACGTCTGTACCAAGGGGATTCTATTCTCGTAAGAAGTGAAGCTTAACTGTATAACTCCCAGAACTAACTGACTTCCATTCTACAGAATGGAAGTCATTTAGTTCTGGGAGTGTAAAGAGTTAAGAAACAATTCAAGGACGATGAACTGACCGCGACAGCTCTGGAACTGAAAGGGCAGTGACTAATCAGCTGGGCACCTGGAAACGTCCAACTCTTGAGCTGTCACAGTTGAAGCATTCTAAGAGTTAAAGTAAAGGCCAACAATAAATTGTCAGGCAGCAAAAACAAAAGGAAAACAGAGACCAAAGTAAGCCTCCTTGTCGTCTGCTGAAATGCCCACAGCACTAGAAATCAATTTTCTCCTCATTTGCAAAGCTCCGTCCAGTCCGAAGAGGACATGTTCAGTCTGAGGAACGCGGGGAACCAGTTGCAACTGACCCCGGGAGCGGCCGATCACGCCCGCCGGCAAAGAGGCTGAGATACTGCGGAACGCCTTTGCTGCCAGCGATTGCGAATTTGGCGTCTGAAGAGACCGCATGCTGACCGACCTCCGCGCGAAGAACACAGACGTCAACGAGCATACGGAACAGGCATACGGAACGAAGTTCTTGCAAGCGAAATAAATCCTCATGAGCCCCCGCGGTCGCGGGGTCTCATGAGGATTTATGTCGCTTGCACCACTTTGCAGGTGACAAGACTGGAAAGCCAGAGTCATTCAAGGGGGCACAGCCCTTTCGCACTTACCAGACCTGGACAAAGTGTGTCAGTAATTATAATCGTTTTCTGTAATTTCATTTAAAAATAATTGTATTATATTACTGTCTTATTTACTGCTGTGCTTTGTGTGGTGATATAAGCTGGTATGTGCAAGTATGTTTTTTTTTTAACATAAATTTTATTCATTAATGTTGCGCTGCTTTTAAATACATTAGATTTTAATTGAATTTATTGTTTGTATCATTATTGTGTGCATATTTTAATGTAAGGTTTGTGTATTTCCAAGTCACTGAGCCTGACGGACCACTTTAATTGCCCCTAGCGGGATAAATAAAGTTTATTGAAATGAACTGAACTGAATAAAGCAAAGGAGGGTGGAACTGAATGAAGCAGAGGGTGGAGGATGTCAAAGTTCCCCAAGTCACCTACCCAACACTCGCTGCCTCCCTCAGATCCACTACATACAAATGCCTCAGCTGCGGATCATCCAGGGAGAGGAAACCAGTGTGGCCGCACGCACACGAATCGCAGGAGTTAGGTAACCAATGTGGCTGCGGATAGAGGTCTGACGTATCCATCTTGGAAACCGAAAACCACACAAACCATTACCGAGGGCTGATAGACTCGTGATTGCGCGACCGCCTTCCCTATCGGATGGCCCGGACGCGTGCCTGAACAAGACTGAATCCACCCAAATCGAGCCGACGACCGCCTTCCCTATCGGATGGCCCGGACGCGTGCCTGAACAAGACTGAATCCACCCAAATCGAGCCGACGTCCGCCGCAGCCGACTGTGCGCGCACAGCCAACTTGCGGCTACGTCGGCCCGAGGGTCTTGCGCTTTTGCAGCAAGTTGCATGGCCAGCAAGAGGCCGTGATTTTCCTCAGGGTCCACTCGTCACGAAAACCACCTGAGACCCACTGTCGTTGGTGCACCGCCTAGGAAGACGACACGCGTATCTAAAATTGGCTGGAAATGGCTTCACGCCCTCCAGCATGCAGTCGCCGGCACTGTTTGCTATGAACAGTACTTGTGGCTGCATGTATAAAGGTTAGCTTAGTTAACCCCAAGGACACATTTCGCAAATTCTGGAGGTGTCATCTATGTACCAGTTATAGGATGGGTTGCCTGATGGCGCCAAGCTGATCTGGCACTACCCTTGAATTATCATGGTCGATCCATCTCCTGCTTTGGCACGTCAGTGCAAAATGTTGCATGCTGCATCCGGATATGGGGCATACAGTTGCGTACTCGATTGCAGGTCGTCTCCAATGTGTTAATTTACCAGAAGCCCCAAAAGTTAGAAGGATCTCTCTCGCGTCAGCTGAAGTCGATGATTTTCCATTCAGGAGTGCACTAGCTGACATCCATGCACTGTTGGATACTAAGGTTAGCGACTAAGAATGAAAGCCAGCCAGACCTACATTTTATCTGGTCCACACGCCGCTTATTTTCTCCCATTCATTCATTAAATCCATTTTATTGTCCCGCTGGCACATATGTGATCGGAGAGATTTTCTCCCATGGACAGCCAACAAGAACTACTACCGGCAGCCGAAAACGAGACAGGCAATTCTGATTCACATGACTCATTTGGCCCTGGGTGGTGAAGTTCAGGAATATATCTCCTTTTACTAAACATGCTACTTCATCCAGAAAAGACCGATCTGTATACGCAAAGCATTTCCCTGAAACCATTCCTGAAGTTCGAAATTGTCTCCAAACAATGTCTGACCGAGCGACACTGTGTACGTGTCACGCCTTGACTCGATGATCGCCCCTGCCCAATCACATTTTCCACCGGCCCCTTCATCAAATTTCCTTGCCAGCGGGCAGTCATCACGTCCTGAGCCGTTTTTCGGCAGCCCTTGTATTTCCAAGGCAGTCGCAGACTGAATATCTGAGACATCTTCTTGGTCCAAGGAAGAAGGATGACTAGACTGATCTGTCCCATCTGGACCACGAAATCCTGACTAAAACCGTGACTGACAAGTGCGTAACATGCACAGAAGAACCCAACGAAGAAAGGAACACGCTTAGAAAAGACAGTTAAAACACAGTTGTGTTGTAACTGTCTTTTCTAAGCGAGTTCCTTTCTTCGTTGGGTTCACCTCTGCAAAAGACACAAATCCATTTCTGTGAAAAGCGATCTGAACCACTTATGCAAAATCCTGACCCAAACGGGGACTGCCAAGTGTGTAAAATACAGAGAACCCAACGAAGAAACAAACAAGCTTAGAACTGTCAGTTACAACACAACTGAGCTGTAACTGTCTTTTCTAAGCGTGATTCTTTCTTCATTTGGTTCACTTCTGCAAAAGACATGAGCCCATTTCTGTAAAAAGTGACATGTTCATTGTCATCATGAAAACTGTGTTTTTCACAAAAAAAGGACTTACTGTATTTCGCCCTCACAGGCAGACGTCTGCATGAGCCACAGACTCCCACAAGCCCACTCACACAAAAGGCACACAGATGAGGCATCAGGCATATATTCTCATGAGCCCAAGCTGCTCAGAACAGGGATTCAACAGTATCTATCTGTAGGTATCTATCTATGAGAGATCACCGGTCATGGAAGAGTCTCATTCAGGTGGCAAGAGGCATGTATGACACTTGTCACCTAAATGAGGGTCTTTAGTGACAGGTGGTCTCTCATAGGAGTGGTCACTCAAAACAGGTTCTGCTGTATGACCGTTGAACTGCAATGCCTAATCTTGAAGTAGAAGACGTTAACCCGTTCACTGTGGACAAAAACTGCACACTACCCAAATGCACAAGGTATAAATCATCACCGTAAGCCTCTGGCTGGAACCACTTTGTATACATGTTCCCTAGTCGAATGGGTATCTTACAGTTTCAATTTACAATGATTTTTATAATGCAGTCTGCATCAACTTGCATTACATCCTGAGGCTAAATTTTTTTCAAATATGCCTCCTATTGTCCTATGAACGCTACGTTACAGATTTATGAGACAGATCAACCATTTTAGTTTAAGGGTGGTGCCAGAATAGCTTGGTGCCTCAGGCGCCAAGCTATTCTGGCACCACCCTTAAACTATCGTAGTCAAATTTGAGGCGCCAAGCTATTCTGGCATCACACTTAAACTATCGTAGTCAAATTTATCTCTTGCAAGTGTATCATGATGAACACTGTACATGTACAGTTAGCGACACTGCTGAGGCAGGTGATGGGAGGAGAGTGCGCACTACATCACATCACATGCTTTGTAAAGCGCTTTGAGCCTAGCCATGGAGATTTAGCGCTGTATAAAAACCCTTTATTATTATTACTATCGTACTTATTAAGATAATCCGCCGCTAAGCGTGACTGAATGCTCAAGGCCAGTTCATCTACTGCTGTGTTGCCTACAATGTTGGGCGTCTGAATCTTGCCACTGTACCAGGGTCACCTCGTGCCGACATATAGAGGCCAGCCATTCGCAGCTATACTGAATGAATGCCCGCGAGTGCTGACCAGTTTAGAGCTGCTTTTAGACTCACCACATTTCGGCCGCGTTTGGAATAAGAATCCAATTTCACTGGGCCCTCCTACTTGTAAATTGCAGAGACACAATGGGGAAAACGAACAAGAGGCATAGATTCTCATGCGCCCCTGCAGCTGCAGGAGCACATGAGAATCTATGCCTCTTGCGGACGGACGGGCGTGGAAGACGTGGACCCCCACCCGACACACTCCCCCTATTCCATTAGCCACTCCGCCCGATCACTGCAATCACATTTCGTCACAATCTGGACAGAAGCCGACGCGCCGCGCAAAACCTTGGGCACTGGCTGCGTACAGAAGGGCAATCTCTGTCCACAGTCATACCAAATCACCTACGCTTCTCCACCCAACAGGACATACTTTATTGTAATTATTATTCATAGCAGAAAGCACAACTGTGCATACAGTACGATGATACTAAATCATTGCCATTGCATAACGAGGCCAATTCCCCCCCCCCACCCCCCACCCCCCCCCCAAAAAAAAAAAAAATTGCTTGTTGTTCTATGAAGGGTACATATTACAAATATTAATAGATATATCTATCATTTTAGTTCAAAGGTGGTGCCAGAATAGCTCGGCGCCTCAGGCGCCAAGATACTCTGGCACCACCCTTGAACTATCATAGTCAAATGTATTTCAAGCAGTCACCCACCCTTGAGCTATCATAGTCAAATATATTTTCAGTGTATAAGGATGAAAAGCGTTAGGTAAAGAACTTGACTTCATTCAGCCAAGACATTTTCATGTTTATTTATGAGAGACCAAAGATTCAAATGAAAACAAACGTGTCAAGACTGCAAGACATTCAGCAACAAATTACAATGGAAGGGGAAAAGAAGCTAAATTTTCCAGATCACTGAAGAAATGGCCAAGGCCCGATGCACTTACGCACAGAGAAAAATCAATGCACGTGCGCAAAATGCATTGATCTGGACATAATTAAAAGCCATGACTAAAAGTCAGCAACGGGGTAAAACTGCTAGCAGTAAGAGTGTTAGGACTTTATATTGTTCATCTGTTATTTATTTAGTGCGAGCAAATGCACATTCTTCAAAGTAAACTTATCATGTTACGATCCTAAAGTTTCAGCATTGTTGCAAAAGGCTGGAAGCCTTCCAAGGTAAATGCTGCATAACTGCACGACAGAGTATCAACTCAGCCTAGACAGCTAATGGTCATCAAGCTGACATTGGCCACAACTGGCCAGCACACAGAAATCTGTCTAAAGCACAAAGATGCCAATTAACCGAGTCTTTCTATTTACTCCTCAGGCAGTGGCTGTGTGTGAAAAAGTCATCAGACCCACGTTGGACACAGTCGGCCAGTGCACAGCCATGCGCTGGCCGACTGTGTCCGACGTAGGCCTGATGACTTCTTGCTCACTGGGCGTGCAGTGGGCATGAAGAAGAAAATCCTGTCACTGCCGGCTGTATTGAAAACAGCATGATGGGTCCACTCCATCACGGGCACCATTACTCAGGCAGGAATCAATATTTCGGGCTGTGCAGTATGCGTCCGACTCTTCTAGTGCTGCCAAGTGCTGCAAATCTGGGGTAGAGATGTCAAAAGGCATACGCGGATTGTGTCCCCTGCAGTCAGAAACCCTGACTAAACCTCTGGCTGTAGGTATCGCATTTTATACGCAGTGACTCTTGCAGGAATCATCACAAACAACAGGGCTAACAACAGCTAACGTTTTAACGTGATGACTGCCAACAGTGTAAAAGTAAAGGAAATAATCAAGAAAGAAAGGTGCTGTGCAACTGAGTTTTTATTTTACAGAAGCATGTTTAACCCATTACACCCTGAGGCTGATTTTGTAAAATGTGCTTATTGACCTATGAAGGCTGCATTACAGATTAGGAGACAAATCAACTGTTTTAGTTCAAGGGTGGTGCCAGAATAGCTTGGCGCCTGAGGCGCCAAGCTATTCTGGCACCACCTTTGAACTATCAGTCAAATTTATTTCAAGTCATGGGTGTATCAAGGGTTAACTGTGTCCACAGGCCGTAAGTTCCAAAATCACACTGCCTTGTTATTGCAAAACACAGCAAGACCATATTTGTGAAAAAGCAAGAGTATCATTGTAATACAATGAAAGTCTTGCATCACAAAAATGGACTTGACATCTTTTGCCGTCACCACAGGGTGATGTACATGTAGGCCAGCAAACAACTGGGGCCAGTTGCATGAGCGAGCTTAGTCCTGCACCAGCCACGAAGCAAGGTGTGCCGCTGCTATAGCGGCACACCTTGCTTCGTGGCTGGTGCAGGACTAAGCTTGCTCATGCAACTGGCCTCAGGTCCCAGTTCTGAACCATCTGCTGCGCACTAAAAACAGAGTCACGTTTTACAGTCATGTGCTTAGGATTATGTTTAACCCTTTGGGTGTCGGTAGCGGTTTTAGTCACGATGCTTCCTGCAGGAATCACCGCAACTAACACCGCTACCGACACCCAAAGGGTTAAACATAATCCTAAGCATAACCATGAGCACGAAAATGTGGTGCCTGAGTAGACTGGTACCTGAAAAAGTACAAAGATAATCAGGCTAACAAGCCCTTTCACAGCTAATGCAGAAAAGGTGCCAAACTATAGACA
Source organism: Semisulcospira habei (assembly GCA_036245525.1). Taxonomy (NCBI): domain Eukaryota; kingdom Metazoa; phylum Mollusca; class Gastropoda; family Semisulcospiridae; genus Semisulcospira; species Semisulcospira habei. Next base: position 159,956,682 of record BTPG01000005.1, read on the forward strand.
AACACTACTGTTGAGCAGACTGACACTACTGCTGAGCGATCACAAGGCTGATCTATTGCCCAGGGTTGGCGCACAAAGTAGCAGAACTATCCTTCACGCTGTTGCATCATGTTTTGTCAAGACAAATTCTTTTAAAAGTAAGAGTTTGCAACTGTCCAACATTCACTTATCAGACACTACCCTTTAGCTTTAAGGGCACATCCAGCGCAAAGAGTTGGTGCATCAGAAAGTAAAAGCAAAAAAGGTGGCAGTGTTTTCTATCTATGCAAATCCTGACAGAAATTAAAGTTAGTGACTGTCACAAATAAAGTGCACAAGTCAACTGGGCCAATGTCGACCATCGTCAGCCCAATGACAGCTGCGTAAGGCTGATTGTCGCCAACATTGGCCCACTGACTTTGTGCGCACAGCAAGTTTGCACACAGGGGAATCACAAGACAAATTGTAAGTCTGGCGCTGTCATTTGCACTGTCTGAGCCACTTCTTCTCTCTCCATCTTTCTGTCTTGCGTGATGAGGGGCAATTTTTGACAATTTAGCACCTCTGTGTGGCATTCCCAACACTTTGCTGCAGTCACACTTTGAACAAGTCCAGAGTCTGAAGAAGCAACTAAAACAATAGGATGCATTTTAACCCCCTTAACCCGAAGGCCCCATTTCCCAAATTTTGGAGTTGTCACCTGCAGGAGATGGATGGACCGTGATCATTCAAGGGTAGTGCCAGATTAGCTTGGCGCCTTAGGCGCCAAGCTAATCTAGCACTACCCTTGAATGATCAACAATGCTACAAAGACAAACGCTCCTCAGTAGTAAAACGTGTTCGGGCCCACGAGGGCCGCAGTGGGCCCACGCACAGCCGTGCATGGGCCCACTGTGGCCGTCGAAGGTCTGAAGACCTTTGCTTACTGGGCTATGTCTCAAATCACAACCGTATCCTTAGTCCAATCAAGTTGGTGGCGAAAAGACGATGAAGATGACAATTTGAAATAAAGGTTAATTTCACAATGATAAAGATAAAATATTCCATGGGTAGTGCCAAATAGCTTGGTGCCAAGGAAAATGCCATGCTAGTCTGGAACTACCCTTAAACTGTCGTGGTCAATCGATTTTCCCAATGTGGTGTCCATAAGTGTCTATGATTCACTGGCATGGAGAATTCTCACTGATCTACTAGATAACAAACATGCAATCAAGTCTGCGAACAAGCCAGCAACCATCCAGCCAGCCAACCGACCAGTGAAAACGCCAGACATTCACAAATCATCCACTTACCTGATGTCATTGCTGAGCAGTGATGTCCGTCGAAGAATAGCACGTGCCTGTGCATTTGTGATGCGACGGAGACTTTCGTTGTTTATGGAGACGATATAATCGCCAACTTGAAGGCGGCCATCTTTACTGACAGCGCCCCCTTCTGTGATGGCCTTAACCACACACCCGTTGACCCCTTTGTCCACTGTCTCCACAGTCAGACCTGCCGGCATAAGAGTTGATATCAGAATGCGGCCAACATCCTTCGAACACATTTTGGTGGTGCCGTCCTTCAGTCAGCCCAAACTGTCTAGAAGAGACATAGATTGTTGTTATGAGGTATAGATTCTCATGAGCGCCTGCAGTTGCAGGGGCTCATGAGAATCTATGCCTCTTAACGGAACAGTCAGATTCATTTTACAACCTAAGAACAAGCAATCTAATTTGCTGTAGATGTCCCTGCAGTATTCACTTGTGCAAGTAGTGACTGGCATTAGTCAGCCTGTTCGTGTTTCACATTCATGTTAACCCATCAAGCACAGACTTTAACTGATTAACGCTTTCGAGACATGCCAACATTCAACATTGACAGAGTTAAAAAAAGTGTTTAAAAATTGAAGAGGAAATCTGAGGGATTCTTTCCACTTTGAAATACACAAATAACTAACCCCTTCAGTGTCACAAATTGTGTTCCTAAAACTATTGTACCCTGACCTACATTCGTGTGAAGAGCACAGATGAATTGGGTGCGAAAATAGGCATAAAGAACACGGGACTAACAAGACATAAATCTTCATGAGCCCCAGGGTTTATGTCTCTTGCAGCTGGGTAGCGTTCGCCTAGCCCCGGCAATCAAGTGGTTAACCCCCTAGACGTATGCAGCACTTTGGGTCACAATGATTCCTGCAGGAATCATCTTGACAAAACATGCCACCGACAGCCTTAAGATTTGATTTCATTTATTAACTTCTCTGCTCCAGGTGCACGCAAGCAACACTCACCTAGCTGGTCATTGCCCTTCTCAAGCCGGATGTTCTTCTCAAGGCCGGCCGAGACCCCTTCTCGCGGTAGACGAGGCGACCCCATGGGTGACAGCCCGGGTGACCGGGGCGAGGTAGGGGGCGTACTGGACACGCCCCTAAGGTCACTTGCTGCCACCATGCCCACAGCCAAGGCAGCATCGGAGGAAGAAGAGGCTGAGCTATCCTGGCTGCCAGTTTTGCGGTGGTACACTCGTCCTCCGAGCTGCAACGCCAAAAGAAGCAGACAAAGTTTTAAGAGATGGCAAACTTATACAAGAGAGGAGGGGGGGGGGGATAACCATTGTCATGAGCCAGTAACATATTTCACCGCTGAGAAAAATTGAACACAACCCAACTGCAAGAGACATATTATATCCTCATGAGCCCCTGAAGTTGCGGGGGCTCATGAGGATCTACGTCTCTTGCTGAGACTAATTTGTATCCTTATTCCTTGGAGGGTTGTGGTTTTGGGTCGTTGAAAGAACAAAGATTTCAAAATGTACATACAGTGGCAGGGAAAGGGTTAAAGTGCTCTGCTCCAGGGCGGCCTCGCGCTGGGACCATATGGCGTTGAGGCGCGTCCCCTGGGTGGTGGATAGGGGGTCCCTCGTGAGAGGGGTGCACCGAATGAAATAAGGTGCCGTGAACCAACATGGTCTAAGGGAAGGTGACCCCGACAGAAAACCCCTGGTCCCCCTAGTAAGGGGGTTGGGCGTGGGGGTAGCTTCCCCACCCTGCAAAAAAGGAAATAGCTACAAAAACGCCGACGAAAAGACTAACAGTAATTCCTTTCCTGGAGGAGGAAGGTTCTTCTACTAGAAGACTTATGACGTCCTGTGGTGAAAGCCGGAAGTCTTCGGAAGCCACAGGACCGAGCCGCCTCTCTCTATCCAGGGACACAACCATGGGCACATGGAACGTCAAGACCATGTACCAGAGCGGCAAGGCCGCCCAGATAGCAGCGGAAATGCAAAAGTACAACCTTGCCCTGCTAGGTATCAGTGAAGCCAGATGGACGCAGTCTGGCCAGAAAAGGCTGTTAAGTGGGGAGATGATTCTGTATTCAGGTCATGAAGAGGAGAATGCCCCCCATACAGAAGGAGTAGCATTCATGCTGTCACCAGTGGCACAGGGAGCGCTGATGGGCTGGGAACCTCTTGGGCCAAGAATTATCACAGCAGCCTTTAGAACCAAGAAAAAGCTCAAGCTGAACGTCATCCAGTGTTATGCGCCCACCAATGACAGTGACGAGGAAGAGAAACAAGAGTTCTACGACCGACTCCAGAGTGCCGTGGACAAATGTGCGGAGCGAGACATCACCATCGTCATGGGCGATTTTAATGCCAAAATAGGGGAGGACAACACCGGATACGAAGAGGTGATGGGGAGACATGGACTAGGCTCGGAGATGAGTGAGAACGGGGAGAGGTTTGTAGACTTTTGTGCTCTAAACCGACTTGTCATCGGAGGCAGCATCTTCCCACACAGAAGAATACACAAAGCAACTTGGGTCTCACCTGACCATACAACAGAGAACCAAATAGACCATATCTGCATTAGCAGGAAATTTAGAAGATCCCTTCAAGATGTTCGAGTGAGGAGGGGAGCAGATGTCGCCTCAGACCACCATCTGCTTACCTTAAGAATGAAGCTCAAGCTAAAGAAAAGCCGCACAGAGACAACAAGAAGACAGCGCTATAATGTAGGCCTCCTGAGAGAAACTGGAGTTAGAGAAGAGTTCAAACTGGTGCTGTCCAACCGGTTTCAAGCGCTACAGGAGCTAGTAAATGAAGAGGAGGCGGTCACCACAGAGCAGCAGTGGAAGGCAGTTAGAGAGGTGTTGAACTCAACCTGCAAAGACACTGTAGGGTTCAGGAAACACCACCACAAGGACTGGCTGTCGGCACAGACCTTGAAGAAGATAGAAGCGAGGAAGCAGAAGAAAGCAGCGGTCAACAACAGTCGCACGAGAGCAGCCAAAGTAAGGGCACAGGGGGAATACTCGGAAGCCAACCGCGAGGTGAAGAGGAATATCAGGGCAGACAAGAGGGCCTACACAGACAGCCTGGCAGCAGAGGCAGAAAAGGCAGCAGGCAGCGGCAACATGAAACAGCTCTACGACATTACCAGAAGATTGTCGGGTAAGTATGGCCATACAGAAAGACCAGTAAAAGACAAAGACGGCAAGCCTATTGCAGACAGAGCAGACCAACTCGACAGATGGGCCGAGTATTTTGAAGAGTTACTGAACAGACCTAGCCCACCCGACCCCCCCCGACATCCAGCCGGCAGAGACCGACCTACCCATCAGCTGTGACAGACCCAGCCGGGAAGAGATCAGAAAAGCAGTGGCATTTTTGAAGAATGGCAAAGCAGCAGGGCCAGATGGCATCCCAGCGGAGTCTCTGAAAGCAGACCTAGAGACAACAGTGGAGATGCTGTACCCACTGTTTGGAAAGATCTGGGAAGAGGAGGTGATGCCAGCTGACTGGAAAGAGGGGTACCTAATCAAGCTTCCCAAGAAAGGCGACCTCAGCAAGTGTTCCAACTACAGAGGAATCACCTTGCTGTCAGTACCAGGAAAGGTCTTCAACAGGATCATCCTAGAGAGAATGAAGAGCTCCGTTGACCCCCAGCTGAGAGACCAGCAAGCAGGATTCAGGAAGAACCGATCATGTACAGACCAGATCGCCACTCTCCGCATCATCGTGGAACAGTCTCTGGAGTGGAGCTCCCCGCTGTACATCAACTTTGTGGATTATGAGAAAGCATTTGACAGCGTGGACCGAGAGACTCTGTGGAAACTCCTACGACACTACGGTGTACCCACAAAGCTCGTCCGCCTGATCAAGAGCAGCTATGATGGCATGACATGTCACGTGATCCACGAAGGGCAGTTCACCAGGGAGCTCCAGGTCAGAACTGGTGTCAGGCAGGGGTGTCTGCTGTCTCCGTTCCTCTTCCTACTGGCCATAGACTGGGTCATGAAGATGACCACAGAGCACAGACGAAGTGGAATACAGTGGACACTGTGGACACAGCTTGACGACCTCGATTTTGCAGACGACTTGGCATTACTGTCCCACACTCATCAACAAATGCAGGACAAGACCACGAGGCTTGCTGACATCTCGTCCCAAGTGGGCCTCACCATTCACAAACAGAAAACAAAGACAATGAGGCTGAACACAACCAGGGAAGAACCAATCTTGCTTGCTGGCACCCCGTTGGAGGAGGTGGAGTCCTTCACCTATCTCGGGAGCATCATAGACAAAAAAGGCGGCACTGATGCAGATGTCAGAGCACGAATCGGTAAAGCCAGAGCAGCCTTTCTCCAGTTAAAAAAAGTGTGGAGTTCCAGAGAGCTGTCACAACACACCAAAGTCCGGATTTTCAACTCCAATGTAAAAGCAGTTCTCCTATATGGAGCAGAGACTTGGAGATTGACAAAAACCAGTCAACAGAGTACAGACCTTCATGAACAGTTGCCTTAGAAGAATTTTGAAAATCCACTGGCCAGAGAAGATCAGCAACGTCAGACTCTGGGACAGAACAGAGCAGATAACAGCAGAGAATGAAATTGGGCGAAGAAGATGGGGATGGATCGGTCACAGCCTGAGAAAGCCAGCTTCCAGTATCACTAGGCAGGCATTGTCATGGAACCCCCAGGGAAAGAGGAAAAGAGGTAGGCCGAGAAACTCCTGGCGTCGAGACCTCCAAGCTGACATCAAGAGACTGGGAACCACCTGGAGTAGAATCGAAGGAGAAGCACAGGACAGGAGTTGCTGGAGGTCTCTCGTCGACGGCCTATACCCGGGTAGGGGTGACAGGCGTAAGTAAGTAAGTAAGTAAGCTCCAGGGCGGGCTTCATTTCACCATCCATGCGAGTATGCACACAGGTTTTCTACAGCCCCTTACCTTGCATCGGCGTAACTCGCCTACAATCAAACTTGAAGATGAGCAGAAAAGTTCTTCATTTTCCGACATTCAAACTTCATAAGTTGGCTCTTCTGACAAACTATGAACACTTACAAAGCAGATAATGTGAACTATTAACCCTTTCGTGCCTGGAGCAGGTCACTTTAATGAAATTCCGGAAGCTGTCACAGAATGAAAATTGTACTTTTCCCTGTTTACACTCCAAACAAACAACAAACAAATAGTTTTACAATGACATGTGATAAGGAGAACTTAGAAGTACTTAAACATGTTTTGTAATGCTGTTTTGCACGCACACATCTCATGTGAGCACCATCATCGCACACGCCATGGCATGTCAGAAGGGATCAGTGTTTTTCCTCATCCTCCCTCATCAAAACTGCCCCATTCTCAAGAGGTGTAGATCCTCATGCGCCCCCGCAATTGCAGGGGCTCATGAGGACCTACACCTCTTGCTGCTCCAATTTGCATCTGCGTTTCTTGACAGATGGGTTTATGACACAGGCCAGCAGCTTGTGATTGTGTGACAAAACAGCATGAGGGACGATGAAAGATTCACCGAGGTGCAATGGGCGTCCTGAGCTGAACAACTCTGCACACTAAGCTTCTTACTGCTTAACCTTTCTTCCTTGCCCCTGCTTCAACCCTTTGCGTGTCGGCAGCGGTTTTCGTCGCGACTGATGATACTACTACACAACAAAACCCGCTGCCGACATACGTGACTTGTCCCACATCAAAACGTAAGCTAAACGTGACCTTTACGTGTCAGCAACGGTCTTAGTCGCCATGATTACTACAAGAATCATGGTGACATAAACAGCTACTGACACACAAAGGGTTAGCTCACGTTTTCGGTCACGTGTGTGAGTCGTGCGTAACGGCAAGTCACGTGTGCGTGTCCTGCGTAACCGATTAGCATAAACTGCTCCCCCCCCCCCCCCACCCACTCCCTTCACCCATACCATTCCATACCATTACATTCCCAGACATGTTCATGTATACTATCTTCTTACAGATATACTTGCAAATCTGAAACTTAATCATGTGTTGGTTAGTTAGGCATAATGTCCATGCAGACAGCAATATCAGAAGATCGATTATAGGAACTGAGACGGCTATATATATCTATGCTCCGAGTCGTTGAGTACAAAAGCATGACATTGTTAAGTTAGGTTGCTTTTCTGTTGTCGCCAAAACCAATAGGCAACAAACAATCATAGCAAGCAAACAAGCAAGCCAGAACACAAACAAACAAACAAACAAACAAACATTCTGGATGACTGCTACTGACTGGGTAGCACTGTTTCTTAATACAATCAACAAAACGCATGGGTGAAATTTGGCAATTGTGAAAATATTGAGAGGCATGTCTGGGTTTTGCATTTTCCTGCAATCTAGACATTACTTTACTTTTTTTTTTTTTAATAAAAAAACTCCCATAAAAAATGAAATGGAAATCAATAAATTAAAAAATCTTGTTTACCAAAGATTTTTTTTTTTTTAAAGCTGAATTGTTGCCTACAATTATTATAAGTGAAAGCAAGGATTCAGCTATAAAAAGACATACTCGACATATTGAATTTACATATTCACCTTTTTCATCCTGATACACTATAGCCTAAAATCAATTTGACCATGATAGTTCAAGGGTGGTGCCAGAATAGCTTGGCGCCTGAGGCACCCAAGATATTCTGGCACCACCCTTGAACTAAAATGGTTGGTCTATCTCATAATCTGTAAAGAGCCTTCATAGGACAATAAGCAAATTAAAAGTCAGCCTCTGGATGTGATGGACTAATTCCATCCGCCAACTTTCACCCATGAATCTGTTAAACCCTTCGGCTGTCAGTAGTGTTTTTTGTCCCTAAAATTCCTGCTAGGAATCATCACAACAAAAAGAACTACCGAGACCCAAAGGATTCACGATTAGCAACATCTCCCTCACCCGGTCAGGATCATGGCGTGGAGAAGAAGGGGCGGGGCGGAGGGGTGGGGTGGATGGTAGCACCGGTGGGGAAGAGGGTAGGGCCGCCTGTGGTGGGGGTGGGGAAGTCAACGGAAGAGCCGGTGGTACATCATGCTGAAATGTGGAGGGAAAAAAAAAGTTAAAGTACAAAAATTTCCGATTTCAACGTGATTAAACTGAAATATATGAAATTTTTATTTTGAAGTTAATTTATGGTTCTCATACATAGACAAACAACGCACACTGTCTGCAATAGGCGTAGATCCTCAAGAAGCCTTGCAGACTGTGGGGGATAATGTGAATCTATGCCTGTTAAATTTCTGACAAAATATCTGTGATGTTGAAATTCATCTGGTATTTTCTTATAACATGAAGTGCATTGCACACAAAAAAACTGTCGATCTATCTAAGGTCTGGTTTATAGTCCCCTGGGACCAAGGTGATTGGAGACTAGTTCACACAAAAACATGTCTGGCTGGAAGAAAAAAAATCAAATTCTACAAATTATTTATTCGCTTGTGCTAACACATCACGTGAATGATAAAAGCGTATGTTGTAAGACTATATGTTTTTGCACATTTTGATTCATGGTTTATCCATGTACACAAAATGCTAACTTAAGACACAAGCTTAGTACACTGAAATAAAGTCAAAATAAGTTATCTCCCTGTGGTCTTACTTTCCATTATATGCCTATAGAACCGTTACATTAATTTTAACTTTCGAAAGGAAAAAAAAAGTCAGAACAGTTTACTTCACTATGAACTGATCCAACTAATCGAAATTAAATAAAAATTGTATAATAGTCCACTAACAAGTAACATACCATATCAAAATAAGATTTAATAACTGATACTTTGTGAGTAAATTTCTACTAAATGCCGACATCCTCATGATTAATTTAAAAAAATAATAATAATGGAGAGTCTGGCCTTATTTTTACAATGTCTTGTGTCGAGCTTGGAACGAACATATGTTTTGTGAACTATACAACTCAATTTCACAACATAGATTCAGAGGTCCACAAACAGACCACAGAACATCAATAAAGGATGAAAATACACATCTAATCCATTAAGACTAACTCATGCACTGGGTACCAGTTGCACTAGTGAGCTTACTCCTGCGCAAGCCACTAAGCAAGGTTCTCTGCTGGGTCAGTTGCATTAGTGAGCTTAGGACCTGCGCCAGCCATTAAGCAAGGTACTCCGCTGTTGAGCTTCGTCCTGCGCCAGCCACTAAGCAAGGTGCTCTGCTACAGCGGAGCACCTTGCTTAGTGGCTGGCGCAGGACTAAGCTCACTCATGCAACGGGCCTGCTGGATCCCACCCATCTCATCCGGGAGAAGCCAACAATCAGTGCGAATTACTCGGCAGTCCCAGACTATTCAATGACATTTTCCATTAGTCTGAGAATGCAGACGTAGCCAGCATGAGGCCTGGATTCTCATGAGCCCTGCAAGTTGCTAAGGCTCATGAGAATCTATGCCTTTTGCAGATGGGCTGGTCTGAGCTGGGTGAATCACTAATAAGTCGGGCAATTCTTTTTAAAAAATTTTTTTTTACACCATTTCCTCGCTCTGCGATTATAATGATGCACATGAATAATGCCTTTGCTGCTGACTGCACTGGCTCAGGAGAATCTAGGCCTCTTGCAGGTGGAAATGGTATGACCGTATCAGCAGATCGATAGACATGACCGGTACCTTTATTTCCTACAAAAACGTCCTGAAACGCTTATTAATTCCACTTCCTGAACACAGTGACGTTACCATGACAATCTGTCAGAATCACTGAAACATTGCATGTAGGTCTGTGCTACTAAAACCTACAAGAAAGTCAAGTGCCTTCTACAGACTTCACAATTCACTTCTCATATATATGTGAAGGCCATTTTTTTTTAACCCTTTGCGTTTCAGTAGCGGTTTTAGTCACAATAATAATAATAATAATTTCGGTGTTTATAATGCGCTTATCTTATAATAATTATAACTCTAAGCGCGCACTCACAACTCGTGCACGCATGCGCATGCTTTAGACAACGACTCACGTACCAAAATTAGTGAAATACATTACGACAGTCTGCTTAGGGTGGGGAGTGTGGTGGTATAGTGCTAGAACTGTTGAAAGAGGTGAGTTTTGAGGGCGGACTGGAAGGAGGAGAGAGAGAGTGTTTCTGACGGAGAGAGAGTGGGAGAGTGTTCCAGGTGGATGGACCGTATACTGAGAAGGAGCGGGGGCCGAAAGTGCTGAGTTTGGTGCGGGGCATGTGGAGGCGGAATCATCGCGACTAAAACAGCTACTGACAAGCAAAGGGTTCAAATGACAATGCACTATAGCTGTAGCTAAAATGGGAAAGCGTTGGTAAAAGAGTGCATAAAATCAAATATAATTAGAGGGGAAACAGTGGCACAAAATAACTGAATTCATGCAACATGTTGTCAGGTGGCATACTGATGCCTGCAACTGTATATATTGTAGAAAAACAGCTGGGTATTTCTGATGAGAAAAAATTCAAAGTAATAAATCATATGGTTAATTAATGCAGAATAATAACAGGCGATTATCTTGATTAACTCTCTCTCTCTCTCTCTCTGACACTAGCTTGTGTGTGTGTGTGTGTGTGTGTGTGTGTGTGTGTGTGTAAACACACTACCATGATAGCATAAAAAATAACTACCGGTAAAATCAAAAATGGCACAATTCAAGCACTGAATAACCGCACCCAGTTAACTTTTTACAAAATCGGTAATTTGTCACAATTCACCTACCAGAAAAAGCATCAAAAGTACAGTTACCTAAAAAAAAATCTAAATGCAAAAAACAACAACACATTTTTGTATGTTAAAGGAGAGTCACTTAAAACCCTTAGTTACAACTGACAATATTGTTCTGCAGAAAAGACACATAACTATACATCTCTTCAACCGAACAGTATTGTCCGTGACATACATGGGGTAATCGCCAATCACTAAACGTGTGCTGGTTCAAACTCACCAAGCTAAACATATTGTGCGACATTTAACTTTGGTTATGCCGCACCTTTTTATTATCCATTATTTAACCCAATATCATACTGAGCCTAAAAGCTTCAAATTTGTACACTGCCATATGCAAGCTACATTATAGTACTTACAGACAAGGACATAGACCAATGGCTTTAGTTCAAGGGTGGTGCCAGAATAGCTTGGCGCCTAGAGGCGCCAAGCTATTCTGGCACCACCCTTGAACTATTTTAGTCACACTTATTTCACACACTGGTGTATTCCGACTGATAAGGGTTAATCACATCCTGGGAACTACTTAGCAGGAAATGCCTATATTAATCTCCACCCCTTATTAAATGTGTGGGGATCTGGTGTGACAGCGGAGCACCTTGCGTAGTGGCTGGCACAGGACTGAGCTCACTCATGCAAATGGCCCCTGATATTTTGATGCACAGAATCAAAGGCCAGTTCATAACATTCATATGATCCGTTAGAATTAAACTTAGTAATCCATTATTATTAATATTCTACTTTTTTTGCAGCTATACTGTCAACATAACTATTATAATGGTGTTTTCTGCAATCCTGACAGTGAACACTGGTCTGTGATTATTGAGCGTTAACCCCTTCACTGCCAGAGAAATAGTGACCACCCCCACCCAGGACTGCAAGAGAAATAGATCCTCACGAGCCCCTGCACTTGCGGGGGCTCCCGAGGATCTATGCCTCTTGTCGACGTCATTTTGTATAGGCAGTGCAGGACACAGATCGACCATGATAGTTCAAGGGTGATGCCAGAATAGCTTGGCGCCTATGGGCGCCAAGCTATTCTGGCATCACCCTTGAACTACCATGGTCGATCTATATCTTGCTGTGGTGTGTCTGGGGTAAAATGAGTTAAAGCGACCTGCTCCATGGGGGGCTTTGTGTGCTAACGTTCGCCGATGCAATGAGTTATCAGTGCTGTCTTGCCTCAACTAAGACTTTTCCACTCTCCCTGTTGCAATCCATGTGACTAACAGCGGTTTTCCACTGCCTTTTTGAGCGCTCGCGTAAAGGAAAGAACGCTCCTGTGCACAAAGGAGAAGTAGAGCAGTTAAGTCTTTCAGCTTCACTTTATGATGACATTCAAACTTCGTGATCCAAGTGACATTCAAACTTCGTGATCCACGTTAGCCCTTTTGTCCAGCATTACTAAGAAAATTCACAGCGGCGATACTGCAATCTGTTACCCTTTTAGCCCATATCATACTGAGGCTAAAAGCTTCAAATCTGTACACTGCCACATGCAAGCTACATTATAGTACTTACAGATAAGGATATAGACCAGTGGCTTTAGTTCAAGGGTGGTGCCAGAATAGCTTGGCGCCTATAGGCACCAAGCTATTCTGGCACTACCCTTGAACCATCTTAGTCAAACTTATTTCATACACTGGTGTATTCCGAATGATATGGGTTAACTGCCTGGAGTAGGTTGCCTGAAATGATTTCTGAAACACAACATGCTTCCACTGACAGTGAAGGAATTAAGGCTGGGATTATTCCAAAAACACAGACCAGCATTCAGCATTCATATGCCCCACTAAAAATAGTGTATGATGCACTCAACTTTACCATGTATATTATTTACCTTCTTGTAGCTGCTATGCTGGTTTTTTCTGCTGCCCGACAGCGAACGAATGGACATAGTCCGCGTCTTGCGGCAACAAAACACATACATTTTGTTGCGGGAGATCTAGAATGTCGCACTGACCTTTTTCACTACCTCCCGTGCAGGAGGAAACAAGTAATCATCAATACATATATTGTCTCTAAGTGGGAGGACGTACAGCCCACACAGTCCGTGGCAGAGAGTAGAATCACACGGACAGCTCCACATTTCACGTTGATTTTGTAAAAGTTCATGTATCTGTAAACAGCTGAAGATCTATGCAAAATCTTACAGTGAGACTCTGTGACAGCGTACCAAAGTCCAAATACGAAGCTAAATTGATCACAGTCAGGCAGACACATAAATCTACTACATTTTTCTTGTATAACATCTATTAGGGGCCAGCTGCATGACTGGGCTTAGTCCTGCTACTGCACCAGCTGCTAAGCAAATGGAGCACCTTGCTTAAGGACTGCTATAATGGAGCACCTTGCTTAAGGACTGGCGCAGGACTAAGCTAACTCATGCAAATGACGCCTGGCCCAGAAACTGTCACATAGTGAATCCACAATTTCCCTTCAAAGACAAAGACCTAAATTTTTCTTTACTGAAAGATAACGTCCAGTATGCGTATTTGTCCCTTTGTGAACTCGTTCTTTAAGAGATTCTGGTGAGAAAGAAAAAAAGTTATGTGGGATCTTTGCACGCTGTGGGATCTCTGCGCTGAATAGCCTATGCGCACTCCTCTGGAAAGTCCTGCCCGAGTTTCTTTCTTTTTTTTTTTATTTTTTAAAGCAGACAAAAAAGATGTCATTAACACAGCAACTTTGCGCCCACTGTGGAGTGAAAAACTGGGAAACTGGCCAGCAGCCAGCAATCCATTAATACACGAACTACCGTCCAGTAAATGTAATCGCCCAGTAAATAACACGTCTTCGCGCCGACGCCTGGCCGAAGACTTCTTGCCGACTGGGCTGACTCTTGCAATGAGATTATTATGACTGAGCTGCGTCTGGGATGACATGATCGAGTTTCGCACACCTCCTACTGGGGGACGGATCCACAACTTGGTCAAATTAATCTGAACTGCCACATCTGAGATAGTCCTAATAGCTCGCTGCATTAGCAGACTAAAAACCCAAAACGATTTCCTCTCATTACGAGATCAGGATGCAAACGAGGGGGCTCATGAGGATCTGTGCCTCTTGCTGACACCACTTTGAATCCATCCATGGACTAGTGGGGCTTTTTGGTAATTAATTAACGAAGACCGCGTCAACTGACACTGAGCGGGTTAAATCGCATGCCATTTAGCGTTCTTTCGACGTTGACCATCAGCGTCTTCTTATCATGCGGGCAGAAACTGTTGGGAATTCCAGCACGAAAATCAATACATTTCTGCCTCTTCTGTCCGTGAAATTTTGCCATTTGTCGACTGACGTCCACGCGGCATCACCGCTGATATAACACGTGATGATGCATACACGGCTGATATTACACGTGATGCACGACAATTCAGCAAGGCATTAGACCACTTCTGCACCCTGCCATCGCTACTGTAAACAGCACTAGTGGCCGCATGCATAATGGAACAGGAGAAAACAACGCTAAAGCGGAATCATGATGATGATGATGTTGATGAAGATGATGTCTATTTGTAACCCGTTCAGCGCCGAGAAAATCTGAACACCACCCAAAAGCAAGAGGTGTAGATCCTCATGAGCCCCCGCAGGGGCGGGGGCTCATGAGGCTCTACACCTCTTGCAGTTGGACGTGTTCAAATTTTCTCGATGACTAGTGCTGACACGACCGTTGAATCCATGTAAAGTTCCTGGGACAGCTAGGGCTCGTTGATGTTGAACTGACAAAGACTGCACAAACACAGTTTCCGTCAACTAGGGCTCGTTGATGTTGAACTGACAAAGACTGCACAAACACAGTTTCCGTCAACTAGGGCTCGTTGATGTTGAACTGACAAAGACTGCACAAACACAGTTTCCGTCAACTAGGGCTCGTTGATGTTGAACTGACAAAGACTGCACAAACACAGTTTCCGTCAACTAGGGCTCGTTGATGTTGAACTGACAAAGACTGCATAAACACAGTTTCCGTCAACTAGGGCTCGTTGATGTTGAACTGACAAAGACTGCACAAACACAGTTTCCGTCAACTAGGGCTCGTTGAACTGACAAAGACTGCACAAACACAGTTTCCGTCAACTAGGGCTCGTTGATGTTGAACTGACAAAGACTGCATAAACACAGTTTCCGTCAACTAGGGCTCGTTGAACTGACAAAGACTGCACAAACACAGTTTCCGTCAACTAGGGCTCGTCAGTTGATGTTGAACTGACAAAGACTGCACAAACAGAGTTTCCGTCAACTAGGGCTCGTCAGTTGATGTTGAACTGACAAAGACTGCATAAACACAGTTTCCGTCAACTAGGGCTCGTCAGTTGATGTTGAACTGACAAAGACTGCACAAACAGAGTTTCCGTCAACGGGCACTGAACGGGTTAAAAGCTCTTGTATACACGCGCCTGCTCGAATCGTAACACGTCTGCTTGAAGCGCTTCGGGACGGGTTTGAACAAGAGAGATAGGAAAGCACCGTTAACTCATTCTACCCCAACACCGAAATCCTTATTTTTTGCCCCTGTCCTCTGAAGACTGCAATGCAATGCAGGACACAGCTCGGCCATGATAGTTCAAGGGTGATACCAGAATAGCTTGGCGCCCATAGGCGCCAAGCTATTCTGGCATCACCCTTGAACTGTCATGATCAGTCGATCCTTATTTTCCTGTGGTGTGTCTGGGGTAGAATGAGTGAAGTCATTCAGCCGGACGGCCCAAATTTCGGAGGTGTCATCTAATGCCTATGCACCAGTTGCAGTAGATGGATCGACCATGATAATTCGAGGGCAGTGCCGGATTAATCTGGCAGTACCCTTGAATTATCATGGTCGACCCATCTCCTGCTGTTGTGCGTCAGGGTCTGAATGGGCTAAATGCATAGCACGTGGACCGTACTTCAATGTCCAGCTCTAAATGGTTCTCTAACCTACTCGAAACTACACACATACCTGTCTCTCAGTCACTCACTCAATTAATGCGTAACGTCCCTGAAACTTGTAAGACCTCCCACTGCCACCGCTTGTACAGTTATGCACTTCAGATACTGGGAACAACTAAATCTGGGGACGCAGACAGATTGAAACAAGAGCGTTTTACCGTCGTCAAGTACAAACGAATCACTTTAATGTTTGTGCCACAGCACGTTCTAAAAACAAATGATGAATAACCCATTTAGCCCCGGCGCCCTAATGCATTTTTGTGGTCGTTACAACAATCGTAGCGACCACCTGTACAATGTCCTAGGACTAGGCAATTTCACGTAACGAATCCAAATACCTTCCTGTCAATTACAATTCAGTGCTTTAAGCAAGTACACAGTATCAAGCAACCGTGACTTCTCCAGGATAAACAACCAGACTTCAAGTGATCACCTGTATCGTGTATGACACGCCCATCCTGGGCCATTTCACCTTATAAAAAAAAATTAAATCACTTTCCAATCCAATCTCTACTTTCCCCCCAAATACAATCACTACTTTCCTCTCCAATACAATCACTACTTTCCTCTCTAATACAATCACTACTTTCCTCTCCAATACAATCACTACTTTCCTCTCCAATACAATCACTACTTTCCTCTCCAATACAATCTCTACTATCCTCTCCAATGTGACAATTTCTACTTTCCCCTCAAATACAATTACTACTTTCCTCTCCAATGCAATCTCTACTTTCCTCTCCAATACAATATCTACTTTCCTCTCCAATAACAATCTCTACTTTGTCTCCAATACAATCACTACTTTCCTCTCCAATACAATCACTACTTTCCTCTCCAATACAATCACTACTTTCCTCTCCAATACAATCTCTACTATCCTCTCCAATACAATTTCTACTTTCCCATCAAATACAATTACTACTTTCCTCTCCAATGCAATCTCTACTTTCCTCTCCAATATAATATCTACTTTCCTCTCCAATAACAATCTCTACTTTGTCTCCAATACAATCACTACTTTCCTCTCCAATACAATCTCTACTTTCTTCTCAAGCACAATCGAGCTTCCTGTAGTCAAGTTTTCTTCACTACAAAAATATAAAATGGTGCGACCATCCGTACGCCACACTTCTCAATGACCCATTCCACATTACGATTTTAAATCACTTTTCTCTCCAACAAAATCACAGTACTCAGCAAGTACGCAGCATCAAGCAGCCGAGATTTCTCCGTAAACAGAATCAAAGCGACGACGCGGCTACCTGAAACACCTGTCCCAAGCCATCCCATCGAATTAAAAACTCCACCGTCGCATGCAGCAGCAGCGACCCCGCCTTCCACTGGCATAATCTTCACCGCAGCATCAGCGGCAGCCGTGAGATCTTCGTCAAAATGCTACGCGAGCATAGTCCATGATGCTTCGACTGCAAGCTACGATAGTTACCGTCGCTGATGATGTCCGCGATGAGGCCCAGACGGCCGATCAATCTGACAAGAGACAGATTCTCATGAGCCTCTGCGAATGCTGGGGCTCATGAGACTCTATGTCTCTTGCATATGGGTACAGAAAGCCGATCAATCTGACAAGACATAGATTCTCATGAGCCCCTGCGACTGCAGGGGCGCATAAGACTCTGTCTCTTGCACATGGACGGGCTACCGAAAGGTGATAATGTACGTGCAAAAGTTAGCCACTATGCACACACATCAGATGACTTTCTCCGTATGACGGAATGAGATGTGAATTAATAGGGGGCGTTACATGATTGGCAAAAGGTACAGATTCTCATGAGTGCCTGCAGTTGCAGGGACTCATGAGAATCTATGCCTCTTGCAGATACCAGAACATGTAGTCCGTTTTCTGACAAGGAATCTGAATTCGCTATTAGCCTTTGGTTATGGCGACTGCAGGTACTGATGCTCAATGGGTCAATTTTGCTACATGAGGTAGACAGCAGGACTCCACCCAGTGAAAATCTACAGCAACAGTAAATAATTCTGTTGCTGCTATTCCATCTGGATTTCTCAGTTGGGTAAATTCAAGCTTCACTGGGTTTATGCTATGTGCATTTACATTAATTTTACAATGGGTAGATTTATGCCTAAACGTGGATGAAATCGTGTCAGCAGGAATCTATACTGGAAGGGCCTATGAGTGGGTGGATTCGCAATGGGTAGTTAATGCCTAAATACAGTGAAGCTAACCACTTCGACTGCAATGATTGCTGCTAGCAGACTCGCAAACTACAATGTGTATGGCCAGCCCTAATGACTTGCTTCGAACGTCTTATAAGCAAGGTCCCTGTCTGTTCAGCAATACACGTACATTCGCCCCCGCAGCTGCATGAGACTCTATGCCCCTACCACACAGAGAGGCAATTTATGACAGGGACAATAACCACATAACATCCTGCCTTACGTCTGAACAATGACTACATTTCAATGTCGTGCTATTTTTCTGAAACTTCGACTGTCCTAAAAATCATGCTTAATCAAGCAAAAGACTTTTAAAGCTGCTGATTCTAAAATATGAACAGCGTGCCTCGTGCTCGCGAACGGCACAACGCAGCCTTTGACTCATTTAACTCATTCAGCCCCGACACACCACAGCAAGACATGGCTCGAGCATGATAGGCGCCAAGCTATCCTGGCACCACCCTTTGAACTATCATGCTCGATCTGTCTGTAGAATTGCAATACAGTCCTTCAGAGGGCAACTTCAAAATTTGGGGATTTCGGTCCTGGGGCGCAATGTGTTAAGAACTAAGCATGAGAATGGGGGAAAAGAAAGGAGGGGGGGGGGGGGGGCGGGGGGCACATTATTGGTATATCCTTTGAAAACGAAATTCCACACCGAGCAAGTGAGTGGGCATACAGTAGGACAGTGCTCAGAATAATGATCAAGCCCATCTCGTCCGTTCTTCAGCCATTTAGTCCTGGCACACTCCCCGCTGCTGATGGCTCAATCGCGATAGTTCAAGGGTAGTGCCAGGGCGCCAAGCTAGTCTGGCACCACCCTTTAACTGTCACGGTTCACATTCCTTCCACTGGTATGTATTTGCATCAACATGTCCAAAAGAACTGTCCGGAAACAAAGCCTCCGAAATGAATGCGCTAAACCCCTTGCAGCTAGTGCGCGCAGATCGCGTTTCTGAAGTCGTTTTGAAATCGGTGTCAAAGATCTCCAGACGCCAAAGGATCGCGGATGCAAAGTGGCTCCCAGCAAGAGGTACAGATCCTCATGAGCCCCCGCAACTGCGGGGGCTCATGAGGATCTGTGCCTCTTGCAGTTGAGTGTTGTTTTAATTGTTGTCCCCGGAGTGACGGGGCTAAAGGAATCAATCAAAGCTGGAAGCAGCTCTTTCTCTTGCAAAACGCACAAACTTTGTAATAAGCACTCTAATGCTAACGAGCAATTATCTGGCTATTTTCGGAGCGAATTGCAGACAAGAATCAATGTAGCCAGGTTTGTTTTTCCTTCCCGCAGTTTACGGGTGGAACAAACGTATTACGCAACGCTTGCCGATAACCAGCAAGCACTCAGCTGTTCCAGCGAAGCTAAATGCCCAAAAACAAGATGAGCTGCTGAGCAGACCTCAGACAAGAATTAATGTACCGGTAGCTACTACGTCACCCCCCCCCCCCCCAACCCCCCGCACCCTTTTTTTCATACTTTTAACCCGTTCAGTGCCAGCTGACGCAGGCTGTGTTTCTGCAATCTTCGATAATTCCACGCAAATAAACCCCTAGCTGTACCGGAATAAAGTAGTGTCAACAAGAGGCATAAATCCCCATGAGCCCCCGCAACTGCGGGGGCTCATGAGGATCTATACCTCTTGCAGTTGAATGGTGTTCAACTTTTCTCGACACTGGACAGGTTACAGGGGCGGATCTGGGGGGGGGGGGGCTGGGTTTCCTGGGGTTCCGGAACCCCCCTCCAGACCCAAAATTCTTTAAAATGCTATAATAATGTGCCTTTTGGAGGTGTTTGGCCCCCCCCTCCCCCGTTGTTTGATATTTTGAGGAGTTTCAATCACCCCCCCCCCCCCAACACATGCGTTGTTCCTCTACGCTACACCCTCTTCCCCAACCTTGTTTGATTTCTCGGCCACTGAAAGATCTAACGTCGGGGAGGCCCTTTGTGTCAAGTTGAAGGTCCCAAACAAAAAGTTGGAAACCCCCCCCCCCCTTCCAGGTAACTGATCCGCCCCTAGGTTAAAAGGGGGTCACATTTATTTAACGACAATAAAATAGCCGACAATAAACAACTACAGTCTACTTCGCTTTTAACCCTTATCATTCGGAATACACCAGTGTGTTAAATAAGTTTGACAAAAATAGTTCAAGGGTAGTGCCAGAATAGCTTGGCGCCTCTAGGCGCCAAGCTATTCTGGCACCACCCTTGAACTAAAAACATTGGTCTATATCCTTCTCTGTAAGTGCTATAATGTAGCGTGCATGTGGCAGTGTACAAATTTGAAGCTTTTAGCCTGAGTATGATATGGGGTAGCATGGTCGGACATGACGAAAGTTGGAGATTACAACCCTTTTTCCAAGGTCCGGACAGCGCTCTTCCCAAGTCATTTACTTCGCTCATGACACACTTGGGAAATAACAAGAAAGCTCGGGTCCCCTGGCGATCTGTTATATATATATCTATCTGTACCGCTAAACGCAATAAATCGTGATACAGAACGCAATCAGATTTACAGTATGCCGAGTCTGAAACGTAGGGGAAATGAAACTTGCCCGCTAGCAAGCGGAGGAAATTGAATTAGCCACAGACACAATCAGAACTGCGATTGCAAATCACGCCCAATGATTACAGTCAATTACAGTCTAAACTGTACCTGGCGACCTTGACAGTGACTATGTGTGGTCACCATCAACAGGTGGCCACCTCCAATTGGCAGAGTTAACCCAGTGACTACTACTGACGATACCGATCGGCGAAAAAGACGCGCTTCTTTTTCGCCGAACAGTTGGGGAGGGGGGGGGGGGGGGGGGGGGGGTAGGACCCGCGCGAGACAACAAAAGCAGGTCCTATTGGACAGGTAATCACTGCTCGGTATGTGGCCGGCCACTTTTTTTTTTTTTTTTTTTAAACAAGAAAGGCAAAGCCATTATGGCTCACGTGTATGACCGATTTACATGTGTGACCTTTGTGACAAGGGCTGGCTTCTGCAGCAGCAACATCCATGTTTTTTCTGAAAATGTAAGCATTTTTCACACATCTGTCAACCTCCCATGACCATTGACCTTTGTGATGAGTCGACTAAATTAGTATGCATAGAAAGGTCTTATCATCAGCGATCTTTGTACCAAATTTGGTTGAAATTTTTGCAAAAATTTGGGAATACCTACAATTTTATTTAAAAAATCAGCATTTTACACACATTTGCCAGCCTCATGTGACCCTTGACCTTTCCAAGAGGTCATTTAAATTAGTATGCATAGATAGGTCTTACCATCAGGTATCTCTGTACCAAGTTCGGGTTTGAAGTTGTGAATAGTATTTGAGAAAAAACATATTTTGTCAAAATATGGCTATTTTTCACCTATTTCCTGAGCTGGCCAAAAACATAAACTCACTTTTGCTTCGCACGTGAGCCAAAAGGGAGTTCGCGAATAATCAGAAAACAATGTCCCTCTTCCAAAATGTCCGTCGGCAAGTGACCTGGATGTATACCAACCCCTACAATCGCTGGGGCACATGCGAATCTTCGACTTCTGCTGACCAAGATCCCCTAAATTAAGCTCTTCCTCGAATCGAGGCTGCCATACTGGCGCACATATATCTAAGCAGCAAACGATTGCAGCTCAGATGCTGAACAAACAGACAATTTTGCTTTTCTGCCTTACATCACAATTCCAATAGAACCCTCAAACCCAAAACAACTTCCTCGTGTTCAGTAATAGCTGGACCCTAATCTGGCCAGCAAGAGACATAGATTCTCATGAGTCCCTGTGAACGCCGGGGCGCATGAGAATCTATGTCTCTTGCAGACGGAATTTAAAGGGTATGACGAATACAGCGGCAACAATGGTCAGTCTCAGACAAAACCGCATGATCCGCGGGACTGCGAACGGACTGTTATTTACACAGCAGACGGGATCCGTCCTCGCCAAACTGACAGTAAACCATCACTTATCCCTACTCCCCGTGACAAAACAAGACATATTGATGGGGATTACACAAGTGGAGAAGGTGGTACGGTACACGCGCCATTCTCTCAGAAACTGCTTCGGCCGAATGCGCACTCGTTCCGCTTCGAGTGCCAGCTGCACAGTCCGGCACTACTCCGGCAGGTGGGTGCCTGATTAGTTCATTACATCCTGTGAATGACATTGTCAATTTTATTTCTGGATATCCTTTGAGGTCTACATCAGTTCTGGAAACAGGTTGACCATGATTGTTCAAGGATGGTGTCGGAAGAGCTTGGCCCCTACATGCACCAAGCTCTTCCGATACCACCCTTGAACTATCATGGTCGATCCACATCCTGTAACAGGATGTCAGGGCATTATGGGTTAGCTAATAAATATCCTGGCGACGAGAATCAGACACTGTTCATGGGCTGTGCCTGCCAATATCTCATATAATCTCCACGGGCCAACTATAATCAAGCACGGGTGTGATCCGGCTGTGGTTTAGCAAATGCAGTGCCTGACTGGCCTGGCCTGGGAGACGAGATTTCTCCATCTCGTCAGGCACTATCCTTGGGCAACTGCAGATACACAATATATATCTACACTAGTTGACTCTCTAGATTCGCTACCGCGGTAGCGGATCGAGGGAGACAACCAGTGTGGCACGGATCAAGACAACCAACCACCACTCTTGAGGTTATTCATGTCCACAATACCTCCTGATAGTTATCCAAAAGCGTTCCAGAGATTCTGAACTCTGACGCTTTTGGCCCTGCGATGGAGAGGGCTGAAGTACTAAGTCGATCAATAGTTTGTCCTATTACTGCAAGCCAGCAGGAACAAGTGCTGAGAAAAAAATCGAACTGTAACCGTAAGCCTGGAAGAGATTTTTCCATCTTTTGCTCTAATTCTGTATGCTTGTCTTTTGTACAAATAAGGCCGCTCCCGATATGGGCACGCCAGAATTACACTCCAGGAAACGCTGAATGACAATGCGCATGTCAGGAAGCTGTCTCTACAGCTTATTTTATTTTAAGTTCTCGAGGGCGTGCTGAATTTAACCCTTTGGCTGTCGCTAGTGCTTTTATTGTCGCGTGATGGTTCCATCATCGCGACTGAAAGCGCTAGCGGCTGGGAGGAGGGGGGGGGGGGGGCCCGAGGAGATCACTATAATAAAAAGTTACATATAAAGCACATGAAGGCTTCAAGAAGTGTCCACAAGATTTTGTGAGTCACATCGTCACAACAATCGCCTTTACTGCTTGCATGGTGCCTAAACCTAACCACGCCGCCAACATGTTACTGGGCCAGTTGCAGTCTACGGCACCAAGCTTGCCTGGCACTACCGTTAAACCATCATGACCAATCCATCATTGTACGGAAGGCGCCAAATATGTGACTACCCTTGAACTATCATGGCCGATCCATCATTGCCGTGGCCAATGTCTTTAGCCCATTTAGCCCCAACGCCCCGCAGCAGGAAAAGGACTGATAATGATAGTTCAAAGGCAGTGCCTGATGAGCTTGGCGCCTGAAGGCACCAAGCTCATCTGGCACTACCCTTGAATTATCATGATCAGTCCCTCTCCCACAACTGGTACATAGTCGCTAGACAGCGCCTCCACAATTTTGGAAATGCAGCCGTGGAGTTAAGAGGGTTAATAGGGAATACGAAAGTACCTGTGCGATTTTGACTGTCACCAAACATACGTTTAGTCATCCAAGACATGGCCGCGCGGTATATTCCCTGTTCGTATGCTCAGAATATTCTGGGAAATGCCTGGGGTGACTACAAGATGAAATCTGATTCCCTCCGTCGTTGCGCTATGTGTCTGTCATAAAAGGTTCAATCCAATCAAACGAAGTATATTTAGGTTTAATCGGACTACGCGATCCACAGTTGTGACTGGGATGAAAGGTCAGCATCCGATTAACATGTCCAGTAAAAACGGGCATACAGTTTGATATGACGACTCCACGACTCCAACCATGATAAAATTCAAGGGTAGTGCCAGAGTAGCTTGGCGCCATCAGGCGCCAAGCTACTCTACCACTAACCTTGAAATATCATGGTCGATCCATCTCCTGCTGTAGTGCAAAATGGGTTGAGATTCAACCCTCAAATAACACGCACATCTTTTTTTCTCTAGTGGAGAATACATGTAAACATTGTGTGGGCTACCAGTTGCCTGCGCGCGCGCACGAAGAACGTGGCTGCAATATCAGATATGTAGCGTTGCCCAGGGGCCCGTTGCATGAGCGAGCTTAGTCCTGCATCAGCCACTAAGCAAGGTGCACCGCTATAGCGGCACACCTTGCTTAGTGGCTGGTGCAGGACTAAGCTTGCTCATGCAACCGACCCCAGCAGTGAAAGGGTACTCTTATTACTGTCATCATTAATCCGTCCGCCTCTGTGGGTGTCTAACGCTTGCGCAAGCATCTGTCACACTTCTGCAAGCAATTGCATAAATAGCTGCGCCCGCACGCACATGCATGCATGCACATGCGCGCACGGACACACAAACCTAGACGCAATCACCTTAACACACACAGCAAAACACACACACACACACACACGCACGCGCACACAGCCCCCACACACTAAACCCCCGCACTATTACCCAGTATACAAATCTGACATTATTGCTACGGAGGACATCAAAATGGATCGTGCTTGCTCTGTGCAAATGTCAACTCACCGCTGAAAATATGCATTATGTTCTCTCAATTTCCATCAAAATTACTACATGCATAGCTTCATATCATAGTGCAATGACAAAACAGGGTGAAACAGAGTGAAATTTTGTTGTGAGACCATAGTGTATTTAGTTGCATACTCGTCTGTGTTCTTGCGCATCATGCTTTGGACAAAACGTAGGAATGGGTAAAAACAAAAACAAAACAAACAAAAAAAAAACTAGAGTGTGCTGATCCGTGAGGCTGTAGGGTCCAAAATCACATACCAGCACAAAATGAAGGCATGCATCAAGGGAGGTGTAATGGAAAGACCTTTACATTTTATGCAATAATCTGAAAATAAAATTATTGACAAGCGTTGGTAAAGTTGGGATTGAACATGCAGATACATGTATAGCGTTTGCTCCTTGACAATGTAATTTCTGATGGCTACTTAAAATAATAAATGCATATTATAAAGTGCTTAAAAGAAATAAATAACGCAATCACCTGGTGCATTAACCCATTCAGCCCTGACGCACTACAGCCGGAGATGGGTCAGCCATGATATTTCAAGGGTAGTGCCAGATTAGCTTGGCGCCTATCAGCTCCAAGCTAATATGACACTACCCTTGAATTATCATGGTCGATCCATCTCCTGCAACAGGTGCATAGTCATTAGATGATGCCTCCCAAATTTGGGAAATATGTGCGTCGGGCTGTATGAGTTAAAACATTTGCATATAATTCCTAGTTATTTTACTCTACAAGACTATTTCTTCATCGTTCTTCATACATTCACCACACGCCTCATAGGGATACTGGATACGTGGCAAACCGCCACACATCACGAATGGTTAACCCCTTTACTGCGAAGACATTTAAATCAAATATCGCCAGACCGCAAGAGACACAGATCGTTATGAGCACCTGCGGTCACAGTGGCTCTGTAATGTGTTCTTCAAGCACTAGTGGTTATCGGGTGATCAATCTGCACAGACATGATTCATAGCCAACGGGCAGTGAACTGGATACAATAACTATGTTACTGTACATACAATACTGCCACCAGACTAACACTCACACAACATCAACACTGAGTTGGCTACAGTATACTCCACTGTGTGAGTAGCAACTTTCACTATGGATTTTTCACTAGATTTTTGCCTATACAGACAGTCCGTCACCTTTCAAGCTACAATTCACTTCAGCCCATCTAATAATAAGTTTTCCATCTTTGGGAGGCCTCTACAAGACCATGTACCCACTGTCAGCGCCGTAATTCCCAGGTGCCAAATGAATCTGCACTACCCTTGAACTTTCATGGGTGAATGATTTCCTGCAGTACCATCCTAATGGGTGAATGCGTAAATCTATGAACTGAATCCATACTGTGATAAACAGTAGCCTGCTGTGAATTTGAAAAGTAATACATGTACTGATAATAATGGGACTTCTGCTTAACCCTTTGGCTGTCTGATGCGCTTTTTGTCTCAGTGATTCCTGCAGGAATCACTGCGACAAAAAGAGCGACTGACAGCCAAAGGGTTGAGGAAAGCTGCTCACTGAGCGCAGTCTTGGATTCGTGGCCCAACTTCACTCCCTAACACAGGTGACAAATTCATGTTTCTCTCAACCCTGAGAACAACCCCACCAGCACAGTTACAGACATACACATAACCTGATAGCACCCCACAGTTGTGGCCAACGTCAGCCAGCAAGAGGCACAAAATCTCATTAGCCCCAGGGGAAATGTACACATACCAAGGGAAATTACTCAGCCCTGTACGAAGTTAGATCTCTTGACCCCTTTCTTATGGCACCCCATTGCCAGCCCATTTGGCCTGGCGATGGGGGGCAGAGCTCGTGATAGTGTGACATAAGAAGGAGTCAGGGGATCTGTTTGTTTGTCCAGTACTAAGTATGGCGATAGGGTGACATAAGAAGGTGTCCGGGGATTTAATTTGTTTGTTTGTCCAGTACTAAGTAATTTCCCTTTGGGTATGCACTGTTGATGCTTTGCCTCAACTATTTGCTTTGTGTTATCAGCACTAATGAGAATAAAGCCAAGAATGACTCTACATAAGCAGGAATGTGAGTTTATGTCATTTTTTAAAATACTAATCTTGCAAATAAATTGTCCAACAACCCAGCACTGAGTGAATATTACACTTTCGTGTAGTCCAAGCTGACTGAAAACCAACTGTATGACTAAGACTAAAAAATGAACTGTTTTTCTTGTAATCCCACAAAAGCATTTCATCAATCACATTAGAAAAAAAAGGACCAACAAAATTTCATAAACTAAGCATACAAAACAAAAACAGTGACCACAAATCCTTCTGAAGTCACTCTCTGAACAGGCATACTACGTCTAGCTTCAAGTTAAACTCAACCCAACCCAACTTTCTGCTATTACTTCATGCACATGCAAATAACTGAGTGCTGGTCAATGATTTGGGACCTTACTGCATTCAGATATAAGGTCCAAAAATTACAAACCAACACACAATATACTTATGTGTGCTGGTCTATGACTGTGGACATTACGTCGTAATGTCCACAGTCCCAGAGAAACAGACAGTATGTAACATTAATCCCTTTAGCGGTCTGTGACTGTGGACATTGTCGTAAGGTCCACAGTCACAGAGAAACAGAATGTATGTAACATTAATCCCTTTAGCGGTTGGCAGAGGTTTTCATCGCGATAGTTCCTGCAGAAATGATCGTGACAAAAAACACTACTGAAAGATTAACTCATTCACCACATGATGCATCTGGATATATGGCTTAACGCCGCGTGTCCGGATGCGTCACGTCGCGAATGTGTTAAACCCTTCCCGGCCAAAGAACATATATTTTGTTTCTGAAAGCTGTGTCAAAAAGCCACAACTGTCCAAAGAACATGGACGCAGAGTGGTCTCGGCAAGAGGCAAAGACCCTCATGAGACCCGCAGTCGCGTGGGCTCATGAGGATCTATGCCTCTTGCAGTTAAGATTGCGTTTTTCAGCAAGCGAAGGGGTTAACATACAGCAGTGCACTGTGCACCCTAACGTTTTGTTAGCAGATTTTACGTACTGTTCCCTCCACCAGTGTTAAACCAGGGTCAGCGCTGCTAGACACATGCAGATGGTTTAGTAGAAAAGGGAACATTAAGAAAACCACACACAAAAAAGGGAGGCGTGAATAGACAAAATAAAAAAGGGGAGCGAATTTTAAAAAAAAGGAATGAAGCAACAACATCGAAAAAAAGGGAGTTGTCCCTCTGCTCCTTGTTACCTGTTTGACCATCCGTAAGGGTGTGCGAGGTTTGGGGGGTACGGGGGGAGGTGGACCCCTCCCCTTGCCCCGCCCCCCCTCGCCACGACCCACGGCAGGCGTGGCCGATTTGGGGGATGTGATGGCGGGGGGTGATGCCACCGTAGTGGAAGAAGAAGAGTCTGAGGTAGAGGGCTGGTTAAAAACACACAACAACACAAACACGACACGCAGTCAGCAAGATGACAACATGCACACCACGCAAAAGGCAGCAGCAGCCATCGATCGAAGCGACGCAATGAGCAAAAGTCCTCAGGCTGACGTCAGCCTGATGAACTTTCACTCCCCGTGCGGACTATTCAAGCACAAGTGTACACAGCTGAAGATGACAGGGTAGCAAGAAGGGGAAAAAAAGTAGCAAAACACTTAAAAAAGGATGACAGCAAAAGACCAAGAACATGGAGAGACCATGTTATGCGTGTTGACAGTTTTCTACATGTAAACCTGTGCTTGACAATTATGAAAAAGAAATCATCTGAGACTATAATGAACAAAAAAGAGATATGAACAGTGTATACACATTAAATATTTATCTAGTTCATACTACATCACTTATCAAACATAAACATTTCACAATAAATCATTCAAACATTTTCATCAAAAGCAGTACAACTGAATAATCAAGCGCCTAAAAGCAACTTTTTGTTTTAATCCATATCTACATATTAAAAAAACAAAACAACTTACAACGCACTCAAGCACAAATGCAAACAACTTCAGGATCAAGAGGATGAAAAAGAAGAAAAACACTGATCTTAAAATTAAAAAAAAACAAGGAGAGAGAGAGAGAGAGAGAGAGAGAGAGAGAGAGAGAGAGAGAGAGAGAGAGAGAGAGAGAGAGAGACAGAGACAGAGAGAGAGAGAGAGAGAGAGAAGCGAGCAAGGGTTACATGTTAAGTGGAGCATCTACCAATTCCACTTGTTAGAGAAAAGGCCAACCAAAAAAAAACACAACCAAACACTGAAAGACTGCAGCCCTCTGATTTCAATACAGCAGAACCTATTTAGAGCGGACCATCCTTATCTCTGGGCGGCTGCCGTCACCTATAATATGATCGTCTTCAGTGACAGGGGACACTTTTGTCTGTCAAGACTTCTCTTGAGAGAAAACGTCTTTTAACCCCTTCCCTGCCTCTGTACGTATAATGTATTTCAGATTAATTCAATGCCCCAAAAGTCACAACCATCCAAGGAACACGGAGACAAACTGTCTCAGCAAGAGACATAGATCCTCATGAGCCCCCGCAGTTGCGGGGGCTCATGAGGATCTATGTCTATTGCAGTTGGGTTGTGTTCAGTATTTCTCAGCATTGAAGGGGTTAGTACCACTTTTATGTTGCAAAAAAAACGGCAGTCGCTCACAACAAGTTCTACTGTAATAAAAGAAAAAACTGAAACCCGAATGCAAAGTTAGGGCTTAATCCCCTTGTGCATGCAGCCACCGGTACCAACTACAGTACTAGCAGCTGCATGCACAAGGTAGTTAAAGAAAAACCCCTCCACAGGAGCGCGAGACCATCCCACAAAGCCTGTTCAAATGTACGCGCAAAAAAAAAAAAAAAAAAAAAATCATCCTTCTCAGCAAGACTTCTGTATATAAGTTATTACTTCCCTTGTCTCTGTACACTTCATCAAAGAAAGCTGCGTAAACTTGAAGTTCCACTGGTTGTCTATCTAATAAATGTAAGCTGAGATGAGTTTTCCGCTAAGCAATATACTTTGACCTACACAAAATGATGTTTAATCGGCTGTAGTGCACTCCATTCCATTAGAAATGTGAGGGGTCTAAAACATCTGGGAAAAGTTGCCTAGACTATGACCAGGGACACAACATCAATTTGGCTGGTGGTGCGCTTCTGTTGCATCAAGTCCTGCATGACCATTAAGCGACTATATTATAATGACTATTTGAACACAAGGACTAAACAGTCAGATTTTGAGAAAAGTTATAGCAGATAAGCACGACCGTATATATGTAGAGCTGATGGCTACAATACCTGATTCAAATTAGACCCCCTTGCTTCAGAGCTGCTCACATCCACTGTCAGCTGCTGCAGAATAGAAGTGCCGTGAGATTCTGCCCTTGGGGGTACAGGCGGGGCTTCACTGACTGAGTCCATCTCTCCAGTTCCTAGCAAGGCTTCTTCATATGATGGCAGAGGGGGAGGTCTTGCATGTTCTGCTCTGACCTTAGTGGTTTCTATTCTGAATTCAGTATTAACACCTGGTGTAATGTTCTCATAGTTAGCAGAAACATCATAACTGGCACCCACAGTTTCTCTTTCTTCAGAAGGAAGCGGTGGCAATGGAGGGGGTGGGGATGTAAATTCTGACACAGTGGATGACTCTAAGACACTTTCGTATGATGGTGGAGGCTCCTCTGGCTCCTTCTTCTGCTTGCGCGGGGAGGTGTGTCGAGGTGTCCTAGCATCGTCATCGCTCTCATAAAAACTGTCTTTACGCTGCAATGTGCTGTTCCTGCTGCTTTTGCGATCCGTGTCACTTGAGGAGGAATCCCACGAAGCTGTAGAAAGGTTGACAGCGCCCATGTTTGGGCCATCTGTGGAGGACTCTTCGCCAGGGTAGGACCCCCCATGAGCACCGGTTTGTAGACTGAGCACATGCTCTGAGACTAAAGCGTTTGTCATGGGGGTTGGCTCAGAACCCTGTGCACCAAACATTGGAAACTGCAGAAAAAGTGGAAAACCAAATCTTGCAAAACAAAAGGAAAATCAAGAGGAAAGGCGAACAAAATATCAAAACAGCAACAAAAAATTAAAATGCACCATCTGAAAGATATGCCTCTGGTTGTGAGATTGGATCACTAGGCACTGAGGCTCGATGCAAACATGCAGAACTGAACACAACCACCCTCTGGGTTCCCACCTTATTTCTTTGTCTCCAATGCAAGTTACTACAAGTTACTACTCTCTTAATTATCTTCTTGTGTCCAAAGCCACATCTCCATGCTGACATACAACTAGCTCATTACATCCTGAGGATGAAATAAATTGTCAATTTATTTAGACATCTTTTGAGGTCTACATCACAGTTCTGGAGACAGATCGTACATGACAGTTCAAGGGTGGTATCAAAATAGCTTGGTGCCTAGAGGTGCCAAGCCATTCTGACACCACCCTTGAACTGTCATGGTCAAACCACATCCTGTTGTAGCGTGTCAGAGCTTTATGGGTTAGTTATACACCACAATATGATATTTATGGAGAATTTTTCCAATGCACAGACATTTTTTTTCTGTGACTAATCCTAGATGCCATAGTAGCGCAGACCTCGTCTGCACTGAACCAAGGGACACAAATCCATTTTGAACTAGTGGACATTATCACGTTTAGCCCCTTCACTGCTGAGATGCAGAGGACACCATCCAGCTGTAAGAGGCAGAGATCCTCATGAGCCAATGCAAATGCAGGGGCTCATGAAGATCCATGTCTCTTGCTAAAACCAATTTGTATCTGTTTTCCCTTGACTGCCGGGGATCTCTGACCTTGAAGTTACAATGAGTTCTAAAACTGGCAGTGAAGGGGTTAAGGTGCTCAGATTTGTTCTGTGGATCCCTTGTTGATTTGTTCTGTTGATCCCTTGTATTTGTTCAACTTTCCTTACATTATTAATGTTTACATCATGTATACAGCTTTCAAGAATGATGTCAGGAGACAAAGAAACCCACAAATTAAAATCACCCTTTAGGAAAAAATGAAAAAGTGCACTCACTCACTCACACACAAAGTATTCAAATATCCAAGATTAAGCAAACCAAAATGCACTCTAAGGCCAAACAAACTAAAAAAAAATCACATTTTCAAAATATTTTCCTGGCTGAGAAAAATGCAAATTTCAAAAATTAGTTGCTTGCAGAGAAGTAAAAAAATAAAATTCAAACCATTTTCTTCTTCAAGCAAAATTGTCAAACAATGAAATTAAAGCAAATCAAATCTATTCACAAGACAAAGTTAAGTGCAAAGTTCTGTGAACGAACGCGAATAAATATTAACTCCTTTGTGAAAGCGGCCAACAGTACTGTTTAAAGTTCCAGTGGCTGCATTCACCAGGAGGCTAAGCACTGGTATTTTTCATCTACCTGTACATCGTCTCGGAATGGCGTCTCTGACAGGGGCAGAGGCTTGGCCACGCCAATACGCACAATGCCCTTGGGTGCGCCCTTGAGTGTCTGGGCCGCCTCATCCAGAGAAGCTTGTTCCAGGTTCACATTGTTAACAAACATGAGCCGGTCGCCGGGGACCAGGCGGCCATCTTGCTGTGCCACCCCGCCAGGAACAAGGCTGCGGATCACAATCACCGTCTCGTTGGGGTTCATTGGGTCCTGAAAAAACATGATGATTTCAAATTTTAAAAGTCAGCATTTTAACCCATTACATCCTGAGGATGAAATTATCAATTCTTTCAGGCATTCTTTGAGGTCTGCGTCAGTTCTAGAGACAGATCGAACAAGATAGTTCAAGGGTGGTATCAGAATAGCTTGGGGCCTACAGGTGCCAAGCTATTCTGACACCACCCTTGAACTGTCATGGTCGATCCACATCCTGCCATAGCATGTCAGGGCTTTATGGGTTAACTGAATGAAAAATACATCAAACGCTATTTGTGATATATCAATCAAACAATCTTCATGTCAGTACATGCATTCGATTAATCTATGCCTTTTGCAGTTCTGTCCAGTTTAAGTATCCCATTTAGCCCTGAGGCACTAGAGGAGGAGGTGGATCGACCATGATAATTCAAGGGTAGTGCCAGATTAGCTTGGCGCCTGATGGCGCCAAGCCAATCTGGCACTACCCTTGAATCATCATGGTCAATCCATCTCCTGCAACTGGTACATAGCCGTTCGGTGACATCTTTAAAATCTAGGAGATGCGCCCCTGAGGTTCAATGAGTTAATTCAAGACAGGACCCTTGTGCCTGGAAAGAACCATAAGTGCTCTATCCCTCCTCTAAGAAGTTCTTCTAATCTAAATGTTATATCACAGTTGGTCCGGCCGAACGTGGATCTCTTTAAGCAGAAGAGAACAGCAAAACACATGACGTGCAATTTACCTGGTAATCGAGGATGCTGAACCCTAGACCGCGGTCGCCTTTCTCCAGCTCAATGACCACTGGCTCGCTGCTCCACATCGCGAGACCTGTCAAAGGCTCCAGTGACCGAGACTTGGACTTGTTGAGAGCTGATGCAGGCACATTATCCGATGTCGACAGAGCCTGCTCCGATTTTGCCTAAGGAAAGTATAATGACCATGCCAATAATGACGATCACAATAAAAAATCTCCAGTACACTCCATCCTGAGGATGAATGTCAAATTTGCTTATACATGTACATTACACATTCAGAGATAGATCAGCCATTATAGTTCAAAGGTGGTGCCAGAATAGCTTGCCACCTCAGGCGCCATGCTATTCTGGCACCACCCTTAAACTATCATAGTCAAATTTATTTCAAGCAATAGTGTATCAGGGTGAAAAGGGTTAACAAGAAACCTAAGAGAGACATCTTCTTCTCTCTGACACGTACACAAACTAGTCCACACACAGATATGCCAAATGTACACTATATTTTAGCTATCATCCCTCTTCCCATGACAAGCATCAGAATTGCTAGAAAGAATGAAAAATGCATGGAAACAACAGATATAAAACAGCTCCTGCATTTTTCAGGGCAGACAGCAAAAAGAACAGCAAGCTGCTTATCTTCCTTCAAGGGATAATGCTCACTGTCCTTACCGTCTACCCTGAAAAAAGCAGAAGCTGTTTTGTACTTGTTGCTCAGAAGGTAATAATAACCCCTTGTCTGCCAGTGGATGCGGATTTTGCGTCACACTGGCTGACATTCGCATGAAAAACACAAATGGGACAAAATGTGGACACAAAGAACACAAGGCTAATACTAACAAGAGACATAAATCCTCACGAGGGCCCCGCAGTCGGGGCTCGTGAGGGTTTATTTCTCTTGCAGATGGGTAGCTTTTGTCTTGCCCCAGAAGGGGTTAACTCAATTGAGAAGTGCTGCATCCAGATAAGCGGTATAAAGCCGCATATCCAAATGCAGCACGTCTCAAATGACTTTGGCAGGAACCATCATGACAAAACATCACTATCAAAAGCAACTGTTCTATCCTTGTTATGCCCAAGCAATTTTTTTCTCTTCGCTAGTGACTATTTCTTGCATTTTTCAAGGTTGGCAGACACTCTTTGCCTTTGGATTTCTCAGGACTGCTGCCTGATAATCTGATGTCTCGTTATGAGTACGAGACTAACACATTAATTCACAATCTTTAAGTATTGACCTCTACCTTTATCAAGCGCTCGGACCCCGACGCATGCACACCCTCTGGGAATGTGGAAGACAGAAAAGGTGCGGCTGAGACAGACGCAGACTTCGCAGTATTGAAAGTCTCTGGCTGTGGCGGGGACTTCTTGCGGGCGCAGACTAGGCGCACATGTTGCGGAGAGTGTTTGAGGATCTCCACCACACTGACGTGGTTAAGGCCTAGCAGTCGTTTCCCGTTAACCTGGGTGAAAGTAACAGACACCACAGTTAACCCATTCGAGACGTGCTGCATCCGGATTCAAGGTTTTATGCCACATGTCCATGTGCAGCACATTTAAACAATACATTCTGAGGCTGCTTTTCTTAAAATTTGCTTCTTGTCCTATGAACGCTACATTACAGCTTACATGATAGTTCAACCGATTTAGTTCAAGGGTAGCGCCAGAACAGCTTGGCGCCTCAGGCACCAAGCTATTCTGTCACTACCCTTGAACAAGCATAGTTACATTTATTTTAAGCATAGTGTATCAGGATGGAAAGGGTAAAAAAATTCTGCTACGCCGTGACACTTCAAAACAGAAGGTAGATCCATCATGATAGTGCCATGGGTGAATGTTGGCAATTGCACAAATAGAGAAAGGGAAAGGGATATTGAAATTGAGTGTTTTTTCAGGATTTTCCAAGCATTTTTGTGGCTTTTCCTGAAAACTAGGCGTAAGAAAAGGTTTGGTTATTGAAAATACAGAATTTTTCGTATGCAAGATATTAAATTTATGGACCTCCATCTTTCCTTCTGTCAATTTTCACCCATGCAAGTGCATGTTAACCCATATCATACTGAGGCTAAAAGCTTTAAAATTTGTACGCTGCCATATGCAGGCTAAATTATAGTACTTACAGATAAGGATATAGACCAATGGCTTTAGTTCAAGGATGGTGCCAGAATATCTTGGCGCCTAGAGGTGCAAAGCTATTCTGTAACTACCCTTCAACTATTTTAGTCAAACTTATTTCATACACTGGAGTAATCCGAATGACAAGGGTTAAAAAGTGAAACTTAGTCAAGAGTGAAACAGACTAAATGCATGGACTGTTCTGAAAAAGCTACTTCTCTACAGCAACTGATTAAATTAACCCTTTGGTTGTCTCTGGCAGTTTTTGTCAAGGCAATTCCTGCAGGAATTGCCTTGACAAAAACCACCAGAGACAGCCAAAGTGTTAAATGCATACCTCCAGCAGTTCATCGTTGGTTTTGAGTCGTCCGTTAAGGCCAACAGGTCCGTCTGGGCGGATGGAGCCGATGTAGTGGTGTGGCCGCACCTCCTGCCCGTTTTCAACGTCCACTGTCCCCTCCAGCGAAATCCCTAGCCCCCCGCCCTCCTTGAACTTGGACAGCTGGGCCACCTGATAACACATTTACTCATTTGAGATGCGCCTCATATGGAAATGTAGCGAACAATGTAGGCAGGACATCTCAAAGGGATATATTTGTGAATTGCTTGGTAAAAACTCTCATTGCGTTCAGAACAGTCAAACCAATGTACAGCAAATTCGAATAATTGCATGGCCAATTCAAACAGATTTATGTCACGGGTGACAATGTGAAAAATTGAAATGACTGAAAACAATCCATGGGCTACCTATGCCCCACTGTAGGACATGTGCTGGCTGACGGACTCGTCCATCTGAGCCAAAACATTCAAATTCAGCTTTCTGGGATTTTGAAAAAGCTTAGTCAGTCTCCAGGACTGAAGAATGTCACCAATACAGGCATGCACAAACAAAAAAAAACAACAACAAAAAAAAAAACAACAGCAGACACGAACACACGGACGAAAGTTCTAACACAGACACATGATGACAGCTATTACACTGGATGGAGTTGGGTTGAGGGGATGTGTGTGTGTATGCTTGTGTGTGCTTGCGGGGGAGTGGGAGGGGGGGGGGGGGGCGGGTTCTGTGCATGCACACGCAAGTATGCACACATACATACACACACATCCCCTCAACCCAAGGGGGGGCCGCGGGGGGGGGGGGGGGGGGGGGGGGGGGGGCGTTAAAAAACATGTGTGCATACTTGCGTGAGCATGCACAGAACACCTATTTTTTTTCACTTGACAGCTCATGCTAGACTCCTCTGCACTTCTGTGTACCTTAGACTGAGTCACATGTTAACCCCTTAAAGGTGAACCCAAATCCTCACGAGCACTCGCAGTCGCTGAGGCTCATGAGGATTTATGTCTCTTGTTAGTCCTAGTGTTCTTCACGTTTGGTCCCATTTCATTTGTGTTCTTCATGCAAATGTCAGTCAGTGTACAGTGACGTCAGACACGAAACCCGCATCCACTGACAGTCAAGGGGTTATTAACTATGACCGCTAATCAGTCACTACCCTTGAGCTGTCAATCTTTCAACCCTTTCAGCGAGTCAGGAAACAACAAAAGCTGTATGCCTCGGTGCTAATCCCTCACTACCTTCCAGCTGTCAAATTGTCAATACCGTGAGTCTCAAAATGGAAAAAGCTATCAGCTTCCGAAGGTGACAGTAATCGCGGTTTCCGACAAACACTTTTTTTATGCTGCTGTCAAATGCGACAAGCTTCAGCCATTCCCTTATCTTTTCTGCCATGATGTTCACTGGGAAACGGACACGCAGGTCAATACCGCAATGCAGGCTTTTCTTGTCAATATTCTCAGCGCCAACTGCAAGAGATAGCTCAACTGAGTTGCATCATGGATCGCACCTGATTAGCCTGCCACCTGGACGCATCTCAGTAAGCAAAGGACTTCGGGCCCACAATGGCCACAGTGGGCCTGCGCACTGCTGTGTGTGGGCCCACTGCAGCCATCGCGGGTCTGAAGAAGTTTTGCTACTGTCATGATAAATTTATTTTCAAAGATTTAAGCAAGCACTGTAAGTATAAAGACTGGCCGGTCAATTAAAAAAATAAGTCAAAAAGAAGGAATGAAGGGGAAGACAAAAAATATGGACTGGGCAAATTTAGAAGGAAATGTTTTGTAAGACCGTTTTCGTAGCGATGTCATCACTACTATATTGTACCACAACTTCGCAGTCGGGCCCAACGATCCTCTCCCAGCATGCTTTGATGGCTGCCTCCACATCAGGCCTCAGCTCTCCACCTGGAACACACAAGAAAATGTGATGGTATAGCATGGCACAACATGATATGGCATGGAATCTCCAAGGACAGATGAACAAATTTAGATGCACATTTTTCTTTAAACACCTTGTGCATGCAGCCACCGGTATTGTAAACGGTACCGGAGACTACGTGCACAGGGCGGTTAGGACTGATGCTCAGACACCATAGGCCTGAAAGCTACAGCTTTCAAAACCTGCTGCTGCCAAGCTTTACCTCATTGGTCAATGGCAGAACAGTCCAAGCCAATGCCTGATAAAAGCTTGTCACCTGGAGGGTGGTTACCTTGCCATGTACCATCTTTAGAGCCACAAAGCCAGTCAGAAACTACCCACAAACTATCATGGTCAATCTGTCTACCAAGACATCCTGTACCATTTGCAGGAGTATCTCCCTAGACAGGCCCACTGGGGGTGAGTAGCATCTCATTTGAATAGATGTGTACTTGTGGCATTCCCCCCTCAATGGGTCTGTCTGGGGAGTACTGTTGTGGAAGTACTCCCCATATAGACCCTCTCAGGGAGTACACCACAATTACACTTCTATTCAAATGAGATGCTACACATCTCATTGGAATAGAGGTGTACTTGTGGCATACTCCTCCCTAGTGGGTCTAACTTGGAAGTACTTCCACAAACGGTGTGGGATGTGCATGAAAGAGAGAGGGGTAGAACCACAGTTAGTTCATCTAGTAAGAACTGTACAATATCGAGACAGACACACATAATAAAACACACAGCGTTCACAATTCATGACACCAAACCCACAACATTCACGATGCATCCTCTGCTGGTCCAGTGATATCCCAATAATCACAAGGCCATCAGGCTGACATCAGCCCAATGACCTTCCTTATACAGCTAAGGACCACCTATGAAGAGAGTCAAGCATTTATTTGCACCTGTGCACAGATCACCTATGGAGAAAGACAATGATTTTTCTGCACCTGTTGCAACATGAAAGAATCGAGTTGTCAAACAGAACAGCAGTCCGTTGATCGATTTTGTGACTGAAATATTAAAAAGTTTACCGCTAAGGATGTTTTCCTGATGAGCTTAGTGATGATGTTGACAAACCATTTAGTTCAGAACACAAAGCATATCCTTTCTTCAAGATCCGAGATTGACTTTACAGATCTGACCGATTTAACTGTTCGGTGGTTTTTGATTATAGGTAATAAAATCAGAAATGGGTTTCCACAGACTTCCTCTTTGACAGACAGACTCATAGACAGGCAGGTAGACAAACAGAATGACAGTTCCAAACCAAGAAAAATGAAGGTAGCCTAGAAGCATGAATATTGTTTCCTGATTCCTAGACTCCGAAACAGCACAGGTGGTTAAGTATTGGAGCAAAAAAGAGTGAAGGGAATCGTCGGGTCATGGGTTTGAGTCCCCATCCCGGCCCCGGTAGATGGACTTTCAATCCAGGGAAAAAGACTGGCTTGTTTACAGTGGCGGATCCAGGGAGCCCCCGGCC
This sequence comes from Semisulcospira habei, assembly GCA_036245525.1. Lineage (NCBI taxonomy): Eukaryota > Metazoa > Mollusca > Gastropoda > Semisulcospiridae > Semisulcospira > Semisulcospira habei. The sequence goes on from BTPG01000005.1 coordinate 159,995,656, forward strand.
GCCACCCCCCTCCCCCCCCCCCCCCTCGTCCACCAAAAATATTTGGGGGGATGGTTATTTGTGGAAGTTGTGTTTTACTATTCGATGGTTCTTCATTTCTTGGAGGATCTATTTCACATTTATCTCACAGGATCGGTGGATAAACCCCGTGTTTTCATGGACCTATAGTCAAATATCTTCACTTTGGCACTGCTGACCTTCACCTGTCACAGTACTTCACCCAGACATAGAGTGCCATGTGCCCCTGCACTCACAGGGGCTCATGTAAATCAGTGCCTCTTGCTGTGCGATATAATCCTCATTGCATCCTCAGACTGAGGCAGCCAGATGGCAATAAGCCGCTGACTGCTGGTCAATCCCAGCGGTGGGAAAGTGTCCGATCTTTGTTGATCTGGGGCCCAACTCAGTCCCTCAGCCATCCATAGTTTCATGCGCCCCTTCAGTTACAAGGGCTCATGAGGAGCATAACCTCTTTCTGTGCGATACCATTCTCATTGCATCATCATACCTGGCAGTCATCCAGGTTTAAGTCTACGACTTCTGGTCATGCCAACTGATCAGAAAGCGAGAAACAACTGCGCCGTTAGTGTCTAACCCCGGGGTGAGCAGCCGACTGGCCCGGGTGTCACAGGTGATTGCTAATCCCCTAAGCCCATCACACATCACTCTCTGAGCACAGTGGGTCTCCAGTCTCGCTCAGATTGCGTAGCTTTGTATTTTGAGGTAGTTTCCGTGGACATGCACCAGTACCCATCAGGGTAGCTATGTAGTCATTGATGTGGGTCATCGGAAGGGAGGTGTGAAATGTCTTGATTTTAATCACTAAATAACCCTTGAAGTAATCTTCAGCCAGTGTAAGAGGTATACATCATAGATGATCTTGACTATTTCTGTGATATGATTTTGTGTCCTCATATGGAGGAGGTGTGTGGGTATATAGAGCAGCATCACAATTTTCACAAGCGGCTGTGTTGTTCCTCAGACGCAGAAATAATTGGTAGTGTAGAGTTGTTGTCAAACACAAGGTGATTGCTCCTGCAAAAACTCCAGGTAGAACAGTCTTTTCAATACGAAAATTAACACCATATAAGAATCAGAAGTGCCCGATTAATCTTGTTTTGTTAGGGAGGTGGGGTGGATGCGGGGAGGAGGACAAGTGCATGTAGATATGATCAGCCCTTCCTTTTATAAAGTGCCAAAAGCAGTGATGTGTCTCAAGAAAAAAGAAGAAAAGTTTTAACAAATAAAAATCGTCACCTCTGAGAACTCTAGGTATGTCTGGAAAAAAAAAAACAAGAAAAAAATAAAAGAAACACGCGTAGAGAGAATGGTTACAACTGATAGTACAATTGTAAAGAAAATCCCCAAAAGAAAAGCACCAAGAAATAATAATTTCAACACATCTTATCTGTAATTGTTTTTTTTAAACGTGTTTATTTCTTTGTTATGATTTTATGCTCGCCTGATAGTCACTGTTTTGGTCTGAATTTCTTTTGTATGACACAGTGTGGAAAACATGGGGGTGGGGGTAGGGAGGGCTGTTGTGCCCCCCCCCCTCCCCCCGTCGAGACACCCTCTGGATCCGCTCCTGGTTTAATAGCATGTCCGTTGAAAGGTCATGGTAAGTGGCACAGTTGCGGTGCGCCTGAATTGATCAGTGTTCAGGTCGTACTCCATAGGCAATAGATTGCCCCGTCTCCCATAACCTGCCCGTATGGACCGTCCACTATCACTTCGGTGCCATGGATGTTAAATCCCGAAATAAACAAGCAACCATCCTGATTTTGTCAATGTATATTAGAAAGGATTGGAAGATACCCTGCAGATTTTGTTGTGCATTATTTCACCAAGATCTGACTCCACCGTGGGATTGAGTCAAAAGCTGGTGAGAAAACATACCAGATTCTGCAAGGTATATTTATTTATACGACAGCTTGACTAATGAAATGAAAACGTCTCAGCATGACTGCGGGGGCTCATGAGGATCTATGCCTCTTGCTGAAACCAACTTTTATTCATGTTCCGCCGACTGTTGTGCCTTTTGGTCTCAGAAGAAACAAAGATTTCATAAACAAAATATGCATGCAGTGGCAGGGAAGGGGTTAAGCTGAAATAACCACCTCAGTTTGAGGCACAGCTGCCAGCAAGAGGCACAGATTCTCATGCGCCTGGGGCTCATGAGGCTGTGTGCAAAACATCTTCGGCAAGAGAACTTCGAATGGCGAGTGAACAACGAGGAAGAGTGAACGAGGCAGTCTCAAGCAGCAATATAACACACACATAAAATACCGCAGATTTGACACTTGAGCGCACGAGCCTCGCAGACAAATACTGGAATGGTCCAGCAAATACTGACCTCCCCCACCCCCCTTCCTCCCGCCGGGATCCCTCCAATGTGTGGCCACAAGACTTAATTTGCAATGTAAGAAACAGAATCTGATGGGGTCCCGCAAATCCCAAATGTGCGACCAGGATATACCGATAAAAACCCAAAATTCTACAAGAAGCATAGAACTTCATGGGTACCGTTTATATATGCTTCTTGCAGTCTTCGAGGTTATAACTGCAAAAGCCTTGGGGTTTTCAAGTTAACCGTATTGAAGTAACTTCACGTAGTTTTGTCAGTGCATGCTACGGTTTTATACACCACTCTGTTCACATTACCTCTATACTGCTCTGGTCTACGCTTGCTCTGATGATCAGATTTCAATCTACATGCATACAGAATTAAAATCAGTCTCTTCCCCGCCCTCCAAACATCCCCGCGCTCCCTGTGATGGAGTTCACGCGGTTCGACACAAAGAAATCTAAAACACTTCGATCTGCAATCATCGCCGAACCACTGATCTACAAGACGCATAACACCTCCGTCACTGGCTCACGAAAATCCTAATGCGCGGGTCTGTGACTAAATATGGACCTGTCGCATGTAATTGTGCTGTTCTGTGATTTTAAACCTTACGGCTCGAAGCCGTAAGGTCCAAAATCACAGAACAGCACAAACTCACATGCGTCCGGTGGCTCTCTTCAGCGCGCCAACGTTGCGCAGGCGGAGGTGGGGACCCGGTAGGTTTCAACCAACGTACGTTTACCAAGGTGACAGCCTCTGCCGTTTGGAGTAAAAGAGCCCTGACCGGGAGGCCGGTGGTTTGTTCAAACACGGTCTGGAATCAAGGCGGCCGAGGGGGGGGGGGGGGGGGGGGGGGTGAGGCGTCAGTTTAAACACCGTGTATCAGCCGACCCTTCCCAAACAACTAACAAAGAACGACCAGGACCAAACAGGGGGAGGATCATATTATAATGTCCCACAGTTGCGACAGGCAGTGAACTAAAAATGGCACGATCTGGCAACACGGCGCCGTCAATTTTAACACTGTGTGCATAAGCCCATCCTTAAAACTACACCACTGCCACAGTCTTGTGGATCTCCTAACAGCTCTGATGGCGCTCCAGTCACGCATGATGGTTCGGAACGGACACGGAAACTCTTTTCTAATAGTCTTTTTAACCCGTAAAACCATGATATGTTTTTTTTTCGACAAGATGTGGATCCACCATGATAGTTCAAGGGTGGTATCAGAATAGCTTGGTGTCTACGGGCGCCAAGCTATTCTGACACCTCCCTTTAACTATCATGTCGATGTATCTTCAAAACTGTGATGTACACCTCAAAGCCGGGATATTTGTTTCAAGAAATTCACCCAGGGATGTAATGAATTGAAACGGCCTCCCTCACTCCACCATTTTCACTCTCCAACGCGTTCAGAACAATGCTGCCCGCCTCGTCCTCAGAAGAAAAAATCCGACCACGTCACACCCCTGCTCAAACTCCTTTACTGGCTCCCCATCCCCCAACGCATCCAATACAAAATTCTGTCTCTCTGCTACAAATCCCTGAACAACTGCGCTCCTGCCTATCTCTCCAACTTACTTCACCCCTACACACCTTCCCGCTCCCTCCGCTCTGCCTCTGACCCTCTCCGTCTCCACATCCCTCGCACCAAACTTAACACTTTCGGCCCCCGCTCCTTCTCCGTCTACGGTCCATCCACCTGGAACACTCTCCCACTCTCTCTCCGTCAGAAACACTCTCTCTCCTCCTTCCAGTCCGCCCTCAAAACTCACCTCTTTCAACAGTTTTAGCACGATATCACCACACTTCCCACCCCAACCTGACCGTCGTAATGTATTCCACTGTTTGTGGTACGCAAGTCATTGTCTAAAGCGTGCGCATGCGTGCGCGAGTTGTGAGTGCGCGCTTAGAGTTATAATTATTATAAGATAAGCGCATTATAAATACCGTAATTATTATTATTATTAAACGCCTAATCAAACAGGCCCTACATTCGCTCAAGCCATCATGGTGGCAGCCTCTCAAGTAATCGGCAGCGCCAACGCGAGACGTTCGGGCTCAGCGAGCCGTCAAATTTAACCCTTTCACTGCCCGTGGACGCTAACTGTGTCTGAATTCTCCGTCACTTCAACGCCCAAGCGCCAGCCCTAGTCGACCAAAATGAGCATGGACACGCAGTCTGTCCGCGAGAGACTACACAGATCTTCATCGCCGCCCCCCCCCCCCCTCACTGCGGCGGGAGGCTCATGAGGATCTACGGTCTCTTGCACTGAGCTGGCCTTATCGTGTTCACTTTCCCAGTCTCGGCAGTGAAGGGGTTAGGAGAGACTACACAGATCTTCATCGCCCCCCCCCCCCTCACTGCGGCGGGAGGCTCATGAGGATCTACGTCTCTTGCACTGAGCTGGCCTTATCGTGTTCACTTTCCCAGTCTCGGCAGTGAAGGGGTTAGGAGAGACTACACAGATCTTCATCGCCCCCCCCCCCCTCACTGCGGCGGGAGGCTCATGAGGATCTACGTCTCTTGCACTGAGCTGGCCTTATCGTGTTCACTTTCCCAGTCTCGGCAGTGAACACGTGGGGATCGGTCCACTCTTAATTGATTGAATGCAAGACGAAGCGATCACGTGATACGCCACTGGGTTCGTCTGCTGCAGCCGCCATTTTGTGCAGCAGAGGTGGCTTTGGTAAAGAGTAGCGATCGTGAACTTGGACGTTTATTACAAGATAAAGACGTCAAAGAACTACATAACTAAAATTAAAACTGCTGCATTTTTTGCAGAGATCGGAGGTCACCTTGAATTTAATGTCGGCGAAACCGAGGCGATCTCCGTGACTCCAACAGAACAAGTGATTCGGGGAAAATACATACTGAGTACACAATTACGAAGGAATCCGTCCGGCTCCGACGCTAAATCATTGCACCAGTCCAAAGCGATGATAGCCGAAAGACACTAACAACATCGTGATTTGCATATAATTATAGTAACCTCAGTTTATTCATATTTCCCCTTAGCTCAGTAGGTATTGCACGCAGACTTAAATCACATGCAGGATTTGACCGTTGCCGTCACCGACGTGCCCCCCCCCCCCCCTCCTCCGCGGTGTTATTTATTTTATTATTTATTTATTTTGTATTTATTTACTTTTTCTTTGCATATTTATCGTGTTGCTCTTGCTGTTTGTTTTTTCTGCTCGCGGTACTGGTCTTTAGAATGGCTGGCTAGGCTGTCTTATTCTTTCATACTTATTTCATTTATTTCTTAAAAATAATCATCATGAATTCCCACTGAAAGAACACGTTTGCGGTCCATGTCTGATTTTCGTTTCCACTGGTACCTAGATATTATTTCAAGACAACAATTGTCATACTCTTTTATAAGGTTGTTTCTTTGCGAAAATGAAGAGTTCGGGGAACCCCCTCTCCACTCTATTTAATCGATGCCATAGAGTGGTAGAAGGGTTTAAACAACAATTTCTAACTGTTTTTATAAGCGTGTCGTGCCGCAGTTTGAAAATGTTCTAAAGCATCTTTTATATAGAACATTTTTTTTATGTTAAACCTGTTTTAATTTACAATCGTGTTGTGCATCTAGTCTAGCGCATCTGTAGTGCCGGATATCTGGCGATGGTCGTCTTCTCTTCGCTCAACTTTTCTCTCCGGCCTTCCCTTGTCTCGTTTCAAGACAAGTCTTTATAGATACCTGACATCACTCAAATAACTATCTAGTTATACGCAGACACACGAAAATACGTGTATATTCTAACAATCATATGTGTGTGTGTGTGTGTGTGTGTGTGTGTGTGTGTGTGTGTGTGTGTGTGTGTGTGTGTGTGTGTGTGTGTGGACGCGCGCGCGAATGTGTCAGTGTATGCGTGTGTTTGTGTTTAGTGGACTATATATTTTGTATCACTGTGCTTTGATGTCCTTGTTTTATGTACATTTTGTACTTGTCTTAGTTAGTCGTAGTTGTAGCAACGGCAGGTAGGAAAAATGACACAGTCACTGATTGTGTTAAGATCTTCACCGTTTTAAGATAAAGATTCATTGATAAACAGACAGCAGGTGTACGAAAATATTACACCTATGGGGACATTATCTGTGTTTCTCTGGCCTATTATCACATCCGAAAATTGCGCATCCAGGCACACTTTCGCCGAGTTCTAACTTCGCTGTTACTAATGTTCACTGTGTCTACTGCACAAAATGGCCGACTGCAGACGACGCGCGTAACGACGCTGGCTTATGTGACGTCACTTGCATTCAATCAATACCCTTCTCCAATACTTTCCCATCAGAACTCTAAAATACCCTGTGGCGGCGATCCCCCTGATGATTGCTATCGATGTGAACCACTCCCCCGGTACGCAAAAGGTCCCCGGGCCCGACGACGGCCGCGGTGGGCCCGCGCACGGCCGTGCGCGGGCCCACCGCGGCCGTCGTCGGGCCCGGGGACCTTTTGCGTACTGGGCTGAGTGGCGACTGTTTGCGACATGGACGGCCCTGGACTTCGTCCGGTATGTGGGGCGATGGCTAATGATGAAAGTTAGTGTTTGAATTACCCGTCTGAGAATGGACGTAAGGCTCTTGTAACCTCGGCGATTGGTGGTGCTATCGATAGGTGTTTCTTTGAACTGCACTCCCCAACAAGCAAATCAGTCCTCGGGCCGACCGAGGACCTTTTGCTGCACTGGATCGACTCTTGTTACTCAAAATGAAAATCACTTCGAACTTCAGCCAAGTGCGTATCGATTGCTCAGTGCTCGGCCGTTCAAAATTCATTCAAACAATAAACCCATATCGCAGGAGGCATAGATCCTCGTGAATCTTCTTGCGAACATCGATCGGTGCGACTGACACAAACATACAAGAACAACAACAAAAGAATAACTATATAGAAAAATTAAAGATTATAAGAATAATTAAAAGGAACTACAAAGAATTTTTTAAGAAAGCAAAAAATTAATTTAAAAAAAAAAAATACGGGTCGATGACAGAAAATAAGAGCCTTAGGCTTAATGTTAACCCTTTGGCTGTCGGCAGCGGGTTTTTTTTTCGCGATTATTCCTGCAGGAATCATCACGACAAAATCCGCTGCCGACAGTCAAAGGGTTAAAATGCTCAAGATCTATGGCGGAGGTAGTGACAACTGAATCAATTAATGATGTCTCTTATCCTGAAGATATACAGAAGAGCAGGCCATCTTTGCACAGAAAGCGTCTTCACGGTTTGCCCTCTTGCATGAGTAAGCTTAGCCCTGCACCAGCCACTAAGCAAGAGGCTCCGCTATAGCGTAGCCCTGCAAGGGGCTCCTCTATAGCGTAGCCCTGCACCAGCCACTAAGCAAGGGGCTCCGCTATAGCGTAGCCCTGCACCAGCCACTAAGCAAGGGGCTCCGCTATAGCGGAGCCCCTTGCTTCGTGGCTGGCGCAGGACTAAGCTCACGCATGCAACTGGCCCCTGAGACATTACCACCTTTAAAAAAAAAGCCACTGTTTCTTCAACTAAACGGACTATAAATAACTTGTATGCTTTCGGCCTCTAGCCATATTTAGCTTCTGGGCCATCCAACCCGGAGAGAAATTTGTTTTCATGAAGCCTGTAATAATTTCTCCCTGCAATGATGCTCACAAAGTGTGGCAACTTCTGTCTGCAAAGCCTTTTAGTCCGGGAGATAAATTACCTGCGTCCACCCACTCCAAACACCCTAAACCCACCCACTTCAAGCAATACATGTATTTTCATATGCCATATTTCCAGTGTGTTAAAAAAACTTCACGAGTCACAATAAAATGTCTATCTGCGAGTGGCCTAGATAAAGATCCTCAAAGTCAAAGCCCCCCTCCCCCTCTCTCCTCCCCCAGCCAAAGGCAAATCCACCCACTCACAGCAGTATTTTCATGCTGAATTCCGAATATTAAACTCGACCAACCGACGTCAATACACGTCAAGATTCTACAAGCACGTAGATCCTCAACAGTTCAAACTGACATTCCGTCTGCAAGAGGCATAGATCCTCATGAGCCCACGCGACTGCGGGGGCACATGGGATCTATGCCTCTCACTGTATGCCTCTTGCCTCATGAGGATCTATGAGGACCTTTTGCTGACATCTGTCTGTCCCCTGCACTAATTAGATTCAACTCTTTCGAGACGTGCCGCATCCGGATTCGCGGCGTAAAGCCGCGAATCCGGATGCGGCACGTCTCGAAAGAGTAAATCAAGCATCTCTCAAAGTCAGTTCATGAGGATCTAGGTCTCTGGGAGGCCGCATGGACGTCTTTGTACCACAGTAAATGACACATCTCTCACGCAGGTTTCAATGCAAGTGCTGCGAAAGGCTGGAACCTGTTCAGTGCCAATTGACGCAGATTGTGTTTTTGCAGTCTCCGTTAAAGTCAACACCAAACAACAACCCTAGCTGTCCCAAGAAGATGGAATCAAAGTGGTGCCAGCAAGAGACATAGGTCCTCATAAGCCGCCCCCCCCCCCCTCCCAACTGTGGGGTTCATGAGGATCTATGCCTCTTGGGTGTTCACATTTTCTCGGCACTGAACAGGCCAAACAAAAACCTGCGAAGCTGTAAAATTGCATCATAAACGGCGAGCAATAACCAATAATTCACAGAATTATGGTGCTTCGCTTCCTGTAAGAAATACCAATAACTTCTGCAAGCAATACACCCCCCCCCCCCCCTTTCTCCCCAACCCACATTCCTTCCCTTTCCGGTAACCTCCTATCGTAGGTTGTCAGGTTAAAATAAAAAATAAATGACTTCCTGCGTCAGGACGAAAAATATGATAAATTTCCGCATTCGGTTCAATCCCGTATCCGCGTCAGTGACTGGCTAGTTCTACCAATCCACCTCTCTTGTTCAATCTCTCTCGATGAAACGACGCCGCCATAAAAAAATCAGTAGTTATAGTTTGCTATTGCCACTAAACACATTAAGTACACAGAGCACGCTCACAACGTTTCACACTCTTGAAAGCACTTAACCCCTTCACTGCCGAGAAAATGAACGCGACCCAACTGCAAGAGACATAGATCATCATGAGCCCCCGCGACTGCGGGGGCTCATGAGGATCTATGCCTCTTGCTGAGACCAATCTGTATCCACGTTTCTTGGGAGGTTTGGGCTTTTTGGTCGTTGAACGGACAAAGATTTCCGAAAAAAAAATTTTTTTTTTTAAAAGTACGTACAGTAGCAGGGCAGGGGTTAACTCGTTCGCACGGTGCACAGATAATCACTAGCCTCGCCATCTGCCGAGGAGTTAAAGAAATATATCCCTCCCTGCTGGCAGACCCCTTTAGATGGTTTCCCCTCACGCCTGCAGCGAACACCGTTAGTCCGCAAGAGGCACAGATTCTCGTGAGCTCCCGCAAACGCGGGAGCTCATGAGAATATGTGCCCCTTGCCGGCCTCGTCTAAGTCGATGTTACACGATGAACAGTACAACACAATACATCAAAGAAATATATAAATTATCCCTTCCGGCAGACCCCTTTTAGATCGTTCTTTTCACGCCTGCAGGGAAAACTGTCCGTCCGCAAGAGGCGCAGATTCTCATGAGCTCCCGCGTACGCGGGAGCTCATGAGAATCTGTGCCTCTTGCTGACATCGTCCGTGTCGATATTACAGGACGGACAGTATAGCACGAGACATCACGCTCTGTTAGAAAAAAAAAACAACAACAATACACATGCCACCACTCACTGCTCGCAACATCGGCCGACGTTTTCCACCGGCACTTTCGGAGTCCCCACTCCAGAATTCTTGGACACATGTTGAAAGTCACCCGTGTTTTACAGCACTGTCCTCAGTCTCTCAATCAGCAAATATCGCCGATCGCGGATCACACCTGACAACCCGGCTGTCCCATGCCGAGTCACTGAACACTCTGACCAGCCTACCGCCTCCACCTCCACTGGTACATGTGTGTATTATAATTCAAGTTCCACTTATCATAAGGTGACTCGCTGCTCTTGCCGACTACGTATCCTTACATCTGCTTCGCACATGGTAGGCCTACGATAGCTGGATCGTACATCAGGTACACTGAACGTCTACAAAGAACAGCTAAGAAAATAAATATGGCACGCTTCACTTTCCGGTTTCGGTTATTACGCGCGTACTGTGTCCGTTCTTCATCGCTGAAACACTGATCGGTTTTTGACGTCAATGTCACCACGTCAGTAGCACTGACAATATATCAACATATCACTGTTGGCAGTGAACATCTATCAAGGAATCACTGGTGGCACTGAAAATCTATCAACATCACCGGTAGCACTGAAAATATATCAACATACCACTGTTAGCTCTGAAATCTATCAACATATCACTGGTAGCGATGACAATCTATCCACATACCCCGGTAGCACTGAAAATCTATCAATAACCGGCATGTCCCTGGTAGCACTGAATATCTATCAACATCTGTCGACACTTAATCCCTTCTGGGTTGCTTGCCCTAACGACATCCTTTAATTGTGTATGAATGTACGGAGTCTGTCCCAGGAGCGCCAGCAACAGTCTTTTAACCTACTCCTTCAATCTTCAAACGGCACAGATTTTCGTGAGCTACAGCAGCTGCGATCCGCACCAGCAAAAGGCATAGATTCTCATGAGCCCCTGTAGGGGCTCATGAGAATCTATGCCTTTTGCAGGATAGGCCGGATTACAGGGGCTTACAAGAACCTTTACCTTCTCGCTGATTAGGATTTGTACCGTTTATCTGTGACAGCAGAACTAAAAAAAATGCGAGTCCTCTTGCACTGACTAACAAAACCGCCGACTGAAGCCTGGCATTCCAAGATCAAGCACTGGAAAACAAGCGCAAACTACGCACAAACAACTTTGCCCGCGCGTACAGGCGCCCGGCACAAGCCCCTTGATGTGTTATAATCACAGTTTCTTCGCGAGCAAACCATGACCCCAACTAGTACAAAGGCCATGCGATATTAAGTCTCTCTCTCTCTCTCTCCCCCCCCCCCCCCCCCCCCCCAGCGAATTTGCGCGCGCCTGGTACAAGCCAGCTTGTACCGAGCGCGCGAGGGCTCACTCCAACAAAACCGCAACAATCGTATTACACTATTTCCATCAACGCACAGGAGACGGGCGCCTCTGCCGTTACTCACTACTGACTACCAGCGTGGAGTGCTGATGGACCTCGTTATCAGGCTAGCAACTGCTGCCGCCGCCACTACCACCACCACCACCACCATTGCCAACGATCATCACCACCACAAAACCGGCACAATCATCACCATACCACTACTGCGCGCACTGCGACAGCTGCTGTCAGTCTGCTGCTACGATTACTGAACTGTACGATTTCCTATCGTAAACTGGACGCAAAACGAGCCTGGCCGACTTTGAGGAACTTGATACGGACACCATTTTTTAAACTCGTTTAGCCCCGATGCGCTACAGCATGAGATGGATCGACCAGATTAGTTTGGCGCCATCAGGAGACAAACTAATTTGGCACTACCTTTGAATTATCATGGTCAATCCATCTCCTGCAACTTGTATGTAGTTGTTAGGTCAGTGACATCTCCCAGCAAGGGGGGGGGGGGCGGCGGGGAGGATCTATGATGAGGTTTTGTCCCTGAAGACCTATACTTCCTGCACACCGAAACCATCAAACGGGCCAGTTATGGCTGTCGGTTGCGCGTTTTGTCGAGGTTATTCCTTTCAAGAATCACCTCGACAAAACGCGATACCGGCAGCCAAAGGGATAAAACGTTTGTTACGAGCACAGACAAGGGGGAAAACGCAGACTATATATATATATAGACATCAGCTGCCCTTTTGGTGATTGCATCGCTCACGAGATCTAGAAAGAAAGGGTAGTAGGAGAGAAGGAATGACAGACCTATCTTTTTGAGTCTTCCACTGAACACCTACTGCATATAGCAATAGGGACTACCCCCAGGCACCCCGCAATCCGCTGGAGAATATCCTGACCCCCCCCCCCCCCCCCCCCCCCGAGAGGGAGTAGTATATGAATATTCCCAAACAGATCTTGGACCTGCTGAGTAGATTTTTGTTTTTGCCGCCTACGACCGATTAAAAGTAAAGACTAATATATATATATATATATATATATATATATATATATATATATATATATATATATATATATATATATATATATATATATATATATATATAGTTTTTTAAATTTTATTAATTATTTTAAATTTTTTAAATTTATTTATTATTATTTATTTTTTTTATTTAATTTTATTTATTTATTTATTTATTTATTTTTTTTGGGGGGAGGGGTGGGGGGGGGCGTCGCAGTCATCAGTACTGTCCTGTGAAGTCCATTCTTGTGAAAAAGGGTGATTCTCATTGCAACACAATACAAATCTCGCTTTTTGTGGAAAAAAAGGACTGGGTGTATTTTGTCTTCAAAGGGCAGTACAAAGCAAAGGTCAAAATTCACCGATTACTTTAGGAATACTGACCTTCCCATTCAGAATGAGACATAACTAAAATAACATTTCTGACTCGGAACCAACGATACTATACTTACTGCTTAGGTATTTCGGCTGTATAAGACCGACTTCTTCAGCCTACTGAACACCAACTCCGCCGGTCGGCAGAAGAAGGCTGTGATACAGTCGAAATATCCAGGAAGGACATCTTTGGTTCAGAGTCAAAACTTTTATTTCTAGCACACTACTAGTTCAGGAGACGCAACAGACTGACAGTTCAGGGCTGGCGTCAGAGCAGCTAGCGCCAAACTATTCTAGTTCCACAAAACCCCTTTGCGTGTCGGTCGCGGTTCTTGTCGCGGTGACTGATTCCTGCAGGTATCATCCATAGAGCGTATATACGCTCTATCGTATCATCGCGGCACCAACCGCTACCGACACGGTAGTTCCATCTCTCGTAGTGTATCACGGCTGATTGGGTTTGTGGCTCCCTCAACTTAAACTCAGTCTGCTGCTCACTTCGATCAACGGGTACAGCCATGGTCTTTCTTGTCCAATGTATTGAAGAAGGGAATAACGCAACGAATAAAGAAGCACGCTTAGAAAAGACAGTTACAACGCAATTGTGTTTGTAGCTGTCTTGTCTAAGCGTGCTTCTTTCTTCGTCGAGTTGGTCTCTTGCACTTTACAGTCACATTTTATAGTCTGGATTTCACCATATTGAAGACAAGACAGTGGGCAAGAAACGTCGCCAAGAACGTCAGCAAATCAAATGAACATGTCCCCTGCCTCACTCTTGATCCAAAAACCGCGCATGATTATGGTGCCTTCTCCGCACAGATGCTTCAGACCTTTCATCTTATGATTGTAATACTAATGGCTGGGCCGAGTCCGACGAAAATCAATGAGATATATGCCTATGAGTCTGACCAAACACAGCTATTAGTATTAGTTAGAAGATGACGAGTCTAAACCCATCGGCAGCTCTTTTTGTCGAGGTGATTCCTGCCGGAATCATCTCGACAAAAAGGGCTGCCGACAGCCGAAGGGCTAAAGCAACTACATAAGAGAAAACGCCATTCAAAAACTTTCTATAAAATACCCTTAGGAAAGCTTACATCATCACGCCAGTCGTGGCGGCCATCTTGTGAGGATACGGGACTAGGGAAATCCCTTTTTTTGTAATGTCAGGAAAGCCCTGACGTACTATAAGCAATAACAGCAAGTCTTGCCATCACTGTAGAAAACCGCTCACCAGAATCTCAGTGTCTTTGTGTTTCCAAAGATGAAGAAAAATAAAGAAAAACGTGTTCAAACACTATTTCGCTACTATCTGATGACTATGGTATCCTCTTAAGATGGCGGCTGACGCGCCGACGCTGCTGAGGCAACGCGGGGAACTTCCCGAGCCCTGTGAACTTTCGGAGCACATTTCCTGTCTTACGATGACTCAAGAACCATCTCCCAAACGCCCTTTTGCATATGGTAGTGCTGGGGGTGCGGAAGTACACTCGCTTTGCGCCATCACATCCTTATGAGCGATTATCTGGCGTTAACCCCCTCCCCGCCACTGTACGTACATTTCTGTTTCTGAAATCTTGGTTCATTCAACGACCAACAACCAAAACCGTCCAAAAAACATGGACACAAATTGGTCTCAGCAAGAGGCATAGATCCCCGTGAGCCCTCCCGCAGTCGCGGGGGCTCACGAGGATCTATGCCTCTTGCAGATGGAGAGTGTCCCTTTTTCTCGGCAGTTAACTCATTCTACCCCAACACCGAAATCCTTCAATTTTGCCGTTGTCCTCTGAAGACTGCATTGCAGTGCAGGACACTGATCGCCCATGATAGTTTAAGGGTGATGCCAGAATAGCTTGGCACCCATAGGCGCCAAGCTATTCTGGCATCACCCTTGAACTATCATGGTCGATCCTTATCTTCCTGTGGTGTGTCTGGGGTAGAATGAGTTAAAGACCACCATTCAGGTCGCTGTAGCTACCCAAAATGGTGCTTTTTTTTTATGACAGGCGACGCCTTGCGCCCTTCAAGACCTCTGTAGACGAGGGGCAGTAGACAGCACCTGTCTCTCAAGACCACCTTTTTCCTCCAAAAGAAAAAAGGTCGTTGGTCAAAACAGGTCTTACTGTAGACAAATTCCTAACTCCAGACACATAAAAAGAGGCTTTTCCAGCCCTTATTAAAACGTCTGTTGTATGAACACTGATCATACAGACCCCCAGTATCTCCACAGGAAGACGGTTGCAGGGTATCCCTAATCACAGTTCTCTCTCCAACCGCTCGGAACTTGCTCTGTGCAGAGGTAACCCGATACCCCTCCAAAACACATGGCCCCACGAGCCCAGTAGCACCCGCGGTACCGTCGGAATTGTTTATATTACAGCGGACGGCAGAGCAATAGTCCCTTTCCTTTTTTGTCCCCCTTTCTTTGACTACGTGCGCAAAATAAAACTTACTGTGAGAAGTCCACGTACGATTTTGTACTAAACGTGTCTTAATTATTATTGACCGTTTTGTTATTACTGACCGTTTTGTCCACTGCAGTTAAATTACCATACTGTGTGTTTATCATTATTGTTGTTCAAACAGTGCCAGCAACTCGTGAGTCATCAACGAAGTTTGCAGCAATGTTGCTGTGAACAACAGCCTAGTAATAACAATTAAGTGTAAAAATGAAAAGCCGTTGGTCAGCCAGGGAGCCGCAGGAGCAAAAGGGAGGGGATGAAATATGGTCGCGCCCGGTTTGATATGTGCCAGATATCTCTCATGACAGCTTGACGATAACTAACTGCACCCACACAGGTCGCAATTCTGGGCCTTTTTCCTCTCTGTCCATTGAGGTATAGACTGTAATGGCACCCTGTAAAGACACCGGCCTACCGCTCTGGCACATGCTCTTTCTTCCCTTCCATTTGCTACAAGCAGGACTTTTGCTAGTCTCCCTCGAATGTTGTACGCGTGTAGAGTTGTTCTGTCAGGCAACCGCAAATCCAGTGCGTAGGATGATTTCCAAGGGAGACATATTCCCAACTCTTTTGAAAATCAAGCGAAGCGTGAGAAGGGGGATGTGTAAGAAATCAGTCAAAAGATGTCGCCAATGCTAACCGGAGCATCATATCGACGTGGTCGTGGAAGTTTAGCGTAGCTCGATTCATAATAATATCCCCGTTGGCTGTGGGTACTCTTTGTTCGTCTCGATGATTCTTGCAGGATTCATGAGTCGAGCCAAAAACCAAACAAACAACAGTACCGACAGCCAAAAGATTAAACAAGTTATTCCAAATCCACGATGACGTCAAGATTCCTAATGCAATGAATAAAAATGCTGTATGATCATTAATTGCATGCTTTTTTCTATTTTCTGTGCTTGTAACAAGAGTTTTAACCCTTTGCCTGTCAGTAGCGCTTTTTGAGGCATAGATCCTCATGAGCCCCCACAACTGCGGGGGCTCATGAGGATCTTTGCCTCTTGAGTTTTTCATGCTGCTTTGTGCTCCCGCAGTGAAGTGGTTAACTTCCCCCCTAGTTTTTGTTCTCTCTCTCTCCCTCAGACATCAAAGTACAAAACTGCCCAGACCCCGGGCAAAGGCACATGTCGAGCCGGGAAGCCAGACGGCTCATGAGGATATATGCCTATTGCAGAATGCAAAACCTTTAACCCTCTCGTGCGGGCACGCAGGCACCGGTGCCGTCAACTGAAGAGTACACCGGTGCCTGCGTGCTAAAAAAAAAAAAAAAAAAAAAAAAAAAAAAAGAGTTAACAAAAAAAAAAAAATTTTCATTTAGTCCCCCCTCTCTTTCTCTCCCAAAGACATCAAACAAAGTACAAAATTGCCCAGACCACGGGGTAACGGGACATGGTGTGCAAGAGAAAAAGGTAATAGCTGACATGGGCTCTGGGGTCTGGAGGCTATGTTCAGTCGTCCAGAGAGCACCTCGGTGGGTAAAGAGGCACAGATGCAAATATCCTCACCAGCTCTGTGCCTCCGCGAGGGGCCACGACAATCCACGCCTCCGAACGGATGTGTATTTTCATCCGAAGACGGTGGAGACCATACTCTACGGTTTTGTCTATAATGGTTCCACTCACGAGGCACGAAACATGGGGTGGCTTGGAAAATGTAAGAATACGACTTAGTCTGTCAATTAAATTCGATAGCTCATGACAGCTCAAGGGTCTTGCGCATCAAGCACTACCCTTGATCTGCCATTGTCGACGTATCTCGCAAAACCATGTCAATGCGCTGCTCATCCCATGAGCAATCTGGCATTTGGCGCCAGTGCCACAAAAACTAACAAAGTTCACAGGAATGAGGGAAACGTTTTATCCATTTCTCTCCGCTGTTAGTTTATATTTTGCCCGGCTTAAAACAAACATGCCTTGATCGTCTCTTGGGGGGAAACAGCCAGAAAGAACATTTGAACACGAACTGAGGATAGCGAAGCCTTCCTAGGCGGATGCAAATGACGCCATTCTAGCGACAGGCACCAGACTCTCGTGCGCCCTCTGGGCATGCTGTGGCTCATGAGCATCTCTACCACTGGCAGATGGAAAGAGCTGCAAAGCTGCGAACATAATCTCCCGCCTTTCCATTTTCCTTGTGAGTGAATTTTAAAACAAACCTTTCTGACGCACCCATGAGGGACTCTAAATGCTTGTCAGGGTGCCCCTGATCTTCGAGATGCTCAGAACAAACAACTCAAGAACAGGCCGGGGCTGCTCTGTTGATCGCTTTCCTTTTAACCCGTAAAACTCCCAGAACTAAATGACTTCCATTCTACAGAATGGAAGTCATTTAGTTCTGGGAGTTTTAGAGTTAATTAAATGAGGTGCGTTGTTTTTCCTTTACAGGTTGGAGGTCACTTCAGAACTGAGTTCACCTTCACAAACACGGCAAGGCGATAAAGGGCGCCCTCTATTGCGGCAGAGGGGCGCCTTGAATGAGGTAAAATCACCAATTTGTGTAACAAGCGTGCTGGTCTGTGATTTTGGACCTCACGACTGACAGCCGTAAGGTCCAAAATCACAGACCAGCACAGCATGCACATCAGTAAGATCGAGGTTCAACATGTTTATTGATCCCATGCTTTGAATTGCATATGCTATGACCAAGGGATTTTTTAAACTCTCAAGCCTGTAAAACAATCATTCAGTTCTGTTTTCCTGGCATTTCTTCTAACGTCTGAATGCCCAGTTCCCTTAACCCGCTTTGGTTGTTGGTAACTCATTTTGTCAAGGCAAAGGCATAAATGACCTGTATGTAGGTCGAGGTGATTCTTGCACGCCTAGTGCCATCGACAAAAAAAGGGCTACCAACCGCCAAAGGGTCGTCACCTAATACCGGTGGTCTAAAGTCTTTTATTTTATTTATTTTATTCGTTTCCCCCTAATGTTCCGTAATTATGGCACTAGTAAGTAAAACGTCCTTAGGCACACATCGGCCTCAGACGGCCTGTGAACGGCTGTGTGCGAGGGCTAATTGAACGCCTAGCAATACCGTGGCTGCAGTTGTTGTTTTTAAAGGACGGAAACGCGTAATATTTCTGATAGCACAACACTAACACTCCCCCAACCACGACCACCCACACCCACACAAACTGAGCAGGTACACGCGCTTAAAAAAATAATACAAAAAATAAAAATGTACTAAAGCCGTCTGATCTTCTGTTGCTGCACACCGGGCGTCGACTTTAGTCCTACACAAAGTGTCACGTCCGTTCGCAGACGAATGAAGCGTGTTAACCTATTGCATCCTGAGATTGCTTTTGTAAAATTTGCTTACTGTCGTATGACGGCTACATTACAGATCAGGAGATAGAGCAGCCATTTTAGTTCAAGGGTGGTGCCAGAATAGCTTGGCGCCACAGGCGCCAAGCTATTCTGGCACCACCCTTGAACTATCATAGCCAAATTAATTTCATGCAGTAGTGTATCAGAATGAAAATGGTTAACAAAATCACCTTATCGCGAAGCTCCACCTTGCAGCCGAGGTCATGAACCCGTTTTCCTGCGAGTGGACGCGTATTTTGCTCCTGAAATCTTTGTTCATTCAACGCCCAGACGGCAGAAACGTCCAAAGGATTATGGATACAAATTGGCCTCTGCAAGAGACATAGATCCTCGTGAGCCCTCACATTGCGGGGGCTCATGAGGATCTACGTCTTTTGCAGTTGGAGTGTTCACAATTCCTCCGCAGTGAAGGGGTTCACTCTCTCACTTCCATAATGCAACTGCTGCGAATGAAGCAAGTGGCCTCAAGGGTAATTGATAATTGTTGTCTAGGGCAGTGCTTGATTTGCTTGACGACGGTCAAGGCGTGGTGCCTGATTTGCCTCAAGCATAGCGTTTGATACTGACTGTTAGTCAAGGCGCCAAGCAAATCAAGCACTACCCTTGAGATAAATGTATTCCGGTGGATCCATCTGCTGCAGGCGCCAAGCTGAACAGACACTACCCTAGACCCTTCATGGTCGACTCAACTCTTATGGGTAACGTCGTGACTTTATTCTTGCACAGTACAACTTTTCGTAAGCGGCCACACCTACTTCGTTTGTCGAGCTCTGGTTGCAGTACAGCGAAATCTTTAAATTACGATTGGCCCAAATTGCAGGTAATACGGCCCAGGCACACTCGCAATCCATTACAAATGGCCAACAGCGATCAATTCCAACCGAGAAGTGTATGCGCTCATTAGCTGTCTGCAAACGCGCATCGATACACGAGCCCACACCGCCAGCCTTTTTTTCTTTTTCAAAGACGATGACACGGACAGGACAGCACACAGCGGATGTGGTCAAATTGACCATCCGTCTCCCGCGCTTAGTACTGATTAACGCTGACTCTCATCTGCGCTTGGTCAAGAAGACGCTAGCCTGCCAATGGAGACGTATACTTCCGTTTCCGAAATGGTGTTTCATTAAACGACTAAAAGCCGCTGAACGTCCAAAGGACATGAATGCAAATTGGTCTCAGCAAGAGGAATTGATCCTCATGAGCACCCGCGAATGCGGGGGCTCATGGAGATCTATGCCTCTTGCAGCTGGACTGTGTTTCTCTTTTCTCGGCCGTGAAGGAGTTAACGTCAGTTCTGTTTCTCGACTGCCACTGACGACACTGCTCGGCGGAAACTGAGACCGGTTCTGACGCCTAGCCGTCAGCGAAGTATTCCGGCACCACCCTTAAAACTATCAAGGTTGAGCCACGTCTTTAATGTAGCACGTCAGGGCTGAATCAATGGGCTTAATCGACCATGACTGCTCAAGAGTACCACAGAGTAGCACAGACCCTCAACTCGTCCACCCTTTCACAGTCAATCCAGCTCCTGAAGACTTGCAAGTAGCGCGGCTCCTGGCAAATGCGTTCCAACAGAGAATCGTTTCATTATTTTCTGCAGCCAAGCATTTAGTTTCAGCAGTCAAGCATTTAGTTTCAGAAGTCAATGTGGGTAAAAATTCCTCGTTGGGGATTGATCTTTGAGAAAATCGCGCAGCATAATGCATTTCATTTCCCGCTGGTGATAATTGTTTCCCATTTGCAGAAACGGAACACGACATTAAATCCCTCGTCAACGCCTGCCATCTGCAAGAGGCACAGATTCTCATGAGCCCCTGCAGCGGCAGGGGCTCACGAGAATCTATTCCTCTTGCTCACCGGTGTCGACATCAGCTCCCGCTCCTCCTCAAACTGAGGGTGTTATCTTGGCTTAAATATAATGTGACATTACTATTTTTTTTTTTATCAACCCCATGAAGATTGACAAACTGACCTTTCACTGGATGTGACAAATCAATACTGTGTCGTAAAAACTTGTGATCTGTGTTTTTATTTTATTTTTATTTTTTAAATAATATTATTATTTGGTGTTGAAAACCATGTACTGTATAGCTATACCGTGCAATTCTTCGCTAAAAGTGTCACTCCTTTTATTGCTGATAATTTCCATGCATTTTTCACCCTTTGCAGTCACCCTTTCGGCCTGGTTTCACTGACGAAATTACATAGGCACAAGAGTTTCTTGGCAATCTCGTAAAACCACATGAGTACTCCCTACCCATCAATGTGTGTGTGTGTTTAACTCTGCCTATGGCGCAAGACAACTTGCCATTTCAAACTATGGGTGGTGAAATCTGTCCAGCCAAGCTTCGCTTGCAGTGCGCATGCTTGGCTATTTGTTAGTGCTGAATGTGTTGTTACACACCATTATTTGGCAAGCACACTAGATCCAGAAATGAACTCGTAACACTTTGGCTGTCAATAGTGGTTTCTGTCACGATGATTCCTACAGGAATCATCGCGACAGAAACTGCCACCGACACGCAAGGGGTTAACAGTATTATTCAGTGTCAGAGTACATAATACGGCAAAGTTACTTAGAAAGCAAAGCATTACGCAAGATACATATTGACAATGTCATGGAATTCTGGCAGAACTCATTCATTATCATAGACATGGTATGCCAAAATTTCATGACGTCTGGAATAACAAAGTGAAGAAATCTTTTAATCTCGGTAAAGGATTTTCTATATTTACGTCTGAACTGTATGCGATTCACATAGCACTAAATTTTATTCAACTTCTACCTTTTGATATATTTAACATTTCGATTTGTGTCGATTCTAAATCTGTCCTATATAGTCTAAAAAGCTGGGATTGTAACACTAGAAAAAACTTAGTATATGAAATAAAACATATGAGCTGCATTATGTCCAGAGGAATAGGGATCGATTTTCTTTAGATACCCTCACACTGCGGAATTTATTGGAATTAAATTTGTGACAGACAAGCAAAATAATGAGCTATAAATAGAGAAAACTCAGCAGTTTGTAATAATATGCAATTATCTCTACATGAAATGTACTCTGTGCTAAACAGCTTTTTTTCACAAAGATGATATGAAATATACTTATCATGTTCCACCTTGTTCAAGAAAAACAGCTTCATTGATATTCAAGTTAAGACTAAATTCTTGGAAAACAAAATTTGCAAAAGACATCAAATGCGAGTGCTTAAGCCCCATCTCTGTTAAACATATAATCTGTGAGTGTCCTATTACAATGAATCTGTTGACAAAAAATAACATAACAGTTGATCACTTAGCAGAAAATTTGTATGACATCTTACATAGAAATATTGCAATTCCAATAGTTAATATAATAATTCATAGTCTGGTGGGTAAACTATTATAATAAGTAATTTGTGTGTGTGGTTGGATGTTAATTATTGCTATTCTTTGATATTCACAAGTTGTGCGTTTGGTTGTTGATTTTTTGTTTTTGTTTTTGTGGGTGGGGTCTAACATCACCAACGTGTGAAAAGACGTTAACGCGTTAAATAAATTCCTGATTCCTTTCATGACGTCGTCAATGTTCTAATTTCAACTATCGAGAATGGCCAGCGGGCAAGACAGAAGCGTAAGTCAGAAGTCAGAATGTTATTAGAAGAGAATAGCAAGCCCCATCATTTGATCATATACCCGGACCAGTTCAGTCACCAACATCCAGTCAGGCTTGTGCGTCACAATCAAACAAAAAGGCAGCATCACACACGACCGTGCAGCCTACAAGGTCATGACCTCAAGCTTAACAATAGAAGATGAGGCAGCCACTCACGCTCTGAAATGGACTGCTACGCTGAATGACGCCATCATTCTCACAGACTTAGAAACTGACACAGGAATGGGAAGCCCAGGCTTCGCAACTCCGAAGGCTCTATGGGTCTACTGTTCAGAGCAATGCTTGAACGGAAACCCTCACTGGCAAGGCAGAGGTCACACAAGGGCTACGGATGGGCAGATCAGACGTGGTGAGAACTCTGAGAAAGTATTTCCAGGAACAGAGCCAGGGGCAGCACACAGCCAAATGCTTCCAGAGCAGAAAAGTAGTACCCATTTTACACGCTTGGCAGTCACCTTTTTGGTCTGGATTGCGTATTTCCAGAGCAAAGGTGTGGAGAGGGGCAGTGGGCATTGGGTAGACTTAAAAGGACGTGAGAGATCCATAGTCAACCAAACCAATATTGGTACAATCTCAAAAGAACTCTGAGAAGACATCTTATGGAGTATCTATGGGCTTTTCCAAGTGCAGAGATCTCATTTTGACTGAACTGAACTGAACAAATATTGCCATTTGAGTGTCAGCGGCAGTTTTTGTCACGATGATTCCTACAGGAATCAGCATGACAAAAACTGCTACCGACAAGCAAAGGGTTAATACAAAGGAATCAGCTTACAGAAACAGGCACACCACTTCCGTGAATTTGTCAAGTGCAGTCAAAGGGAAACCACTCAGTATGGGTGCTGTATATTGAACACGGATGAAACAGCTGTCAAGAGTAATTCAAAGTGAGACGAACAGAATAGATTCTGATCTGCACTCTTACTTTCAGAATCAAATCCCCTGCCCTCTAAAAGAGACATAAATTCACAAGGGTATCTGCAGTAGTAGGGGCTCTTGAGAATCCACGCCTCTTGCTTGCCAAGATCAGGACCTCTTCATGTGCCTCAAACTTTAGATGGACATTTCCAACAAATACCTTCAATGCTGAAATAAATGAACAAGATCTAAATGCAAGAAGTATTGATCCTAGTCAGCCCTCGTAGCTGCTTCCTTTGTTAATTCAAACCAAAGAACATCAGCCATTCAAGGAACATAGATACAAATTTGTATGAGCAAGAGGCACAGATCCTCATGGGCCCCCGCAGTTGTGGGGGCCCATGAGGATCTATGCCCCTTGCAACAAAAGGGTTTGAGCTGTCAGAGCTGACCCATCTCCCGCTTCTGAAAGGAAACTTTCAGCCCACTTACTGTAATCTTCTTCAGCAGTAGTAAGTTTGACGTCCTCCAGGTCGACTCCAGGTTGGCCCATGTCGTAAGTGGGGTTGGAAACAGCAGCGATCTCCATGGATGGTAATGCAGAGTTGTTCTGGTTTGCCTGAGCTGCAGTACACAAGCAAGCAGAGAGACTCTTAGACAGATGCTCTGGCTTAACCCTTTGTGCGTCGGTAGCTGTTTTAGTCGCAATGATTTCTACAGGAATCATTGCGGCTAAAACCACTGCCGACACGCAAAGAGTTAATAACTGTACCTGTATAACCAAGTGTGACTTCAAGCCTCAACACCGGATAGCTCACCATCCAGTAATGTAGTGCTGGCAGCATGATACCTTCACACAATCACCTGTTGGCAGTCATCTTTTAGGTCTGTATTTTCAGGATTAACCCCCTTGTGCATGCAGCCACAGGTACTGTTAGCAGTACCAGTGGCTGAATGCACAAGAGGGTTAAAATGCTATTCCGGGACAGCACACACTTTAGGTATATGCTGGCTCATTTCCCTGTGCTAGAGATGAGGGCCATGTACTTTAACCCATTTAGCCCCGGGACCCTGCAGCAGGAGATGGATTGATCATAATTCAAAGGTAGTGCCAGATGAGCTCATCTGGCACTACCCTTGAATTATCATGATCAATCCATCTCCTACATCTGGTGCATAGTCGCCTTTACAAGTCGGTAGCAGTTTTTATCATCGCGACAAAAACCACTACCAACACACAAAGGGTTAAGGCTCAGCTATCGGTAGTGTTTTCTGTCGAGGAGTGTTCTCCGACCGACAGGAATCACTTTGACAAAAAAGCGCTATCAACATCAAACCCTTGTGCATGCAGTCATTGATACTGTGCAAAGAGGCATCAATGAGTTGCCCAACAAGTTACTCACCAAGGTAATGCTGCAGTTTCTCATACTTGGGTCCGTGCCGGAAGCGCACCAACCGCAGGTGCACAGACTGACCAGTGTTCCGCAGAACCTCCACCGCCTGGTGGTTGGAGTATCCAGCCAAGGACTGGCCATCAACCTGATGCAAAACATTTCACGATTACTTAGTAGACAACCTTAGCCCTTTTTAGCCGCATGGGTGCATTTCCAAAATTTTGGAAGTGTTACTTAAAGACTTGTAGGAGGTGAAGTGACCATGATAATTCAAGGGTAGTGCCAGATTAGTTTGGCACCTGAGGGTGCCAAGCTAATCTGGCACTACCCTTAAATTATCATGGTCAATCAATCTGCCGTAGGGTATTGGGGCTAAATGGGTTATGTCTTAAAAGGCGGTGCAACTGTGCAGCTCACTATTAAAGCAACCTGCTCCATGGCAGGATCTGAGAATCTATACCTCTTGCAGGTGGGTGGTGTTCAACTGTTCTCGGCTGTAAATGGCTCAACAAAACACTCCAAAAAACACGCAATTAGATCTGCAAAACTGTAACCCTTCAGCTGTTGGCAGCCCTTTCTGATCTGATTGTCTGCCGCTTGTTATTTCTCCCCCGTATCCTTTTTGCCCCTTTCAGTGTAGGTTTTGCGTATTATCAGCGTCGCTCCCCTACCACACTCACACACACAGTTTTCTCCCTTGCGTATCATCAGGTCCCCTCCCTACCGCACCGCTCACACACACATCGGCAAACACACACATCGGCACACACACACACACACTCATACACCCTGCTCCACCCTCTTCCCGTCTTTCTCTTCCTGGTCCTCACAAACAATCATGCTCATCAGACACACACGCCAACAACTGCCACCTCTACGTCGCCACGCCACCCACTGCGCATCCGGTGCCACAGACAGTGTTTCAGACGCCTTACACGGCATCCGATTGCGTAAGAGAGGCCGCAGGGGCGGAATTAGCAGAAGGCAGGACGCACCACCACACACACGACCACACACTTTTTCATCTCTTCCAATGCCCTTCCACCCCTTCCGCCTCCCTGCCTTCTCCCCCTTCCTTCCCATTTCTTCTCCTCTCTTCCTCTTTCACTGCTCCCTGCCCTCCTCGGCTGCCCCCTCCCCCACCCTCACCCCCCCTTCCTCCCCTCACCCCTCCTCCTTCGCCTGCTTTCTCCTCTTCGTCCCCTCCTCCCCCTTTTCCCTCCCCTTCACCCTCCCCCTCGCTCTTCATCTTTTCCTACTCCCCTTCCTCCCTCTCTCCCCTCCCCCCCCCACCCCCCCCCTACTCTCGCATCCTCTTTCCTACCCGGTTCTCCTTCCCTGACTGTTCCTCCTCCCCCCTCCACTCCTCCCTCCATCCTCTCTCCCCCCTCCCTACCCTCCTCCTCCTCTGTCCTCTTCTTCGTCCGTTTCTTCTCCCTCTCCCTCTGCTGTCTCTTCCAACCTAAAACTGTGTCTGTTCAATGCCCAGTCTGTCTGCAAAGATGGCAAAGCTGACGTGATTTCCGATTTCATTCTAGATAATGACCTAGATATTGTCGTGATCACCGAAACGTGGCTCCGCTCAGCTGGCGATGAACCCATCATCGCCAGCGTCACTCCGAGTGGCTACCGCCTGGCCTCCTTCCCGCGCGCTTCCAGAGGGGGTGGCATTGCCATCATCTACAGGGACTGTCTTTCCGCTCACCTCTCCTTCTCTCAGTCTCTACCTTTTGCTCATCCCTCCTTTGAATCTGTCGAGGCCGTAGCAACACTCCCTGGCCAGTCCCTCATCTTCTCATGTATCTATCGCCCCCCTCCAAGCTCTCAAAACAAACTCACAAACTCCATGTTCCTCACCGAGTTCGACCTCCTCCTCGACCACTACAGCACACGACCTGGAAAACACATCCTTCTATGCGACTTTAACTTCCACTTCGACAAACCCGACCACCCTGACACAAAACGCCTTTGCACGTCACTTTCAAACCACAATCTTACACAACACATCACTAAACCCACCCACCGACTCGGCCACACCCTCGACTGGATCATCACCCGCACCTCCGATCAACTCTTTCTGGACTCTGACACCTCCTCTGTGCTTCCCTCTGACCACCTCGCTATTCTCGTCTCCCTCAATCTACCTCCCCCGAAAAAAACCAAGCTCATCGTCTCTCGTCGCAAACTAAAATCTGTCAACCGCGAGAGCTTCTTCGACGAAGCTGTCGACCTTCTCTTGGACCCCGCCCCCTCTCCCGATCTTGCATCCCATTTCGATTCCTCCCTTCGAAAACTTCTATACACCCATGCCCCTGTCACCACCTGCTCCATACCCAACCGACTCCCCTCCCCCTGGTTCACCGACGACATAGCTGAAGCCAAGCGCGAGCGCCGACAAGCGGAACGCCGCTGGCACTCATCTGACCTCACCGTTCACAGACAGATCTTCCAAACAACTAGATCCAAAGTCTGCAAAATGATTTCCGAATCTAAACGCAAATACCTTCAAAACCAAATCCTGGAATCCACTTCTTCCAAAACCCTCTACGCCACCATGAACACACCCCTAGGCACTTCTAAAGACTCTCCTCTCCCCAACACACACAGCAAAGAAGAACTCCCGTCTGCTTTTTCTACCTATTTTTCGGACAAAATCCAAACTCTGCGCGACACACTCGACACCCTGCCTTCTCCGCCTTGCCCTCCCGACCCCCCCTTTTCCGGCACTCCCCTCTCGTCCTTCCGCCCCGTCTCTCAGGATGAAGTACTCAAGACCATAAAGTCCATGCCCTTCAAAACCTGCGAGCTAGACCCCCTCCCAGCTTCTCTCTACCGTGACGGCCTTCCAAAACTTCTGCCCTTCATTACCGACATCATCAACGCATCTCTAGAAAACGGCTCCGTCCCCGATATCTTCAAGTCCGCCATCGTCCGTCCTCTCCTAAAAAAACACAACCTCGACCCAAACGAACTCAAGAACTATCGCCCAGTCTCCAATCTCTCTTTCCTGTCCAAGCTTCTTGAGAAGGTTGTTCTCAACCAGCTCAACCTCCACCTCACCGACAACAACCTCCTCAGTCCATTCCAGTCTGCCTATCGCAAACATCACAGCACTGAAACAGCCCTTCTACATATCTTAAACGATCTGCTTCTCTCCACCGACTCGGGCAACATCTCTCTTCTTACACTACTCGATCTCTCTGCCGCCTTTGACACTATAGACCACTCTATCCTCCTCCACCGACTCCACCACTCCTTTGGCATCACTGATTCTGCTCACTCATGGTTTCTCTCCTACCTCTCCGACAGACAGCAGTCCGTCACCATCAACGGCGTCTCTTCCAACCCAGTCACGCTCTCCTGCGGAGTCCCACAGGGGTCCGTCCTGAGCCCGGTCCTTTTCACACTCTACACCTCTCCTCTGTCCAACATCATCCAGTCTCACCGCATACACCACCACCTCTACGCTGACGACTCACAACTGCTAGACAAAGACAAACTCGACAACACTCAGTCACTACTGACTCGCACGGCTGACTGCTACGAAGACGTGAAAAACTGGATGACAGCAAACAAGCTAAAACTGAACGACGACAAAACGGAAGCCATGCTGGTAGGCACTCGCCAGAAACTCGCATCGACTACTGCAACTCTCTCCTTTCCGGCCTCCCTCACTCCACCATTTTCACTCTCCAACGCGTTCAGAACAATGCTGCCCGCCTCGTCCTCAGAAAGAAAAAATCCGACCACGTCACACCCCTGCTCAAACTCCTTCACTGGCTCCCCAACCCCCAACGCATCCAATACAAAATTCTGTCTCTCTGCTACAAATCCCTGAACAACTGCGCTCCTGCCTATCTCTCCAACTTACTTCACCCCTACACACCTTCCCGCTCCCTCCGCTCTGCCTCTGACCCTCTCCGCCTCCACATCCCTCGCACCAAACTTAACACTTTCGGCCCCCGCTCCTTCTCCGTCTACGGTCCATCCACCTGGAACACTCTCCCACTCTCTCTCCGTCAGAAACACTCTCTCCTCCTTCCAGTCCGCCCTCAAAACTCACCTCTTTCAACAGTTTTAGCACTATATCACCACACTCCCCACCCCAAGCTGACCGTCGTAATGTATTCCACCGTTTGTGGTACGCAAGTCATTGTCTAAAGCGTGCGCATGCGTGCGCGAGTTGTGAGTGCGCGCTTAGAGTTATAATTATTATAAGATAAGCGCATTATAAATACCGTAATTATTATTATTATTAAGTGATTCCTGCAGAAATCACATCCGCAAAAAGCACTTCAGACAGCATCAGGGGGCAGGCATAGAGTGGAGTGAGTGGCACATAGATGTCAGTGGATAGTAAACCTGCGAATGTGTACCTCTATGATCTGGTCATTGACTTGAATGCGACCATCCATAGCTGCCGCACTGCCCTGACTGATGCTCTTCACGAAGATGCCTGCAATCTCATCTGCAAAGAGAAACAAAAAATCGTTTAACCCCCTGACTGCTGCTGATGACACTACTTGTCAGAAAAGCATGGTTACGTATCTTTTTCGACTAATCCATATCATCAGAAGCAGTCACAGATATAACCCAATGCGCAAAAGGCCATCCATCAGGCTGATATCGGCTACTGTTTGCTCACGCATGGCTGTGCCCAGGCCAACGGCGGCCCGATTGCCTGTTGTGCACTGGGAACCTACCTCACCCTTTCAATTTTTAGATATGTGGTAAATTAAACACAGACTAGCCCACTGCCAGAATCTACACTGCTTATCACCAATGTGTCACTACTTTGCACAGCATCAGCAAAAACACATAATCTGTTTCAAAGGATTGGTTTCCCCCTCCAGTTATAATTTTTTAATTGAACTGATCAGCTAAACTCCTCACCCCCGTCCCTTACAAAACATTCTAACATGCATGCACACACAAAAACTGACTGTAAAACGTGTGTGCACCTACCCGGAGTGTTGTCACCACCAACATATCCCGCGATTGTGATGCCCAGGCCATGCGTATCCTTCATCAGGTCCACTTCAAACACCTCCACTTCGGGCACGTCACCTGCAAACTCGTATGGTTGCTGCACAAAAAAAGAACAAGCAATTCACGAACTTGTGCATGCAGCCACAGCTCTCACAGTACTTGTAATCATACACACAGTTTACTGTACAATCACAAATACAGTTTACAGTACCAGATAAAGAAGTATAAAATTACCTGGATATCAACTGAGTGATAAGGAAGTATAAAATTGTCTTGATATCAACTACCAATGTGCCGAGTTGGACTTAAGCGTTGTTCACAGTGCCTGTGACATCCTAGGTTTTGAGCAAATAACAGCCATTTTCACACTTCTGTCTCAACCTCCAAAAACCCTTGACCCTCAGCAAGCAGAAATCCCTCGGACAAAGTGTAGGTGTACATAGAGGAACACACTGTCTGATCTATTACATTTTATGTAACAGAGCGAAGAGTTCTCTTCTGTGTATATTTGAAGGCCCTGGACAAACTGAACATGTACAATGTCAAAAGTGTGAGCATACTGACCGGGTGCACCTGCACCTGCCCCATGATGCTGGAGAGGTGAGAGTGCAGCTGTAGCTGGGTCATGCCATGTTCGTCCATGCCCATGCGAGCCTCCTGCTCCATCAGGGCGTTGATGTGTGCCACGTGCTCGTCTAGTTGGTGGGTGGGAATGATGGGTGCGTTGGGAATCTGCAAAAACACATAAGCCAACTTACCAACAGCCACACTGGTTGTCTCCCTTGATTCCCTACCTGTGAATGGTGGGAGACAACCAGTGTGATCAGCAGCAGCACAACGCTGAAGGAAATGTGTCATTGTGCAGATGCCCTTACTCCCAAGACGATGCTTACTTCTTATAAACCCATCAACCCTGTGTGTGTGTGTGTGCATGTGTTTGTGTGTGTGTGTGCGTGCGTGCATATGTGTGTGTAACAAAAGGTCGTTTGTACCAAAAGTAACAACCAACAAAGATGTCTTTAAAATAGGCTTGTTTTAGGCAATGGTTAGTTTTGATGTATATGGCATGTGGGCATGTGAAATTAATTAATCTGAATGCAGAAACACATGATTTCCATTAATGAATAATTAAATCTGGCCCTTTCTGAAAATGTTGGTTGTTTCAGTGGGCATAGGGTGATAAATATGATCACATTAAGTTAGAATATCTTTTTTAATTATTCTCTTTCAAAAGAAATTAATTGTATAACCTGTTCTCAAGTTTGAAGAGTATTTCATTCCTTTTGAAATTAATTTTTCTGTAACAATCAGTGTTGGTTGTTATGGTGAACATAATCAGTCAATTTAAATCACAAAAACACAGTTCTTTGTGTGATTACCATATTTTACAAAAATAGTTCTTCAGTCATCTGTATTTCTGTTAACTCATCTAAGGACAATGACTGAAGAACTTTTTCCTGTCACTCAGTAGAGAAAAATGTTTTTTGTCACACTGGACATTATTGGACATTCACATGAAAATCGTCTATAGATTAGTCCATTTTAGTGAAAAGGAAACTCTGTGAGAAATGTAAGTGTTCCAACAACAATGTCGTCGTAGCGGAATCAAAAAAAGAACTAATTTTCTGTTTAGTGCAGTTTTCTTGACTAAAAATATGTCGGTTGTTATGCGCACACCGTTATGTCACAGGCTCATATATACCCCTTTGTTGGAAGAGCTTTTTGTCATGATTCCTGCTGCACTACAAACAGCCAAAGGGTTAAAAAATACAAATCCTCTTTCCACCAGAAAACTGTTATTTGTTTTTGAGCTTTTCCAAGTGAAAATTCCTTCTTTTGACAGTTATAATATTAACTCTTTAAGCCCTGATACACTCTAACATGTAATACATTTGACCATCAGAGTTCAAGGGTGGTGCCAGGACAGCTTGCCGCCCATAGGCGCCAAGCTGTCCTGGCACCGCCCTTGAACTATCATGGTCTATCGCTGGAACTGTGATGTAGCCTTTATTGGACAACTAACTCACTAATTTGAAAAAACAAGAAAGGCAAAGCCATTATGGCTCACCTGTATGACCGATTTATATATGTGTGACCTTTGTGACCAAGGCTGGCTTCTGCACTAGCAAAATCCATGTTTTCTGAAAACGTGGGAGCATTTTTCACACATCTGTCAACCCCTCGTGACCCTTGACCTTTGTGATACTTACGCCTGTCACCCCTACCCCGGGTATAGGCTGTCGACGAGAGACCTCCAACAACTCCTGTCCTGTGCTTCTCCTTCGATTCTACTCCAGGTGGTTCCCAGTCTCTTGATGTCTGCTTGGAGGTCTCGACGCCAGGAGTTTCTCGGTCTACCTCTTTTCCTCTTTCCTTGGGGGTTCCATGACAATGCCTGCCTAGTGATACTGGAAGCTGGCTTTCTCAGGCTGTGACCGATCCATCCTCATCTTCTTCGCCCAATTTCATTCTCTGCTGTTATCTGCTCTGTTCTCTCCCAGAGTCTGACGTTGCTGATCTTCTCTGGCCAGTGGATTTTCAAAATTCTTCTAAGGCAACTGTTCATGAAGGTCTGTACTCTGTTGACTGTGGTTTTTGTCAATCTCCAAGTCTCTGCTCCATATAGGAGAACTGCTTTTACATTGGAGCTGAAAATCCGGACTTTGGTGTGTTGTGACAGCTATCTGGAACTCCACACTTTTTTTAACTGGAGAAAGGCTGCTCTGGCTTTACCGATTCATGCTCTGACATCTGCATCAGTGCCGCCTTTTTTGTCTATGATGCTCCCGAGATAGGTGAAGGACTCCACCTCCTCCAACGGGGTGCCAGCAAGCAAGATTGGTTCTTCCCTGGTTGTGTTCAGCCTCATTGTCTTTGTTTTCTGTTTGTGAATGGTGAGGCCCACTTGGGACGAGATGTCAGCAAGCCTCGTGGTCTTGTCCTGCATTTGTTGATGAGTGTGGGACAGTAATGCCAAGTCGTCTGCAAAATCGAGGTCGTCAAGCTGTGTCCACAGTGTCCACTGTATTCCACTTCGTCTGTGCTCTGTGGTCATCTTCATGACCCAGTCTATGGCCAGTAGGAAGAGGAACGGAGACAGCAGACACCCCTGCCTGACACCAGTTCTGACCTGGAGCTCCCTGGTGAACTGCCCTTCGTGGATCACGCGACATGTCATGCCATCGTAGCTGCTCTTGATCAGGCGGACGAGCTTTGTGGGTACACCGTAGTGTCGTAGGAGTTTCCACAGAGTCTCTCGGTCCACGCTGTCAAATGCTTTCTTATAATCCACAAATTTGACGTACAGTGGGGAGCTCCACTCCAGAGACTGTTCCACGATGATGCGGAGAGTGGCGATCTGGTCTGTACATGATCGGTTCTTCCTGAATCCTGCTTGCTGGTCTCTCAGCTGGGGGTCAACGGAGCTCTTCATTCTCTCTAGGATGATCCTGTTGAAGACCTTTCCTGGTACTGACAGCAAGGTGATTCCTCTGTAGTTGGAACACTTGCTGAAGTCGCCTTTCTTGGGAAGCTTGATTAGGTACCCCTCCTTCCAGTCAGCTGGCATCACCTCCTCTTCCCAGATCTTTCCAAACAGTGGGTACAGCATCTCCACTGTTGTCTCTAGGTCTGCTTTCAGAGACTCCGCTGGGATGCCATCTGGCCCTGCTGCTTTGCAATTCTTCAAAAATGCCACTGCTCTTCTGATCTCTTCCCGGCTGGGTCTGTCACAGCTGATGGGTAGGTCGGTCTCTGCCGGCTGGATTTCGGAGGGGGGGGGGGGGGGGGGTTGGGGGGGTCGGGTGGGCTAGGTCTGTTCAGTTGACCTTTGTGATGAGTCGACTAAATTAGTATGCATAGGAAGCTCTTATCATTAGCTATCCATGCCAAATTTAGATGAAAAATTTGCTAAAAATGTTGATAATACCTACAATGTTATCAAAAATTGGCATTTTACACACATTTGCCAGCCTCTTGTGACCCTTGACCTTTCCGAGGGGGTCATCTAAATTAGTATGCATAGATAGGTCTTACCATCAGGTACCTTTGTACCAAGTTTGGGTTTGAAGTTGTAAATAGTATTTGAGAAAAAATAAATTATGTCAAAATATAGCTATTTTCGACATATTTCCTGATCCCCTGTGACCTTGACCTTTGTGCGAGTCACTCAAATTGGCATGTTTAGAAAGGTCTTGCCACAAAGTATCCTTGGGCCAAGTTTGAAGACTGTGGCTTGAATAGCCTCCGCGAAAATGCCAACGTTAAAGTTTATCACGGACGCCGGCAGAAGGCCGCACGCCCACTGGCCCAAAACATACTCCCTTTTGCTTCACACGTGAGCCAAAAATTATCAGGATGAAATGTGTTAACCCATTTAGCCCCATAACCCTGCAGCAGGAGATGGATTGATCATGATAATTCAAGGGTAGTGCCAGATGAGCTTGGCGCCTTCAGGCGCCAAGCTCATCTGGCACTACCCTTCAATTGTCATGATCAACCCATCTCCTACAACTGGTACATAGTCGTTAGACAACGCCTCCAAAAGTTTGGAAATCCGGCCGTGGGTTAAGAGGGTAAAGAGAGTCAACACAAAGCTGCCACTTCTGAGCGTCCATGCCAGGTCTGCTGAACATTCCACGATGGCACCTTGAACAATGAACAATGAACAATGAACCTTTATTTTCCAACGGTAGAAGTTATTGGTAACAGGACCAGTTTTCAAACTTGCCATTCCGACCGCTAGCCCCTTGACTGCTGCTTGACAAAACCGCTAGGCGGAAGTTACGCGTCTCTTCAATCAAGCGGCTTCATCAGCAGCAACGGTCATGCGGGGGCTGATGGTCACTGGAAGGTATCGTGAGTAGCAATCAAGAGATTATTAGCAGGCCTCGTTCCTTATTCTGCTGCTCTTTTCACAGTGCCAGATTGCTTGATGCATTTTTTTTTTTTCCATTCCCTCTGGAAATCAACTTCATTAATTTGTCTTCTTTCCCCTCTAAATACAATTTCCTCCGGGTTTGGGATTTGTCTATGCAGTCAACAGCAAACGACTTGAAAAACATGGTCTGAATTGATGGCTCACAGGTACAGTACTATTCTTGAACTTCGCATCCAGTGCAGTGAATCCAAAAAAAAGAAGATTAACCCATTTAGCCCCGAGACCCTACAGCAGGAGATGGATTGACCATGATAATTCAAGGGTAGTGCCAGATTAGCTAGGCTCCTGAAGGCGCAAAGCTAATCAGGCACTACCCTTGAATTAGCATGGTCAATCCATCTCCTGCAACTGGTACATAGTCGTTAGGCAACACCTTCAAAATTTGAGAAATGGGACTTTGGGGCTAAAAGGGTTTAAAAGGTACCTGGTAAGGGGGTGGCTCCAGGATGGAGCGAGCCACAATGAGACGAACGTGGCTCCCTGACTGGCGGAGAACAAGAGCCACTTGCTCCGAGCTCATCCCCCGCACGTTGACGTCTCCGATCTGTAGGATATGGTCTCCGCTTCGCAAATGGCCCTCCTGTTACACACAGCAGTGAGTTAAGCCATTACACCCCAAGGCTGATTTTCATAAATTGCTTATTGTCCTATGAAGGCTACATTACAGATTAGGAGATAGATCAACCATTTTAGTTCAAGGGTGGTGCTAAAATAGCATGGCACCTTAGGTGCCAAGCTATTCTGGCACCACCCTTCAACTGAACGATCACAGTCAAATTTATTTCTTTCAATAGTGTATCAGGATGAAAAGGGTTAAGTAGAAGGTATGGAAGGCATGGTAAGGCAGAGAGCACTGAAAAGTGGCAAATTACTTCACTGTACACACTCTTCAAATTACTTCAGCTCACACAAAATCAGGGCTCCCGTTTTTAGGGCAGCTTTAAAGGGTCCAAATACCTCCCAGGTGGAAATTTTAGGGGTACACAGACCCCATCTGAACATTTTAACGGATCATTAACATGTTCTCTAACTCATTCAGTCCCAACACACCACAGTAAGATATGGCTCGACCATGATAGTTCAAGGGTGGTGCCAGAATAGCTTGGCGCCTATAGACCATGATAGTTCAAGGGTGGTGCCAGAATAGCTTGGGGCCTATAGGCGCCAAGTTATTCTGGCACCACCCTTGAACTATCATGGTCGAACTGTCTCCTGAATTATAATGCAGTCCTGAGAGGACAACTCCAAAATTTGGGCATTTTGTACCTGGGACACAATGAGTTAAATAAAGAAAAAAATGTGCGTCTCTAGGCGCAGAGGTCCTCAATTTTAGTGTGTCTTCCTACCCATACCTCACATTTTCAGTACGTGGACTTGATTTTAGAACGTCATAGACGCACAGAAACGGAAACCTTGAAAACAATTTTTTTCCGTAAGACACCAAAAACAGGAGATGGATTGGCCATGATGGTTTAAGGCATTGCCAGATTAGCTTGGTCGCCCGGCTGACATCAATCCGAGTTGGCTTATGCATAAGCTGATTTAGGCTGACGGGACGAGGCCATTTTGCTCACTGGGCTGAACTCACACAACATAATATATATTAACCAGTTTTACACCCGACTCTAAGATATAGTGCTTTCATTTTAAATGATATACCTTTAATTAACTTAGGCTCCCTAGATTAATATGCGTGTGTGTTGTGTGTGTGTGTGGTTGACGAGCGTGAGTGTGTGTGCCCAACGTATCGGTTTGTGATATTAGTTGACTAGTTTTAAAGTTTTTACAGTGTGTGTAGGCATTGGGTTTGTGTGATAGAGTATTAATTATGTCTTATTGTTGACTGTGATGTTTGTAATTGTAACGACACCAACACACATTCCTATGCTTGATGTTTCTTAAGGCAAATGGCAATAAACAGTATAGATCTATCTATCTATCTATCTATCAACCCACGGCAACATCATCTGCGGTCTTTCCTCAGCTTTGCAGCATGTGTCCCGTGTTGTATGGGTAGTGCTTAGTGAGACATGAGTAGTGCTTAGCAGATGGTTCAATAAACGAGCCTTTTTGGGTGTTGAAACAGGTTTCGGAACACCGAGGTTCCTGGAGCGCCCCGCGACCTTAGCAAACATAACACTGAGTTAACACTTTTGAGACGTGTCGCATTCGGATTCGCGGCCTTAGGCGACACGTCTCGAAAGAGTTAATTAACCCCTCCCCTGCCACTGGACGCACATTAATTATTTGCTCATTCTTGACCAAAAGTAACAACCCGTTACAAAGTAACATGGATACAAACTGCTCTCAGCAAGAGGCACAGATCCTCATGAGCCCCGCAGTAGCGGGGGGCTCATGAAGATCTATACCTCTTGCCGCTGGATCGCGTTCACTTTATCTCGGCAATGAAGGGGTCAACCCCGGACGAGTACATTCCCCTCCACCTGAGGATGTGAGCGAGGCAAGCAAGAGACATACATCTCCCTCATGAGCCCCTACAATGCATGGGGCCTCATGAAGCTGTGTGTCTCTTGCAGACGCCAGACGTCTGCCGACAGATTCTTAAATCATACTGACATCACTTTCGCTGTTTCCGCGGAGGCTTTCTTCTGATAGTAAACTACACAGACCCTGAAAGGGGATTGCCTGTCAGTTCGTGTTGACCTGAGCGCCTGAGATGTAATCAATTGTTCTCATGTTCTCGGCTACTGCCTATGATGTACATCAACACTGACAAGCTGCCCATCTCGCCCTGTCTATGCAGGCAAAAGACAGCGAATCCATTTTTTTGCGAAAAGCGAGATCTTCACAGTAAGACAATGAAAATCTCGCTTTTTACAAAACGGACTGGCTGTCTTTTTTTGACTTCGCTGGGAAGAGATCCTTATGACCGCCCCCCCCCCCCCCCCCCCCACACACACACACACAGAGGAGCGTGGACTGATAAGGATCTATGCCTCTTGCTGGCCTCATTTATACCTATGCCCCTCGGACAGGCACGATTAACCCATATCATACTGAGACTAAAAGCTTCAAATTTGTACACTGCCATATATATGCACGCTACATCATCATATAGTATTTACAGAAAAGGATCTAGACCAATGGCTTTAGTTCAAAGGGTGGTGCCAGAATAGCTTGGCGCCTAGAGGCGCCAAGCTATTTTGGAACTACCCTTGAACTATTTTAGTCAAACTGATTTCACCCACTGGTGTATTCCGAATGATAAGGGTTAAAATGTGTCAGCGACCTTAGACGGTTGCAGAGACATCCCGCTTTCCCAACCGGCACTGGCAGTGAAGAGATCAACCCTTTGGCTGTCGGTAGCGATTTTAGTCGAGGTGATTCCCGCAGGAATCACCTCGACTAAAAGCCCTCCCGACAGACCAAGGGTTAACAATAAAAATGGGACTGAGACACTTTTTGACCTTTAAGCAGTGAAACTCAACGCTGATCTATAACGACATTCCTCATCAGCCGCCACTGCCGGCAAGACGCTGTAAGGTCAAATGTCTGCTCAACAGAAAGAAAGTAAACATACAACAGAACCTGTTCTTAACGACCACCCTTATGAGACAACCTGTCACTAAAGACCATCGCTGAGGTGACCATCATTTTAATGACAGGTGACGACAATTGGCTCGGCCCTGACACTGCGGTGGGGGGGGGGGGGGGGGGACGAAGGTTGACCACGATTGTTCCAGGCTAGTGCCTGATTAGCTTGCGCCTTGCCCACCTGCAGCTAGCACATGTACACATTCCTGCAATGACACTCCCCTAACGCTAGAAACCCACTCAAGACGCCAGGCTAATCTGGTACTACCCTTGAACAACATGGTCAATCCACCACCTGCAACCAGTACGTTTCAATAGTCACCCACGAACCATACGGGCTCGGCTCACGCCGACAGATCTTGTGTTACGTGTTGATTCGTAGTCGTAGTAAAACACACCAGACGCACGCACGTAAGGTTCTTTTAAATAAACTTCGTTCAGCTACAACCCGTCACACGTGGCTTAAGGATGCATACACTGGAGTAACAGTTCCAACAATATTTTAATTCAGCGATGCGATCTCCACACAATGCATTCCCAAATGCACCAACACTGATACAATGTCTCTTCTGCAAATGTCAACACTGGCGACACAAAGTTTTTCATACAACGTACACCACCGTTATGCTGCGTCTCTCACAATGTACACCCTATACGGGCCACGTACCTACGATAAACTGTGTGTCCCTACAACTGACAATGCATGACAATGTACACACGTGCTTCCTAGCACCAACTTTTATAGTAAAACAATTTTCCAGAAAAAATCCACCGAATTTACACAACGCAACCAATCAGAACGGATTGATTGATTGATTGTACATTGCTTAACGTCCCGACAGCAACAAGGCTTTCTCAGGATGTGCCTGCACTGCTTGTGAAAAAAAAAACTAAACAGAATATTGAATTACGTCGCTAGCCGGTCCAAAACGTTAAATAAACCTAAGACATGGGGCCCAAATAAAGCTAAGACCATTTAGCAACACACATCCAATATCAAGAGCTACCAGCAGCGCAGACAGTAGGGAGAGTTTTAAAAAGGCAAATACAGGTGAATGGACCAATGGTAGACAGAAACATGCCCCAGAATAGAGAAAACCCACCCTGTGGGGCTGACCAGGGTGACCCTGGGAACTAAAAAGTACTTAATCCCACCCAAGTCCCCCAGGGCAGACCCGGGTGGGGGCCAATCAGAACGGAACACGTAACTGAAACTCATAAATGTTAATAAAAAATGAACTTTCTAGAATGACTACAATAGTCTACACAAATTTGACTGCTCATTTCAGCCCCAAATCCTAGTGTGTAATGACGTCACACAAAAAAGTATGGCACACCGTTCACGACCTTTCATAACACGCAAAGAACGGCTGCTAAATTCACGCGCATAGAGAACAACTATGGCTAAAAATACAGCAGCTCTACTACCGCTATCCTCCATGCGACTTTGCTAGAAGCTTCCGGACTAAACTTAGCATATCATAACAAAACCAATTCTGCTATCGGCGCGAAAAATAGAGAATCTCACTGAAAAGGTACGTGATACGTAACCATGATAACTCAAATAAATATCAGATCGTTTCCTACGATTAACACATGCATGCTCTCACAGAACAACACAACCACAATTGTAACATCTTGCTTCTGGCAATATGTGGTAAAGGGCAGGGCACACGCTACCACAAACACCTATTGCCGGCCACAATTTGTGTGGCAGCAATGTTGTGGCCACATTGCAGGGCGCCAGCAAATTTTTGCTTATCACACATTGCCAAAAGCAAAATCTGTCAGCATGAGCCAAGCTCTTAAGCAAAAATTTGTAACCTGCCACATCGGCTAAGTGGCACATGTTTCAATGTGCGCGCAATGTTTGTACCTACTGACCTGCCATTACCATATATGGAACAGCTCTCAAGCACAATTACAGATAGCGCCTCCCTCGCACGATCGCGGTTGAAATATTCCGAGCTGTGGGAGTCCCATATGCATGGGAACTCTCGGACAAGGCTGATCAATTTAATTCGTTGGGGACATGCCGCACATGGATATGCGGCAATTCGCCACGTTTCCGCATGCGGCGCGTATCCAATAAGTTAACAGTCTCAAAGCCATCGTTCAGCTTCTCTGCTATTTTTTCGGGCTTGGAAGATGAAGAAACGGGAAGTGATGTGAGGACACCGCTGACTGGCTGAGAGGCAGAAACGTTGCTCTAGCCTTGCAAGAAAATAGACTCAGATTGTATCGGATGGCAAGTTGTGTCAGCAATATTGCTGGCGCCCCGCAATGTGGCCACAACATTGCCGCCATGCAAATTGCAGCCGGCAATAGGTGGTTGTGGTGTTTGTGGTAGTGTGTGCCCAGCCCTTTAGTCATCCCTTAGGCTGAAGACTTTGGCTATACAGTTGATGGAGTCAGAATGTAATCTGACGCCTGAGCTTCTTTCTTCCAGAACAACCAGGGATCAGTTGCACAAGTGAGCTTAGTCCTGTGCCAGCCACAGAGCAAGGCACTCCGCTATAGCGGAGCGCCTTGCTCTGTGGCTGGCGCAGGACTAATCTCACTCTAAAAAAACTGGCCCTATGACTAGAGACCAGGACTAATCTCACTCTAAAAAAACTGGCCCTATGACTAGAGTCCAGGACTAATCTCACTCTAAAAAAACTGGCCCTATGACTAGAGACTAGGACTAATCTCACTCTAAAAAAACTGGCCCTATGACTAGAGACTAGGACTAATCTCACTCTAAAAAAACTGGCCCTATGACTAGAGACTAGGACTAATCTCACTCTAAAAAAACTGGCCCTATGACTAGAGACTAGGACTAATCTCACTCTTAAAAAAAACTGGCCCTATGACTAGAGACCAGGACTAATCTCACTCTAAAAAAACTGGCCCTATGACTAGAGACTAGGACTAATCTCACTCTAAAAAAACTGGCCCTATGACTAGAGACTAGGACTAATCTCACTCTAAAAAAACTGGCCCTATGACTAGAGACCAGCACTAATCTCACTCTAAAAAAACTGGCCCTATGACTAGAGACTAGGACTAATCTCACTCTAAAAAAACTGGCCC
Source organism: Semisulcospira habei (assembly GCA_036245525.1). Taxonomy (NCBI): domain Eukaryota; kingdom Metazoa; phylum Mollusca; class Gastropoda; family Semisulcospiridae; genus Semisulcospira; species Semisulcospira habei. The sequence continues at coordinate 160,036,740 of BTPG01000005.1, forward strand.
TATGACTAGAGACCAGGACTAATCTCACTCTAAAAAAACTGGCCCTATGACTAGAGACCAGGACTAATCTCAAGTTGGAACCCTTGGAAAGCACAATGCCCTTGGGCTGACGACACCTGCTGCTTGCCTGCCCGTGGCCCTGTGCGAGCCAGCTGCAGATGCTGTGGGCCTGGGGGACTTGTGCTGACTGGGCTTCTTCCAGACAAAGGAGCTGTAACTTAAAGCTAAATCAATTTTTTCCTAGAGCTCTGCAATTAACTTTACCACAGTGACAGTGGGGATAAAATGTCTTCTTGTGTCTTCTAAAGTTTAATTGTGAGCAGAGAAATTGATTGATTGTACATTGCTTAACGTCCCGACAGCAACAAGACTTTCTCAGGACGTGCCTGCACTGCTTGTGGAAAAAAACCTAAACAGAACATTGAATGTATGTCGCCAGCCGGTCCAACACGTTAAATAAACCTAAGACATGGGGCCCAAATAAAGCTAAGACCATTTAGCAACACACATCCAATATCAAGAGCTACAGGCAGCGCAGATAGTAGGGAGAGTTTTAAAAAGGCAAATACAGGTGAATGGACCAAGGGTAGACAGAAACACATGCCCCAGAATACAGGGAAAAACCCACCCTGTGGGGCTGACCAGGGTGTGTGAGCAGAGAAGAAGGAAACAGATAAAGAAGGTAGAAAACTTTTCGTAAGCTCTCAGTCTCACCATATCTCATGTTAAACAAACATACAACAAAGTTTAAAGCGACCCACACCAGGCAGTAAAGGGTTAACAGTTCCCAATATATTCTTTATAAATGTTTTTACTATATCTTCAATATACACCAGGCAGTAAAGGGTTAACAGTTCCCAATATATTCTTTATAAATGTTTTTACTATATCTTTCAATATACACCAGGCAGTAAAGGGTTAACAGTTCCCAATATATTCTTTATGTTTTTACTATATCTTTACTATACACCAGGCAGTAAAGGGTTAACAGTTCCCAATATATTCTTTATGTTTTTACTATATCTTTAATATACACCAGGCAGTAAAGGATTAACAGTTCCCAATATATTCTTTATAAATGTTTTTACTATATCTTTCAATATACACCAGGCAGTAAAGGGTTAACAGTTCCCAATATATTCTTTATAAATGTTTTTACTATATCTTTCAATATACACCAGGCAGTAAAGGGTTAACAGTTCCCAATATATTCTTTATAAATGTTTTTACTATATCTTTCAATATACACCAGGCAGTAAAGGGTTAACAGTTCCCAATATATTCTTTATAAATGTTTTTACTATATCTTTAAATATACACCAGGCAGTAAGGGGTTAAAAGTTCCCAATATATTCTTTATAAATGTTTTTACTATATCTTCAATATACACCAGGCAGTAAAAGGTTAACAGTTCCCAATATATTCTGTATAAATGTTTTTACTATATCTTCAATATACACCAGGCAGTCAAGGGTTAACAGTCCCAATATATTCTTTATAAATGTTTTTACTATATCTTCAATATACACCAGGCAGTCAAGGGTTAATAGTTCCCAATATGTTCTTTATAAATGTTTTACTATATCTTTCAATATACACCAGGCAGTAAGGGGTTAACAGTTTGCAATATATTCTTTATAAATGTTCTCAGTATGTTTAACAATTAATGGGTAGACCATGGAAAACGATGATGTCGTCATTGTGCATGACTTCTATTTGTGAGTGCGGGTGTGGCTGGCTAAGCCAGTCCTGGAGCCACACCTGCGAGGGCAATGGGAGCATTGGAATGTACTGTGGGGAGAGTCAACGCTGTCTTTCTGCAAGCTCTGGCACTTGTGACCTTTTTGTCTAACAATAATGCTGGACGAAAGAGCCAACTTAACTCATTCTGATATTTCATGGGTGGTGGCAGAATAGCTTGACACCATCCTTGAACTATCATGGTCAATCTGTCTCCTGAATTGTAATGCAGTCCTCAGAGGATAAACACATGTGGGTATCTCGGGCACAATGAGTTAAATTACAAAGTCTGAATGTCGTAAACATTCAAGACCTTTCTGCTCTTCTTTTTCTTCATACACGTGAGACTTCCTTCCATTACGCTCAAAAGGCAGAGCAAAATCTCCGGTATGTGTGCTTAATCACACCGATTGTGAGGGGAAGGGTGGTGGACAAGTCTTAGTGGAGGCAAGAAAATACTGATAACCCGTTCCATCGGTACATTTTAGCAAATCAAAGTCTGCCACGGTACAGATCGCTTTCACAAAGCTGAGAAAATTATTGGTTAGAAATCAAGAACTGCCTATTTAACCTTTTCATCCTGATACGCCCATTGCTTAAAATACACTTGGCTATGATAGTTCAAGGGTGGTGACAGAATAGCGTGGCACCAAAGGCGCTAAGCTACTCTGGCACCACCCTTGAACTAAACTGGTTGATCTACCTCCAGACCTGTAATGTAGCCTTCATAGGACAATAAGCAACTTTTTAACAAAATCAGCCTCAGGACGTAATGGGTTAAACTCGACACTTTTTGTTACACCCATAACGGCCAGGGGATGTAACTAAAAGCCAAAAACCATTCCGCAATCAGACTTTCTGAATGGACACAACAAAACACATAGATCTTCGTCAGCCCCTGCAGTCACAAGAAGGAATTCATTTGACTGTATGGTCACAGAAGAGTCATTACGCTTTACACATAAAGTTTGTTTGTTTTTTCTTCTAGGACTTTCGCTGGTGACATTTTCACTGTCTACTAGCTTCTGCCCAAATGGATCCCTGTGGAATCACTTGCACAGAAGCTCTGTTTGTTCACAGGAGAGTCACTGCACTGTACGTGAAGTATTTAATCACATAGGTGACAGTGCGAAAATTGAAATAACTGAAAATGACCCATGGACTAACTATGCCCCAAGATCCAGGGCCAGCAAGAGACGTACATTCTCACGAGCCCTTGCGGACACAGCGGCTCGTGAGAATTTATGCTTCTTGCAGATGGAACAGGCTGGCTGAAGGGCTGTTCTATCTGAACAAAAAAGCTGAAATTCAGCTTTCTGGGATTACGAAAAAGCTTGAATCAGCTCCAGGACTCAAATGTCACCCATGTAATAACCCCCCCCCCCCCCTTCCTTACGTATTTAAAAAATAAAAACTAGAAAAAAAGTAAAATAGTAACAGCTGATGAGCTTGCTTTTAAATTCCAACTTGCAGAATCCATTTGACAGAAGCTCTGTTTAGTCACAGATAGGTCCCTACACTGTGCATGATTTATATTTCTTCTAAAACTCGATGTCTACTTACCAGATCTGCGACACCGCCAGGCAGGATGGTCTTGACAACCACTCCAGTGCTGCGTCCCCCGATGATGCCAAAGCCCAGTCCTGTGCCATCGTTGATAAGGTCGATCACTTCAAGCTGGGTCCAGTCCGCACTCAGCTGAAACACACAAACACGCTAAATACTTGATCTGCGGACACAAAAATGTCATGGGAAATGCTCATACTTTTTGTTTATTATATCCATAGTTTATCATCCCTTTTGGCCGTCGGTAGTGCTTTTGTCGCAATGATTCCTGCAGGAATCATCGCAACAAAAAGCGCTACTGACAGCCAAAAGGTTTTAACCCCTTCACTGCCGAGGAAAGGTGAACAAAATCACAAAATCCAACTGCAAGAGACACAGATCCTCATGAGCCCCCGCCTCTTGCCAGGGAAGTCTCTTTGTATCCACGTTTCCCTGAAGGCTGGGGATCTTTGACGTTGAATTTACACTAATTTCAAAAACACAATCTGTGTCCACTGGCAGTGAAGGGGTTAAGCAGACTAATTTACACAGACGTGTAGTGGGTACCTCAAAAACAAAAAAGCATCTCTTACACCTGACGCTCGTTACATCCTACCTTATTAGAATTAGAAGCGAAGCTGACTGTAATGTCCTGTTTAAATGACTAGGCTTAGTTGGTGGAATTAGTTAACTTTTGGCTGTTGGTAGCACATTCTGTTGGAGTGATTCCTGCAGGAATCACCCCAACAAAACGCGCTACCGACAGCCAAAGGGTTAAGGGAGGGAAAGGAAATAAAAGTGCAACCACTCCTCTCCCTTCTGGGCACACAAACACACACAATCTCTCTCTCTCTCTCTCTCCCACACACACACATAATTGCTCTCTATCTCTCTCTCTCTCTCTCTCTCTCTCTCTCTCTCTCTCTCTCTCTCTCTCTCTCTCACACACACACACACACACACACACACACACACACAATCTCATTGGTGAGGTGGTCTCTACGACTTGGGATCTTACGAGTCCGGGCCGAAAGGTTCACAATCACAGACCAGCACACATTATTTACCTTTTTAACGAAGGCGCAAAAGAATGGGGATGGGGAGGGGCCAACAATGGCCGTCTCTCTCGTTTCGCTACCGCTGAACAGCGAAGCGAGGCAGACAACCAGTGTGATAGAGGACACGGCCACCTGTCACCGAAACACAGCTTGATTGATACAACGTGATAGCAGCTATTATCCCGGTTGTTTTAAAGTATTTAGCATAAAACCGGTCATGCGAGGGCCCGCTTAATAAAACTTCCCGTCAACCCCAAGCGTGCAGGTCCGTGATTCGAACTTCACGGCGATTAGGCCCTAAAGTGCAGAACCACAGACCAAGTGTCATGTTTACGCTGGTATGTGATTTTGGGCCTTACAGCTGAAAGCGTAAGGTCCAAAATCACAGACCAGCACGCGATGTAACTGTAAGCCACCACCACTCATCAGCTTCTCCCGTTTGTTCATCTGGGTGAAGGGTCCGGATCAATGCCAGACAATAACAACACGATCGGGTTACCTGGCTGTTGGTAAACAAGCCGCCAGTGCACGCGCTGATCCGTTGCATTTCCACTAACGACGGAGCGATGTGCGCAGATTGAGCTCTGACAAAAGGTTACTGCAGAAACTGTTTCGAGCGACCATCTTTTTCTGCAAGAATAAGGTGGACTTGAAAGGCAGGTGCTCTCTCAAGTCTTCTGGGGTAAAATGTGTCACCTGTCATTAAAGACCACCACTGAAGGATGGTATTTAATGATGGAGGTCGTAAGGAGGTCGCTCAAACCACAGGTTCTGTTGTAATCTTGGGGGGGGGGGGGAGGGGGGGGGAGGGGGGGGGGGCGCTACTCTTCTGAGTTCCGCACAAATTTGTCTAACCTATAAAGACACATTGCAAAAGACAGGAACACTACTGTAAATATGGACTATGGCAGTAACATGAACAATCTGAACTAGGCACATCATCAATATCACTTATTCTTTTGGTTTTGGGAAGAAAACAAACAAACTCAGGTAACCATGAAAAGAGCTACGCACCGTCAACTTAAACCTCTAGTGCATGCATCCACCAATGACACTGTTTTAGTCCATCTACCGCTGGCTGCATGGACAAAGTGGTTAAAAGCTTGGTTTGTTGGTTGGAGATTTGTCAGCGTGTGCGCCTCATGCGCCCACTTGTGCATGCAGCCAACTGTACTGGGAACTTATTCAAGGCGCCCCGCGTCAATAGCTGCGGAAGTGTCGTGTAGCGTTGAGTTCACAGAGAGTGAACTCATTCAAGCCGCCCCGCATCAATAGCTGCGGAAGTATCGTGTAGCGTTTCCGGAAGACGCCCCGCATCAATAGCTGCGGAAGTGTCGTGTAGCGTTGCCTGAAGGCGCCCCGCATCAATAGCTGCGAAAGTGTCGTGGAGGCAACGCTACACGACACTTCAGCAGCTATTGATGTGGAGCGCTTTGCATGAGTCAACAGTACCGGTGGTTGCGCGCACACGGCGTTAACTCATCTGAAACCTGCCGCATCCGGATACGCGGCATAAAGCATAAAGCCGCGTATCCGGACGCGGCAGGTGTGGAACACGTTGAGAGAGGATAGAAGGTCGTTACCGGTTCTGCTCGGCAAATCGCACGTGGCTTCTCCAGTGCTGATTGTTGACGCGACTTGATGTAGCACATAGCTGCGACTAGGGCCCCACAGATAGCGTCCTGGTACGATCTGTCGGACGGCTCCATACAATACCGTACATCGGGCTAGAGTTTCCTATTGCCGCACTCAACAAAATGACAATTTGTTATTAAAATTTTTTTATAATTGGGTGCAAAAAACACACCCTGATTTGGGTGAGCAGTCTCTATCGTCTATCATCCACCAGAACGCCTCTTCAAACCAATCACGGCTTGCTCAGTTACCGTCAATATGGTCCGTGATTCACAAAATCGACAGATGAAAAAGTCACAGCTACCTTGCTCAGTCAACACTTCTGATCAAGAGCTGCTCTGCAAGTTTACTCGTGTTGCAAACAATGAAGAACGTGGTGCAGTGACACCTCTGCAGTCTCTGACGATAGTATTTCCAATATATCACTATATCACAATGGAAAGTCCGTTCACAACTCCCTTCTTCTATGGTCTCTGATGTACAAAACAATAAACCTGGACGCGATGACACCCCTGGGTGGGTCAGCAGTTTCTACTCATGGTATAACCTCCAGATGATGTTTTCAAACCGTCAGAAATTGTTCAGAGCGTGCTTCGTCAACGATCTCTGATGACAACTGGATCTGTAAGTAGTCTCTACGTACGGTCTTTCCACAAGATCGCCTCATCAATCTGCGGAATACAGCCCACGGCTTGCTTCATTTATATCATGGTCCATGGGTTCACCAAATGGACATCAGTCGCAAATGCTGCAATCGGGCAAGATTCATGAGCTGCTTTGCAAGGCTTCTCTCGTGCATCGGTCTGATTAACCCTTTGGCTGTCGGCAGCGCTTTTTGTCGCGACGTCTCCTGCAGGAGTCATCGCGACAAAAAGCTCTACCGACAGCCAAAGGGTTAATACGACAGGCGTAAGTCTAACATGAAATAACATCCATTTGTTTTAGGAGCAGCAAGAACCGATCATAATCAGCATGAGGCATCGACTCCCATGAGCCCCTGCAGCTGCAGGGGCTCATGGGAGTCTATGCCTCTTGCACATGGAGACTCTGCCCCTTTTACGCATGGCACAAGCAGGCTGAGGAGGCTTTAAAATGCAACTGCACCACGGTCTGGGTGAGAACGGAGAAGTCCCTACAGAACCTCATTCCAGGAGTTCACACGCACTAACACCACCGTTCCGCACTGTACAGACCACCCGCGCTGCATTGCATAGAACAAGACAGTGATCACTTCGCACACTTTGAGCCTATAACGCCAAGATGTCCAAATCTGGGAGAAGACTTCAGAAGACTTCACCACAGTACAAGAGTTGAATCATCAATGAGCATCCAAAGGCGCTGCATCAACTTTGAGATATCACGGTCGTTCCGCGTCGTCTGTTAGGGCTGGACGGGCTACCGGCAGAACGACTTGTTTTGATAAGCTGTCACTGTGCACAAGTCTCAGAAACCAATGGCCACTGACTTTGTGGACAGGTCTTGTTCAACACAGATTGCGAGAATAGTTTCCCAGCCTGTGATAAGGGCTGCCAAGAACCAAGGACTACCGTGCAGTCTACAAACGGCAATATTTTCTTAACTGGAAAAAAGAAATCTAGAGCAATGCCGGCTTTGTTGTTCAGAGAGCAAAGAACTATGGACTGGAATGTATGCTTCAACTGCCGAGGGAACATGAACACGCTCCAACTACAAGAGACACAGATCCAGTGGTATCAGCAAGAGGCAACAGCGTGGGCTCATGGGGATCTATGCCTCTTGCTGATACCACGGTCATGCTTCTTGGACGGCCGGGGCTCCTTGGCAATGACTTAACGATTTCAGAAACACCATCCGCGTCCGAGGGCCGTTTGGAGTATTCGGCCAAAGCTTTAAGAATCATGAACGGCACTTCTAACGACCAGACCATCAAGCTACAGGTCATGTTACATATTCAAATTGGGCAGTTGAGGCAGTGCAAGGACTGGTGTTTTTAAAAATAATTTTTGCCTTGTTTGAAAATTTGTAGTAGGGCTGAATGTTGGAATTTTCTGGAAATTTCTGGTTAGATGAGAGGAGGCATGTTTGGTGCTTTGATTCATACCATCCTGAGCTTATCCGGTGGACAATTGTGGGCCTATGTTGAGTTGCCGTTGACGTAGTGATTTGAGGGGCACGCTGATTTCAGCTGTGCTTGGGTGTGGAGTTGGTAAGGAATCAGGTTCATATCCAAGAAATGAGACTGTCAATGTGCTGGGGTTTTTTGTGTGTGTTATTTTGTGCATGGCAAATGTGCAGCTGGTGGGCGGTAGTGTTTTTTAGGGGACTGAAATATTAGGGGATGGACTGGCTAAGAGACTGGACAGGACGGAAACGGCACTGTGTTCCGTGGCCTACAGCTGGTACAGCATGCGGGTGTGCCGAAATTTCCGGTGGCCATTTTCATTAACTCATTCTGCCTGGCGCACGTATTTCCCAAATTTTGGAGGTGTCATCTAATGACTTTGCACCTGTTGCAGGAGATGGTTCGACCGTGATAATTCAAGGGCAGTGCCAGATTACTTGGCGCCGACAGGCGCCAAGTAATCTGGCACTACCCTTGAATTATCATGGTCGACCCATCTCCTGTTGTAGTGCGTCAGAGCTGAGTGGGTTAAACAGTTTGTTCGGAAGTACTCCCCAGAAGTACTCCCCAGTAGCGCTGTCTGAGACAATGTTTGTCGCAGTTCATTATCAAAATCACAACAGTCTTCGGGAGAAGCTGCTGCCACAAGTATCTACTGGGGACTTCCTACTGACCTACTCACTCGGACTTACTGGCATGCAATAATGACGTTCTGAAATTGTCACTGTTAGCCCGTTCAGTGCCGGAGCAAATAGAAACACCACCGAACTGCCAGAGGTATTTGATCCTCGTTAGTAGCCCCCGCAGCTGCGGGGGGGGGGGGGGGGGGGCTCATGAGGATCTATGCCTCTTGCTGATACCCACTTTGTTCCTTTGAAAGCTAGGGCTTCTTTGGTGTTGAATTATAGAAGATTGCAGAAGCACAGTCGTCGGCTGGCAATCAACGGGTTTAGTCCAATGCTTAGTTAGAACACAGGTAATTTGCTATAGCACTCAGTTTTGCCTATTCAATTCTGATCAGTGTCGTTCGGTCTCGAACCATTTTTTTTTTTAATTTTTAGTGACAGATATAAATGCTTAACTGTGCCAAAGGAGGCATCGTCTAACGATCATAAACCATTTGCGAGAGGAGACGGATATACCATGACAGGTCAAGGGATGTGCGATGCTGTCAACTTCTAGACACCATGCCCTAACTATGGACTATCATGGTCATGTATCTTCAGTTACAACTTTAACCCTGTGGCCGCCAGCAGCGCCTTTTGCCTCGATGATAACCGCAAAAATCATCGCGACAAAAAGCGCTACAGACACGCCAAGCGTTAACCCGTTCATGCCGAGAAAATCTTACTACCACCCAACTGCAAGAGGTATAGATGATCCACATCAGCCTAAACAGTTATATGTCCCTGAAACATGGATTCCAATTTCAAAGTGGTGTCAGCAAAGAGGCATAGATCCTCATGAGCCCCCGCGGGGGCCGGCTCATGAGGATCTATGCCTCTTGCTGACACCACTGTAAAATTGGAATCCATGTTTCAGGGACATCTAGGCGTGTTTTTGGTTCTTGTTTTTTTGTGGGGGGTTTTGGGTGTTGAATTAAGGACGATTACAGAAACACAGCCTGCGTCAGCTGGGACTGAACGGGTAAAGCTACACGAGCCACCAGCAGGAGACAGCACCGGGCACATCTCGAGATGACATACACGCGCGCGGGTACTTCTTTTCGTCTCCTACGTCACAGACAATAATCTGTCCGGCAAGACGGCAAACGGAGACTTCAGAACACGAAGCGACGAGAACGGGAGGATGAACCGCCGCAGCAGAGGCTGCACCACTGACCAGCAAGCAAACGGTACGCGGTCAGAGGAGCTACGTCAGCCTGACGATCTTCAGCTCATCTCGACGGAATCATTTCCTGAGGCGGACTCATTACACATAAATGTCCTCCGCCAATGTATGCGTGACCTGAATCAGATTACATAAACGATGGTTTTTTTTTTAATCCGGCCTTAGAAAGTAATTCCGTAGGCCAAATAATACGTCACGTTGTCTGCAATGTGCATCTGCTGCTTGTCCAGTTTCGTCTTTCGTCTACAGGCAGCAGACGGGTCTAATCATTATTGGTCTAAGCAATGACACGTGGTGCCCTCGCTGTCGCAGACTACAGCAGAACCTGTTTTTAACACCCACCATTTAAAAATTATTATTATTATTATTTTCACGGAAAACCTCTTACCCCACTACCCTGTCAATGGACGCAGGCGGTGTTTATGAAATCGTAATACAATTCAACGTCAAAGATCCTCAACCTTAAAAAAAACAAAACAAACATGGCCACATAGTGGCTTCTGCAAGAGGCATAGATTCTCATGAGCCCCCGCAGTTGCGGGGGCTCATGAGGATCTATACCTCTTGCGTTTGGGTCGAGTTCAGTTATTCTTGGCGGTGAACGGGTTAAAAAACAGGCGTTCTTTCTAGAGTCCCGGGAACTCTGCGCTCCTCGTCGTCGTCAGACTCACAATCCCTGGCTTTTGGTGAAATGTCCACAAGAAGAAGTCAGGCGCAGCAGCTTTCAAAAACGCTGCGCCCACACTGGAACAGCCTGCCTGACTCTCTTCACTGAACCAGCAGCATTCAGTCATCGCGCGAGAGCCTTTACCCTTTTGACTCCCAGACTAAAATGACTTTCACTCCATAGAATGGAAGTCATTTAGATCTGAGAGTCAAAGGGTTACGACTCATCTCTTCCGCGTTAACTCTGCCGAAGACACTACAAGTGATAATGATGATGATGGCGATGATGATGAAGTCTTGAGCAAAAAGTGTCAAATGTCATAAAAGACCGTATTGCAGCCACCTAAATGATGGACTTTAGTAAGAGGTGATATCTCATAAAGGTAGTCGCTGGAAACAGGCTCTGCTGTATTCTGCTGTGGTGCTGTCTGAGCACTTGAACTAAGGTGTACCTGAATACTACTGCCCACAATGCTGTCTTTACGATCCTTTTTTCCGAGTTTCGCCATTTCACAACTTACCACGACCATCACAGACTGTATGTGGTTTCTATGAAAAGTGTGTGTATTAGCTGTGGGAGATAGACTGGCCAAGGATAGCGCCAGATTAGCTAACGCAAGATACGCTGATCATGACAGCTGCAAGGCAGTGTCTGATTATCTCAGCCGACACACAAGCACGAGGGGGAAAAAGAAAAGCCGTTTGTTCAGTCTATTTTTCATTATTGATTAAACCGTATAACGCCATCTGACGCAGACTGTGTTTCTGCAATCTTCGTTAATTCAACACCACAAAAACCCTAGATGTCCCAGGTACATGACATTGGATTCAAAGTGGTGTCACCTAAAGGCACAGATCCTCGTGAGCCCCCGCAACTGCGGGAGTTCATGAGGATCTATACCTCCTGCAGTTAGGTGATGTTCACATTTTCTCGGCACTGAACGAGTTAAGGCTAACCTCTTCTTTGCCAATGGACACATATTTTGTTCATCTTGTCTCAGTTCAGCGACTAAAAATCAACAAACGTCCGGTGGACATAGATACAAAGTGGTGCCAGCAAGAGGTACAGATCCTCATAAGCCCCCGCAACTGCGGGGGCTCATGAGGATCTATATCTCTGCAGTTGGGTCGTGTTCAGTTTTTTCTCGGCAGTGAAGAGGTTCGTCGTCTCTGAAGCTCGCAAACCGTAACACTTATTCTAATCGTTCAGCCGTGTCCTTCAACGATGTCCAAAGCCTTCTACTGACATGCACATGGCGCGAGTGCATGCAGAGGACGCGGGCATGTGACAGCGACACAAAGGGAATGATGATGACGCGGATTTCTGAAGAAGTCTTTGTGTCTTTTTAATTCCTTTCAAATTTCACACACCAAAAAAACCCACCGATCTCTATAGAGCCAACGAAATGTTGCTGTCTTTTGCTGAAGACTGCTTTAATAAAGCAAACAAATCAAACGTTGCGAATCCAGGTTATTGATGTGAAGAATGTTGTGTGGCCCCAAGGCTGTGCACACAGAAATCCAATAGAACACTGCCCGCGTTCAGGGACAAGCATTAGACGCAGCATGGCCGCAAGCTCGAGGGCAGTGCATGATCAGCTTGGCGCCTGTACATAGCACCAAGCTGATCAGGCACTGCCCTTGAGATAACCTGCCCTGATTAGCCTCACGCAACCTGTACCTAATTCTCGGCCGGCAACCCTACAGGGATGGAACGTGTTGGCTCTGGGGTTGAAATCCAACAGAACACAACCATTCAAAGCCTTGTCCACTGGGAGTAAGATTGACACGAGATCTGCATCACACGTTCTCTACGTTCGGTCAGTTGACCTTGGGCGTGAAGTCCGCACAAGAACACAAACTTGCAACAACCGGTGCCGTAGATTTTCAATGCTGATGTAACAATACTGACAGGACCGAATAGTAAAATCTTGGAACACAGTTTGGCTCACGTAGCCCTGGCAGGCTACCAGAACTTGACAAGGGTCGACCACGATAGTTCCAAGGGTGGTGACAGAATAGCTTTGCGCCTGTAGGCGCCAAGCTATTCTGGCACCACCCTTGAACCATCACGGTCGATATCTCTCTTGAACAGTAATTAGTGAAATCATAGGGGAAAATCCGAACTTCGAGAATTTCGACGATAGAGCGTTTAACCACACGTGCCTAAGTCGCGTGACCATTTAATTCTGGAAGTCAAATCAATACAACACAAACTTTTAACACCACTGGACATACAGCCTACCACAGCCGCTTGGCCATTTTGCAGATAACGATCCGTGCAACCGCGCCTTGGGACTAAACCGTGTACACGTGCAACACACGAGCACACAACATAGCACGCTAGATCTTCAAAGCGCTTCATTCAGAGATATAAAGACAGACAGTTTTTCTTCTTTTCTTAAGATTAACACAGATCGTGGCCATTTGCGATTACATCGATGCAAGCAACGCTTCCTTGGGAGTGTGTACACGTGCAACACACAGCAAGCACTAGATCTTCAAAGCTGTGGATGCTGATGATGAGTAGTGCGCGAGAGAACGTCACATTTTTTTCAGTTCACGCACACCGGCGATCCATGTAGCGGCTCCTCAGTTCAGTATATAAGACACGCGCAAGACTCGGGCACACACAACTCCGCCGTTGCCGGTCCCAAGCCCGGATGAGAAAGGAGGAGGGAAAAACCTACGCCAAACTACAAACCATCATGCTACAATTGCTGTTAACTACGCCAAAACTACTAGTCCCCGATCACTTCAGTGCCAGTGGGACAGTAAACTGGATCAAACAACAACAACATCGGGCACACACATCTTCGGTGCCGAGGACGTTAAACCCCGAACTAAACAACAACATCGGGCACACGCCTAGCACACTATATCATGAAGGCTGACACAGGCTCATCAGTTCCCTAGGTGATCAGACATGAAGAGAGAGAGAGACATATACAACATTATAAAGGCTTTTACGGGCTTCATTAACTGGGTGCGGCAATAGAGATACTGGAGAACAAACCTTCTTTTTACATAGAGTTAAAGGCCGTCGCACACTGTGCATTAACTGCTACAGTGTTTCCCCTGTAAAACGCTAATAGTGGCCACTGCACGTGGATGAGGGGTTTTAATCCGATCAGCGCCGAGAAAATTTGAACACCACCCAAATGCAAGAGGTATAGATCCTCATGAGCCCCCGCAGTTGCGGGGGCTCATGAGGATCTATGCCTCTTGCTAAAACCACTTGGAATCCATGTTCCTGAGACAGCTAGGGTTCTCCAGTGTTGAATTAACGAAGACTACAGAAACACAGTCTGCGCCAGCTGGCACTGAACGGGCTCAGGGCGTGTGGTTCTGCTACACCACCTATTAAATCCACGATCGTCTGCTAACGGCGAGACAGACGACCATATGACTTGTGGCACACAGCCCTTCTCGGTTTCTCTGTCACCGTTCAGTCATACAGTTGATTCCCCGCATGAAGCTGAGCCCATCCATGTGAACCTGTCTTTTGTGCTAGCCGCTGTTTTGTGAGAAAGGGGTGGTCTTAAAAGTCAGGTACGGCTGTGTCAAAGAGAAGTCCCGAATGGTAAAATACGTCACCTGTCCTTCAAGGCCATCATTTCGATGGCTACAGCCAACTATGTGACGGGTTTTAACCCCCTGACCGAAAGCGGACGCGTACTTCGGCGCGTCTCAAAACACTGCACACTGACTGAAGAACACACAACTGAAACGGGACGACCACGTGGGCACAAACAACACAGGGCTGACAAGAGACATAAATCCGCATAAGCTCCCGCGACTGAAACCACTGCACGCTGACCTGAATAACACACATCAAATGGGACGAAACGTGGGCACAAAGAACGCAGGACAAACAAGAGACATAAATCCGCATAAGCTCCCGCGACTGCGGGGGCTCATGAGGATTTATGTCTCTTGCAGATGGGTAGCCTTCGCCTTGCCCCTACAGATTAAGGTATTAATGACAGGTGATCCCGCAAAAGAGGCGGTCGCTTAAGACAGGTTCTGCGGTATCATGCTACGCGATCTTTTTCCATGCCCCGACGGTTTGTTAACCCATTCAGCCCTGACGCACTACAGCAGGAGATGGGTCGACCATGATAATTCAAGGGTAGTGCCAGATTAGCTTGGCGCCTGCCAAACTGTGTTCCTAGTCATTAGATGACGCCTCCAAAATTTGGGAAATACGGCCGTCGGGCCGAATGAGTTAACGAAACAGACGACAATATGACGTGCGGCCGGAACAGCCTCTCCCAGTATCCGCTGCACCATTCGCTCGTTCCGGACTGAAGAGAGAGCTATCCATCAGTAAGAAAAACTAACAGATCCTCATGGGTCCATGCTGCATGCCATACCACGCCATCCATGACCGTCCGCCACGGTCTGCTGCGACGAGATAACGCAGGGGCTGGGGTAGACATGCGTCTGCATAATGCACAATGCACTGTGATTACCTCTTCTGTTCAATGTAAGACTACTAACTAGTCTACTTTTACAGCGGAGAAGAAAGACATCAGCACTGCGCAATGATACTCACTGAGGAAACGCATTTTTCTACCCCAGCCCGCGGTACAGCTCATGGCGTCCTCTCCTGCACCTTTCATTCATTCCTGAAGAGAAAGATGTCCGTTTGCAAGAAGCGCGGATCCACAATTGTGAAACGACTGTCTGCTACATTGACACACGACAAGATGACGTGAAAACACGCGGCCCGGCCTCCCTGCCTCTTCTTCACCAGTCATCCGTTCTCTGTTTCAACGAAAAGTCTTCTGCAAGAAGCATAAATCCTCATAATCCTCTACTGCCATGCTACGCCATCCATGTCTTGCAAAAATCGTCTGCTAACGAGACACAAGACAGTATGACGTGAGAAACAGCCCTTCCCAGTCTCTTCACAATTCATCCTCTCGCAACGAAAGATTTCTGCCAGAGGCACAGATCCTCGTAAGCCCCGTTTCGAAGGGGGTCACGAGGATCTATGCCTCTAGCAACGGCTGAACCATGCCGCTTACAGAAGGCACCGATTTACATCTGGGTTGCTCGGACGGTGACGGTCCACGGGCGACGAATTAACGCCGCCATTATTAATCACCTAGCGCAGTTTACTCGCTGCACTGCTTTTACAGCAGCCCCCGCCTCCTCCCACACCCCGTCGCAGCCCACACCATCACCACGTTAACACCACGCCGCAACCATGCCTCA
The DNA here is from genome assembly GCA_036245525.1 of Semisulcospira habei. NCBI lineage: Eukaryota > Metazoa > Mollusca > Gastropoda > Semisulcospiridae > Semisulcospira > Semisulcospira habei. Next base: position 160,052,559 of record BTPG01000005.1, read on the forward strand.
GCGCGACAGCTACATCAGATCACACAAGCTTGAGGGTAAACGGCTGCATCGTGATCACTGATCCTCAACAAGACCGTGTGTCCAGTCTTTGATCCGTGTATGTCAGTCAAGTCTTGGCTTCGGCATCAATGAATGAATCCTTGCCTAGCTCCTGGAAGCGGCCATCTTGTGATCACATGATTGAGATGGGTGCCAGCCACTCGCCGAAGCCTCCCTCCCCCTCACTCCTCCTCGCCCACCCACCAGTTTTTCAGACAAAATGGTAGCGAGGAAGAGCATGCAGGCACTGCGGGCAGGAGACGGCCAGAAGTAGCAGACTCACAGCATGGGAGTAAAAGACGGGGGTGGGAGTGCGTGAAAAAGAATAGCGGAGACCGTTCCTGAGACCAACGCTTTCCACGTGCCGCCAGGGGTACAGTTCGGCAGTACAAGAAGATGACGCCTCTTCAGCGCTGACTCAAATTCAATCGCGTTCCGCATTCGCCGCCAGAGGAGGTCGCCGAGTTTACAACCTTCGACGTTTAACGGCTAAATGGGCAGACTGAAATCACTGGCACCAACCGGCACTCATGCTTTGGGAACAAAGGTCAGTTGCGTGAGTGAGCTTAGTCCTGCGCCAGCCACTAAGCAACGTGCTCCGCTACAGCGGAGTACCTTGCTTAGTGGCTGGCGCAGGTCTAAGCTCACTCATGCAATTGAGTGAGACCAGTACCAACCGATGCAAACACTGTGACAATCAATGCAACTGAAAAGAGTATAGAGGCAAAGCGTAGCCCCTACATGATACTCTTTGACGCAACTGCGAGAAGAGAGAAAATAATCTGGGCAGAATTGCATGAAAGAGCAAAAACCCTGCGCAAACCGTTACGCCGAATGGTGTTCCGCAAATTGCGCTGTGATACGCTCTCTCATAAACTTAACCCTTCGGTTGTCGGCAGTATTCGCCTCGACTCAAGGCAAGTACCGACAGCCCGAGCGTTCCATCACTGACATGGACCAACTTTTCACCTGTACCTCGCGTAGTTGTCTACCCTCCATCTACCCACAATCATCGAGCAAGCAACGCGCCTCTTCCATCGAACGGTATCGTCCGTCAGTAGCAGACAAGAGGTTAACAGACGCATCCACAATTTCCGAAAGTCATGATTACGTCAGTGTGAATACGTGAACCCTTTGGCTGTCGGTAGCGGTGTTCGTCGCGATGCTTCCTGCTACCGCTACCGAGAGCCAGAGGGTTAAAACCCACGACAATACCACCAAACAAAAAACAAATTCACCGCCTCCTCAGAACAACTATCACCGCACCGACGGGCAGGCGACACCAGCCAAGAACGTGGCAGACTGTGCCCATGGGTAGTTCCCTAGTCAGTACTTGTACTCAAAATCGTCTGCCCGAGGTCAGTCTGTTCGTTGCCAAAAACGGGGGGAAAATGAGGGCTCCAGGCACAGCGTCTGTTTTGCCAAGCTAGCTGAATTAATCTTATTAGTGGGATTCCATGCCCTCTTCTCCCGAACACGGCCAGATCGCGGGCAACTGTTTTCCTTCCAGAACTACCCAGTAGTCTGTCCGCGATTATTGCATGAGAAGAGCGTCTGATCGAAAATTATACTAAATCGGTCACTCTCGGAAACACGCACGCACGCACGTACGCACGCACGCACACACACACACACAGACACACACACACACACACACACACAGACACACACACATACACACACATAAGAAAACAAACAAAACAAGAACAACCAAAACAGAGTCCAAGATTATTGCAATTGCATGGGGACAGCAGTACAAGAAAGGCAAAGCCATTATGGCTCACGTGTATGACCGATTTACATGTGTGACCTTTGTGACAAGGGCTGGCTTCTTCAGCAGCAAAATCCATGTTTTCTGAAAACGTAAGCATTTTTCACACATCTGTCAACCCCCCTGACCCTTGACCTTTGTGATGAGTCGACTAAATTAGTATGCATAGGAAGATCTTATCATCAGCTATCTTTGATCAAATTTGGTTGAAAAATTTGCACAAAATTTGGGAATACCTACAATTTTATTTTTAAAAAATCAGCATTTTACACACATTTGCAAGCCTCTTGTGACCCTTGACCTTTCCAAGGGGGTAATCCAAATTTGTATGCATAAATAGGTCTTCCCAACAGGTTTCTCTGTAGCAAGTTTGGGTTTAAAGTTGTAAATAGTATTTGAGAAAAAATATCTTCTGTCAAAATATGGCTATTTCGGACCTATTTCCTGAGCCCTTGTGACCCTTGACCTTTCTGAGGGGTCATCCAAACTAGTATGCATAGATAGGTCTTACCATCAGGTTTCTCTGTACCAAGTTTGGGTTTGAAGTTGTTAATAGTATTTGAGAAAAAATATCTTTTGTCAAAATATGGCTATTTTTAATCTATTTCCTGAGCTCTTGTGACCCTTGACCTTTCCGAGGGATCAACCAAATTAGTAAGTATAGAAGGGTCTTACCATCAGGAATTTTGTACCAAGTTTGGGTTTGAAGTTGTCAATAGTATTTGAGAAAAAATAAATTATGTCAAAATCTAGCTATTTTTTAACTATTTTCTGATCCCTTGTGACCTTGACCTTTGTGAGGGGTCACTCAAATTGGTATGTTTAGAAAGGTCTTACCACAAAGTATCTTTGGGCCACGTTTGAAGAACGTGGCTTAAATAGTCTCCGAGAAAATGCCAACATTAAAGTTTACCACGGACGACGGCGGACGGACGGTGGATGGAGACGGACGGACGACCACTGTCCCAAAACATAGACTCACTTTTGCTTCGCACGTGAGCCACTAAAACTGAAAACTACCGACTTACACTGAGAATGCTACTTACTTGCAAGAGGCCTGGATCCTCATGAGCCTCTGCAACTTAAGGATGCTCATGAGGATCCAGGCCTCTGCTGGACACATGCACGTCTGTGGTTATCATTTTCATCCGTGCTGATGGGGGCACCAGTCGCCCAATTTGGACGCAGCAAAATGTCATCTCAAATATTCTAGTTACGTCTGGAATGGGGATTATAAGGGGACAAAATTGATACAGAACTAGACAATGGGAAACTGCTCAAAACAGCGTCCATATCAATATCAGCCCACGCCAGAGACACAACAAGAAATGAAGTACATGAAACTCCCAGACTATTAAGACATTTCCATTGTGGGTGGAAGTAGGTGGCGGTGCCCCAAGGTGCCTGACATGCTATATTTCAGCCAAAATAAAATCAAACAAACGGGGGAAGGAGGCTTAGACCAGCCTACTACGACAGTCCAACCCCCCACCCCTGCCTTCCGCGGCGCTGTTACGCCATTGCAAGAATGTGAAAAGTTGGCTTAAACCCGTTAACACCAAGGCCGCATTCCCCGCCATATTTAGGAGGCCTAACGACTATGCACCAGTTGCAGGAGACGGATTGACCATGATAATTCAAATGTAGCGCCAGATTAACTTGGCGCCGTCAGGCGCCAAGCTAATCTGTCACTACCCTTAAATTATCATGTTCGATCCATCTCTGCTGTAGGGCGCTGAGGCTAAGATGGTTAATTACATGTGCTTGCAGCCGCCGGTACCGTTCTTGACATTACCGGTGGCTGAGCGCAGAATGGGGTGGGAGGGGGGGGGGGGTAAGCTACAATGAGACGATTTTCTCGCAACTTTACCACTTTTATCCTTCTCTGCCCGTGCATCATTCTTCAACACATCTCCTTTTCAGCGTCTAAGTAATTTCCCTACCGAAAACCCCTTTTCGCCGGTAGCATTAACAGTCTCACGACTCTCAGTTTCACGCACCCACACACACCGACTTAACTAGCAGTATATAGATGTGAATGGGCCCGACAGCAAGAGGCGTCGATTCTCATGAGCCCCGGCGGCCGCCGGGGCTCATGAGAATCGACGCCTGTTGCAGACGGATGTGACCACGTGCAACTCAGTCGATCGATGGAAAATTAAGTATCGGGGGCGGAGCGGAGCTTGAAAATTTTCAGCGCCTCCCACACACACAGGGAAAGTCGCTGCGTCGGGGGGGCACTGAGCGAAAAACCAGGCCGAGTCTGATTTAATGCGGATTCCAAGGGAAAAAGATTTCGCCGAACACGCAGTCGCCGGATCGCATTTTAACCCCTTCCCTACCACTGTACGTACGATGGCCATACCTTCCCCTGCAGCCACTGCGGTCGAACCTGCCTGTCTCGGATTGGCCTCCGCAGCCACGAACACGCCTGCAGACGTCGTGGGCAACTCCTATAAAATCTTCGTTCGCGAAGTCAAGCCAAGAGAGAACCACTGTACGTACATTGTTATTTATTTATTTATTTAATTTTTATTTTTTCGTTTCTGTACATGTTTGAAATCTGTGTTCAGTCAACGACCGTCCAAGAACCGTCGACACAAATTGGTCTCAGCAAGAGGCATAGATCCTCATAAGCCCCCGCAGTCACGTGGGCTCATGAGGATCTCTGTCTCTTGCAGTTGGAGCGTGTTCACTTTTTCTCGGCGGCGATGGTCTTTTCGCTGTTGGTGATCACACGCTGCGCGTCTGAAACGCCTGCACACTGACTAGACATTCGCGCGAAGGAACACAGACGTAAATTTGGAGCAACAGTAGACACAGAGATCATAGGACTAACAAGAGACTGCGGGGGCCCATGAGGGTTTATGTCTCTTGCAGCTGGGCAGCGTTCACCTAGGCCCGGCAGTTGAAGGGTTAACACATCCTGCGAACTTGTCTGTCTATTTTGTATATAGGCAACTTCGGATACAGCAAGTCGCGTGAGGACCCAAGTGTTCTCGTTATTATATCTGAAGATTGTTCTGAGAGAATTTGTAATTTGTAGAGGAAAAGATGTTGTCAGGATCTATCAACAAGTGTCGTTATCATCCGACTTTTGTTATAGCCGATTTGTTATAAACGACGTCGACTGTTCATGTAAATGTCGAAGGGGCTGGTAGGACAGCGATAGCTCACGCGCAGTGCCTGACTCGCAACCGGTTCAATCCCTTTTTACTTCCATGAAACAGTTTACATTTTTTTACCCTCAGCCATACTCATCAGGGGTACGTCGTGGGAGATGCTTCAAAACTGTGATGGTGCATGAGTAGTGAATGAACAGCTCGGTTTTTCTCTATAGCCATAGTCTGGCAACTCCCTCCGAACCAAGTCAGTCAAGCACTACCCTTGAAGGGTATCAAGGCCGCTCGCTTCCCGCAGTTGGCATTTTTAAAAAAATAAAGTGAAAGCGACTAAAAAGCCCAAATATCAAAAAGCTAGATTTTTCAGACTGAGCGCATGGTCTAGTAGTCCGAACAATGAAGTTCACATTCCGTAACTGATTAGCAGCTGACGTCTGAAAACGTCTTTATCTCTGCATGCAGACTACATTACTGTTCAGGAGAATGGTCAGACAAGAACATAACGAAAAAAGAAACACGTATAGAAAAGACAGGTTCAAGATAATTTGTTAATATTTCAGGTTAAAACCCTTCTTTAAAAAAGAAAAATTTTAAAAATGACATAGTTGCAAATTGCGTAACTATTTGTATACTTGTGTGACTAGCTTCTTTTGTCCAGATTTCAGGAGACAGGTCGACAATGATAGTTCAAGGGTGGTGCCGGAATAGCTTGGCGCTTACAGGTGCCAAGCTATTCCGGCACCACCCTAAAACTATCATGGTCGAGCCATGTCTTCTTTTTCTTCACGTCGTCACGTCACACTTGCAGAGCGACATCCATGTTAAACCGCATTTCAAGGCTAAACGGATTCAACTCCCGCGGCCAGAACTACGAAAAAAGGTCACTATGCATCAGACCCCCAGGAACACCCTTGCGCTGGCATGGTCGATCCAGATCTTCCTTCAGCGGTCCTGGCCGGCTAAGTAAGGTATAAACTGGCGCCAAGACTACTAAAACGGCAGAGAACGTTCATCAGAGTCTCTTGAAGCGCATCTGAGAGATTCCAGTTCCCAATGACAAAACGCAGGGCGGAAAACACGCGTCTTGCCCAAAGTGCCCCTCAGGGTGCATTCAGTTCAGAGCTCTGAACTTTTCTTTTTTTCTTTTTTTATTGAGGGGGGGAGGGGGGGGGGCAGCCGTGGCTCTATATGTGCTCTATTCTGTGATTTTGGATCTTACGGCCTCCGGCCGTAACATCCGAAATCACAGAACAGCGCACGTACAGAGCCGTACGGGCCAAAATCCGAGACCATCAAAACACATTGTATAAATCATCGTGAGCCTCCAAAGAAACTGGCCCATAGTTACAACACATCTTCTATGTTCTATAGTCATCTAGTTTTAAGTTTATATTGGTGCCTGCCAGTTCGTTGGCTTGACGCATGTATACTAATGGTTAAAACTTAAGGGCCACTTTTTATCGCAGACGCACCGACAACACCACACAAATAATGTAACAATACTTGGAGTCAATACTTTGCTAATTTTTTAATTCAGTAAGAATTTCATTTAAGTTTTGAGTAAATCAAGCAATTGTAACAACAGCAGTACGTTAGAATGTTCACCCACCCTTCATTTAAAAAGTCACACAAGACTGGTCCCGCCAGTAGCGAGTGTACCCACCGTTTGCAGCCAAGCATTCAATGCAGCGTTGACGCATGGAGTTCACCAAGGTTCGGAGAACATGTTGTGGGATCGCTTTCCACTCTTGATGCATGAACTGAGTCAGATAGGGGACGCCTTGAGGTGGGGGGGGGGGGGTGAGGTGGGGGGGGGGGTAAGGTGGGGGGGGGGGTGTGTGCTGACTAAACGTTTCCCCAGCACGTCCAAGAGGTTCTCGATGGGAGCCAGATCAGGTGAACGAGCTGGCCAGTCCATCCTCATGATGCCCCGTTGCTCAAGGTACTCATCAGCCACACGGGCGCGATGAAGTCGAGCGTTGTCGTCCTGCAGAACAGCATTGTCGCCTATGGCTTGGAGAGCTGGCTGGATGAGTGGCCGATAGCGCAGTCCAGTCAGGGTGCCTCGGATGACGTGGAGGGGGGTCCTGCCTTCCCTGCCGAAGCCTGTCCAGACCATGACTGAGCCTCCTCCGTAGCGATCCACCTCTTGAAGGACACAGTGAACCGTGACTCATCAGTAAACAGAACCTGAGTCCACTTGAATCTGTTCCACCTCACATGTTGACGACACCAGGCAACCCGGGCTCTGCGATGAGCTGGAGTGAGAGGTATTCTCACTGCTGCTCTGCATGAAGCCAGGCCAATTTCGCGCAGACGTCGGCAGACTGTGCTTCTGCTGACGTTAGCGTTTCCAGCTTGCATCAGTTGACGTCGCAGATTGGTTGATGTGACAGTTCGGGCGCAGCGCCGCCACACAGAGGTATCTGTCCTCCCATCTGCTGGTGCAGCGCGGGCGTCCTGAGCAGGGTCGTCGTTTTGCCCTTCCAGTTTTTTTGGAATCGTGCCAGCAGACTCTGGATCACTGAATGGGACACCCCAAGACGTCTCCCAACTTCTCGTCCGGAAATTCCATCCTGCAGCCATGCTAGCGCCCGGCCCTGATCTACTGGCGTTAGGCTTCATCGTGGTGGCATGGCTAGGAAAGTGACAAGTATGCCCCTACTGTACCGTTATTTGTAGCGAAACAGAAGTACTCAGTGTTCACGACTGATCCCTTTAGCACGTTCATCACGACTTTACCGAGTTTTTCCACCTACCTGCCTTTGGTACGCTTGCCAATATCGCACAGCTTTTCACAAAAACTGACGATGTTTCACGTGCATTTGACACGTTCGTGGAAATTGATGAATTGTTGCCTATTGTTCCCTGTACAGTGGACTGTCTAAGGTCAACTTTTAACCCATTTGGATCGAAAGAACAATGTATTTTATTGGCGTACTTGCGACGATAAACAATGACACAAAAAGTGGGGTGGCCCTTAAGTTTTGACCATTAGTATATTCTATGTCAACGAAATCACCCCAACCCCCCCCCCCCCCCCACATGCGTGCTGGTCTGTGATTTTGTATCTTGCGGCCCCGATCCGTAAGGTCCAAACACATGGCAGCAGAGCTTCGTGCCGGAAGATGGCTTATGTGGATCTGCGCCTCTTGCAGTGGAGTGGCCTATCCAGCAAGCGGTGTCTTTCAAAGGAAGCCCTTGAGATGACGTGATTTCATAAATATGCATCGGCTAAGAGAGTATGCATTAGTCTGACGGCCGCCAGAATTAAAAACATTTTTATCAGCCGGATTTTCAATAGATATAGGACAGGGTATGTAGACAGGACGACGCCTGTGCACGTAGCGGAGATAAGGACTACGTCCCGTACGACCCACTAGGCTGCAAATTATGCTTGGATCAGACAAAATGAAAGTCAATATTGTTCATGTTTAGCATCATCTAGCTGCAAATAGATTGGCGCACCTGTAGCTAGTTGCGGAGGTAAAAAAAAATGTGGCCGCAAACTGTCATAATTTGATGAAATCGGCGAGATTTAAGTGCGCAAAATTTGATCGATCGCATGTCCGATTCGTCAGGCCAGATTATGCTGCTTAGCTGAGTCTACACTGCACTAAATAGACGTGTCAACATTGTTGTGGGTTGTACAAATGACAATAAGTGGTTAGGTTAGGGAATTTTAGTGTCCTTCGAACTGAAAAAAGTTATTTGGTGTGCAAAAGACGATCTCGGTTCAGAAATGGCCTACGGTGTCAAGGATTTGGGACTACACTGTGCACACGACAGAAACAGGGAAACATATCTTGTTTGAAGTACTTGCAGTGCAACTAGTAGGTATGATATTGCCAAATGCCAAAACAAAAATTAACATTTTGAAGTAAAGCAAATATGCTATTTAGGCGAATAATGTGTATTATGTAAAATAAATTATATTTTCAAAACAACAAAGTCGGTAAAAACATAAAGATGTGAAAAGATGTTCTTTTTTTTAAAGTCCCTTATATTTATAGAAGGGACATTTTAGGATGGGTCGTGGTGGGTCGAACTTAATAGCATGCATGATGTCAAAGGCGGGCAGGCCTAAACCTCTGACAACTGACGTAACAAGATAAAAATTACGTCATGTCTAGTTACGCTAACCTCGCTGCAGAAAGTACATTTGGCGCGAAAGGCCGCGCGCGCGCGCGTGCGTGTGTGTGTGTGTGTGTGTGTGTGTGTGTGTGTGTGTGTGTGTGTGTGTGTGTGTGTGTGTGTGTGTGTGTGTGTGTGTGCACGCATGCATGTAGACACGATAATCTCAGATCATGGTTAGTTCGGGGTTTAACGTCCACGGCACCGAAGTGATAATGGACGGCCCTGACGGGCGGGTTATGGGGAACAGGGAAATCTATTGCCTATGGAGTACGACCTGAATACTCATTAATTCGGGCGCACTGCAACTGTGCCACTTTGATTTACCAGGACCTTTCAACGGACATGATATGGAACAAGCCCGTCTTTTTTCCCCTGGATTGCGAGTCCAGCTACCGGGGCCGGGACGGGGACTCGAACCCACGACCCGGCGATTCCCTTCGCTCTCTTGCTCCCACGCTATACCGCCTGAGCTATTTCGGACTCTAATCTCAGATCATTGCTGTTCGCAAGAGCTTGAACTTGGCGAAATACTTTATTTAAGGGGTGGCTAAGAGAGCCTCAGAGCATGTTGTAACTGGATGTCTCATTGAAGACATAAAAGACCGATTATAGAAAGTCGGTTGACCCAGATTAGAGTCCGCAATTTTTGTCATATTTACTTGAAATTTTATATATAGCTAGTATTTGAGAAAAACAATGGATGAGTTCGTTAGCCAGCTTTGCCGTACCTCTTCAACGTTTTAAAAAAATAATAATTAATTCATTTTTGCAAGTTTTGGATCCACTATACGCCCATCAAGCAGTCAGCCCTGGAAGAGGCTGTGTGGAACGAACAGTCAGCCCTGGAAGAGGCTGCGTGCCTTTCGGATGAGTGACGTGAAACATCAATTTCGTCACTGTGTACACGGCGTCCTGAGACTATATGCGCCCATCAAACAGTCAGCCCTGGAAGGGTATGGAACGAACAGTCAGCCCTGGAAGAGGCTGCGTGCCTTTCGGATGAGTGACGTGAAACATCAATTTCGTCACTGTGTACACGGCGTCCTAAGAATAGCGATGCCATGGCGTCAAGCTTACAGTGACGTCATTTTGCTGCTCGTGCTATTCTTCTTCAGAATTCCTGTCGCTACTCCAGCCCACAGAGCGTACTAATGGCGGAAAGCGCCGTTTGTCCTTCTTTGTTTGTGTGTACCAGCGAGTGTGTTGACCAAAAGATGGTTTAGATAGGACGGAAATGGATCAGAAGGATAAGCTTAAAAATATGAACCACTGTGAATGTTCCTAAAATAAAAACGCATGTGAGTTCCAAACAATACGGTAGACTTTTGGATGAAATCCTTATTTTTTTCAATGGGAGATATTTCAACATCAGAATCAGGTCAAAGACAAAAGGTATAACCCGTGACAGGGAGGACAGCTCTCATAAAGAAGGGACTTTGTGGGTTATGGTTCATCCCATCTTGTTTAATGGTGAACTGATGCAAGACGATTCAAACCTCAAACTATGGTGGAAATATATTGTATTTACGTCTGAATAAAAAGGTAAAATTTGTCCGTAACACGACTGACAGTTTTGTAACACAACTGACGGTCTCATACGACTGACAGTCATCTTGTCAGTCGTGTTGCGATTTACATCTGGTTCAATACGTCACAATAAAGATACAGAAAATCTTGTTGTTTCACAGCTTGTAAGCTGTTCAGCTTAATATACATCTTCTTTAGGTGAAGCTTGCAACCTGACCATTAGAAAATAACAGAATGAGCATACCCACAGCTCTTCGTGTCTTTGGTAACACGACTAACATCAGCTGTTATTCATATTACCATAGTTACTTACGGCTAAAAAAAAAACAAGCAAGATTTGTAAATCCAACCGTATGTCTTCTTCTTCTTCTTCGTCATCTTTTTGTGGGAATAATATGCCCGGATTGAAGTGGTCCACCATGCACTTCTTGGCTCATGTTTGATAGCAAAATTAAGTCTATGAAATGGGCCAGTGGTCGTCTGTCCGTCGTAAACTTTAACGATTGTATTTTCCATTCAAGACACAGACTTCAAACTTGGCCCAGGCCAGACCTTTCTAAACGTACCAATTTTAGTGACCTCTCTCAAAGGTCAGGGTCACAGGGAATCAGGAAATACGTCAAAACTAGCAATATTTTGACAAAAGACCTTTTTTTTTTCCTCAAATACTATTCACAACCTGATGCCCAAACTTAGTACAAAGACACCTGATGGTAAGACCTTCCTATGCAGACTAATTTGGATGACCCATCAGAAAGGTCAAGGTAAAAGAGATCAAGAAATAGGTATGTCACTAGGCATATGGATTCATATAAAAATGTTTCCAACAAATTATGAATAAATTGATTGATTGTACATTGCTTAACGTCCCGACAGCAACAAGACTTTCTCAGGACGTGCCTGCACTGCTTGTTAAAGAAAACTAAACAGGACATTGAATGTATGTCGCCAGCCGGTCCAATGTGTTAAATAAACCTATGACATGGGGCCTAAATAAAGCCAAGACCATGTTAGCAACACACATCCAATAACAAGGGCTACAGACAGTGCAGACAGTAGGGAGAGTTTTTAAAAGGTAAATACAGGTGAATGGACCAAGGGCAGACAGAAACACATGCCCCAGAATAGAGGGGAAAACCCACACTGTGGGGCTGACCCGGGTGACGCTGGGAACTAAAAAGTAGTTAACCCCACCCAAGTCCCCCATGGCAGACCCGGGTGGGTATGAATAAATTGAATAAGTGGTTTCCAGACTGACTTTCTGCCGTCTGAAATTTCGTGCAAATTTGAAAAACAGTCATATAGTTCAAGGGGGACCTAAATAGGAGTTAGTTACTGTAGGGGTTAGTCAATGAACATCCATAAGTAACAAAAGCCATTGCATGCAGCTCACATGACTTGGGTGTAACGTGTGTTGTGTTCGTTGTTCCCACAAATGTTCGTGTTGATCAGCCTTATATAAAATAGTCAACATTTCAGCCGGGGTATTTTAGCAAAGCAAAACGCATTCTGTCGTAACAGACACTTTTCCTTTGCCTCTATCATACTTCTTTTTCCAGCGTGTATCTTTATTTGACATTTTAATGGAATTTCATCTAGTTTATTGACAGTATTTTACTGTATATTAAAATCAGACAGCTACATAATGAATAAGTGTAATAATTCAACTTAGGCTGGGGGGCAGCGATTTTTGCACAATGTAGTTCCACATTCTTCACACCGTAGGCCATCTCGGCGCAACCACGACCATTCCTGGACATCATAGTCCCAACATCAGGCACCCTTTTCAGCTCAAAAGAGACTAAAATTCCCTAATTCAAACACAGATTACCACTTGTACAACCCACAAGAATGTTGACAAGTGCATTTAGTGTAGTGTGGACGCTGTTTTGCAGCAGAATCTGTCCCAACAAATCGGACGTGTTATCGATCAAATTTTGCACACCAAAAGGTCACCGATTTCTTCAAATTATGACAATTTCCCACCAGCTTTCGAAATTCTGCAAAGAGCTGCAGGTGTGCCAATCAATTTGCAGCTAGCAGATGTTGAAATGAACAACATCGACTTATATTTTGTCAGATAAAAGCATAAATTGCAGCCTATTGGGTCTTTGGTGATGTAGTCCCGATTCCACACCGTAGTCCTGCCTACATACCCTGTAGAAGGGGGGGGGGGGGGGGGGGGGAGGGGAAGCATCCAAAAGTGTTCGCCACTATTGCCTGAAACATTACCACTCGTTCAATATTGCAATATTCAAAATTATCACCCATTATCTACACAGTCAACCTGACAGCTACATCAAATTGCTTTTGCGTGTTGGGTCTACAGAACTAGCAAGTGACATAGTTCGCTTATGTGCAAATGGCAAAGATTATCATGGGTCGTGCTTATGAGAATTTGTGCTCTTTGCTGTAAGATATGACCTGCTTGTTGGCTTAAATATTCTGCTCCACATGCGGAGGTGGTCATTAGGGTTCCACCTGAGAATGTTAAACTGAAAATCGTTTGCAGGGTCAGACATGTGATGTCGTCTTCACCAGCTAGCCTTAGCCCGTTCAGCGCCAGCAGACTTGTGTTTCTGCAATCTTCGTAAATTTAATACCGAGAAACCCTAGACGCCCAAGGAACACGGATTCAAAGTGGTGTCAGCAAGAGGCATAGATCCTCATGAGCCCCCGCAACTGCGGGGACTCATGAGGATCTAAACCTCTTGCACTTGGGTGGTGTTTTATCTCGGCACTAAACGGGTTAAACTGTATTCTTGCCAATGTAGCGCCAACCTCAGTAGATCCGCAAGAGACGTAGATTCCCATGTGCCCCTGCTGACGCAGGGGCTCATGGGAATCTCCGTCTCGTGCTGGCAGCAGAGCGGATCGGACCCATTTACATCGTGCCGGAGGTAGACAAGGACCACAAATCTGCCCCCAGTTACACCATCTCTCTTTACTCGGCTCTCTAGTGTGTTCCGTGACTCCCTCACTCGTCCCTCAACAACCCCCAATACCACGCCCCGCCACTATCAACCCCCCCCCCCCCCCCCCAAACCATTTTTAACCCGTTCAGTGTCAGGTGACAGACTGTGTTTCTACAATCTTTGTTCATAAAAGACCCACAAAAAAACAACCCAATAGTTGTCTCAGGAACATGGATTCAAAATAGTGTCAGCTAGAGGCATAAATCCTCATGAGCCCCAGCAATTGCGGGGGCTCGTGAGGATCTATAGCTCTTGTAGTTGGGTGATGTTCAACATTTTGGACGGGCTCATCAGGACCGGCACCACCCCCACCCCACTCCCACCGTTCTCCTCCTTTTTTTCTTTGCCCCGAGTGTCGTCGACTGAAGGCTCTCTCTTATGAACACTAGCACCAACAGGGCGAAAAAGCGGGACCACTGACAGATGACGGCAATTTTGTGAGGCGTCGTCTCTCTTGGCTTGACTTCGCGAACGAAGATTTTATTGGAGTTGACCACGACGTCTGCAGGCTTGTTCGTGGCTGCGGAGGCCAATCCGAGACAGGCAGGTTCGACCGCAGTGGCTGCAGGGGAAGGTATGGCCAGGGTTCTGAGCTGCGGCATCTCTGTTTTTTCTCCTGAGCCGCTTGTCCTTAAGGCTAGCTCTGTGAGAGTCCTCAAAGGAGACAGCTGCCTTGTAAATGGTGGAGCGCCAGGTGTCACGGCCCGCAGCAAGCGAAGACCACTGGTGGTGGTCGATTTGGCAGGCACTAAGTGACTTCTTGAGACAGTCTTTGTATCTCTTCTTTGGTGCCCCTCTGTCACGGTGTCCAGTAGCAAGCTCGCCGAACAGTGTGATCTTTGGTAGGCGATGATCCTCCATCCTGGAGACATGCCCCGCCCAGCGGAGCTGTGTCCGCAGCAGCAAAGCCTCGATGCTCACAGTTTCAGCCTGTTCAAGGACCTCGACGTTGGTGACATAGTCACTCCAGTGAATGCCCAGGATGGTACGCAGGCAGCGCTGGTGGAAGCGTTCGAGGAGTCGTAGTTGGCTGCGGTAGAGGGCCCAGGACTCGGAACCATACAGCAGGGTGGTGAGGACCACAGCTCTGTACACGCTGATCTTGGTGCCTGTTTTCAGCTGTTGATTGTGCCACACCCGCTTGAAAAGTCGCCCGAAAGCGCTGTTCGCTTTTGCCAGCCTGCTGTCAAGCTCTTTGTCCAGCTTGGCGTCCGACGTGATAATGCAGCCAAGGTAGGTAAACTGGTGCACTGACTTTAGTTCAGACTCGCCAATGGTGATGTGAGGAGGGCGATACACTGTCTTGGGTGCCGGCTGATGGAGGACCTCTGTTTTTTTCAGACTGACCTCGAGTCCAAAGAGCTGGGCAGCATCTGCGAAGCAAGACGTGATGCGCTGCAGGGCTCTCTCTGTGTGTGCAACGAGGGCAGCATCATCAGCAAAAAGCAGCTCACGAATCAGTTGGTCTAGGGTTTTCGTGTGGGCCTGCAGTCGTCTGAGGTTGAACAGGCTGCCATCGAGACGATACCTGATGTACACTGCATCGTCATCATCGAGGTCCACTGTGGCCTGCTTCAACATCATGCTAAAAAAGATGGTGAAGAGGGTCGGTGCCAGCATGCAGCCCTGCTTTACGCCGTTGAGAATAGGGAATGGTTCTGAGAGGTCATTGTTGAGTCTGACCTGGCCTTGCTGGTCCTCGTGTAGTTGGACAATCATGTTGAGGAACTTTGGGGGACAGCCAAGTCGCTCCAGGATCTGCCACATGCCTTGCCTGCTCACAGTGTCGAACGCTTTTGTTAGGTCGACAAATGTTACGTACAGCCCTTTGTTCTGCTCACGGCACTTCTCCTGTAGCTGTCTCAGCACAAAGACCATATCGGTGGTGCTCCTGTTTGCTCTGAAGCCACACTGGCCCTCTGGGAGTTGGTCTTCAGCGATGGCAGGTACCGGCCGATTCAGGAGCAGCCTTGCAAGGATTTTCCCAGCAATGGACAGCAGGGTAATTCCCCGATAGTTGGAACAGTCAGACTTCTCGCCTTTGTTCTTGTACAGGGTGATAACGACTGCATCACGGAGATCTTTTGGTAGTGTTCCTTCCTCCCAGCAGCAGAGAAAGAGGTCATGGAGCTTGTTGTGCAGTGCTGTGCCTCCATGTTTCCAGATCTCTGGCGGTATTCCATCAATGCCTGCTGCTTTGCCACTCTTGAGCTGGTGGATGGCTGTGAGGGTCTCTTCAGCGGTGGGCGGTTCGTCCAATTCAACCTTTACTGGGAGGTGTGGGATTTGTAGGACGACTGCTTCTTGAACAGTGCGCTCAGCGCTGAAGAGGCTCTGAAAGTATTCCGACCAGCGGTTCAAGATGGAGGTATTATCTGTGAGGAGTGCCTGGCCATTCGCGCTTCGCAGGGGACTTTGTACCAGGTGCCTGGGGCCATACACTGCTTTCAGTGCTTCGTAGAAGCCCCTGTAGTCACCATTGTCAGCGCAAAGCTGGGTCCTCTGTGCAAGTCTGGTCCACCACTCATTCTGGAGATCTCTGAGCTTGCGCTGGAGACTGCTGCAGACGAGGCGGAAGGCAGACTTTTTCACAGGGCAGGAAGGCTGGGCTAGGTGGGCCTGATGGGCGGCTCTTTTTTTTGCTAGGTGTTCCTGGATCTCTACATCGTTTTCGTCAAACCAGTCTTTGTTCTTCTTTCTGGCGAAACCCAAGACTTCTGCAGAGGATTTTGCAATAGCAGTTTTCAGTTGTTCCCAAAGTGTTTCAGGGGAGGAGTCTACTGGGTCCGCTGTGTCTTTGAGCCTGCGCTGTAAATCTGTCTGAAAGGCAGCTTTCACATCGTCACGCTGAAGGCTGGCAACATCAAGCTTTTTCTTGGGGGGCCCCCATTTCTTGGGTTTTGGCTTGAAGTGGAGCCTGAGTTTGCAGCGGACAAGGCGGTGGTCAGTGTGGCACTCTGCACTGGGCATCACTCTGGTGAGGAGGACGTCACTGCGGTCCCTCTGACGCACTAGGACATAGTCGATAAGGTGCCAGTGTTTGGAGCGAGGATGCATCCAGGTGGTCTTTCGACTGTCCTTTTGCTGAAAAGTAGTGTTGGTGATGACCAGTTGCTGCTCCGCACAGAACTCCAACAGTAGGCGGCCATTGTCATTGCAGTTCCCCACGCCATGCTTGCCGAGGACTCCTTTCCAGGCTTCAGAGTCCTGGCCCACTCTGGCGTTGAAGTCGCCAAGGATGATGACTTTGTCGTCTGCAGGGGTACTCTGTAGGAGGCTGCGCAGGTCAGTGTAAAACTTGTCCTTTTCAGCAGGCTCTGCCAGGAGGGTTGGGGAGTACACACTGAGAAGGGTGACGTGTTGCTGGTGTCTCAGTGGGAGGCGCATGGACATGATGCGGTCTGAGTGGCCCGTTGGTAGGTTTTCCAGCTTAGTCGCAATGGATGTCTTGACCATGAAACCCACGCCTGAGAGCCGTCTTTCTGATGCAGGCCTGCCTGACCAGTAGAGGGTGTACCCAGCACCAAGTTCTTGGAGGCTGCCTTCGTCCGGAAGGCGTACTTCGCTGAGCGCGGCGATGTCGATGTTTAACCTCCGCAATTCATGGGCAATGAGGGCGGAGCGACGTTCAGGGCGTCCGCTGTCTGCTTTGTCGAGCATGGTTCGGACGTTCCAGCATGCTACGTTGAGTCCGGTCGTGGTCGTCATGAGAGTGGATCCGTTATTCTTTCTTGTTTTCTGACCGCAGGAGAAGATGCCCGTTGACCGCGGCTAGCCAACTGGGGTTGCGAGGGGACGAGCTTTGGTTAGGCCACCTTTTCTAGGCCCCTCTCCGTGTGGAGCAAGCAGTGCTGTCCCTAGAGAAGGCTGCTTGGTCGTTCAGGGTGTGCCGAGTGATGTTGTCATCCCCAGGTCAACATCAGGCGACCAATATCCTGAACCGCCTGTATGCAGGTTTGAGACTGCGGCTTCCAGTGACATCTTTCACCTGCCGTTTCGCCCCTCGCCCGTCGCTACAGGACTTGGAATGGTCAGTGTCATGGTCCGTGGACGTTTCCTAAAGCCTGCGCGGTGGAGCTTTTTGGTGGAGTGCAGTGTGCGCAGTACTGGCCCCACCCTTTAAACCCTTGGTTCATCTGCCATGGCCTAGCAAGCTGGGACGATGGCATCGAGGTCCTCGGGTCGTAGGTTTTATATCAGACTGTCCTTGTCCTAGTCTCTGGCTCAAAAGCCTTCCCCGGAGACACGGGGGCTTTGATGTCAGGGGTTTCCTCCCTTAGCCTTTCCGCAGCCAAGCGGCCAGGCCTGCAAGGCAGCAGGCGACTCGTGGAGGGCGGGGTCGTCTATGGTCTATAAAGACTGCATCAGCCGTGGCAGATGAACCGGCCGTAACTGTTCGTAAAAGTGCCAAGCTGATCCGGCACTACCATACACCTATCACTGCAGAACTAGCTGTGGTGTCCTCAGGGTAAATGTGTTAATATGGACAGCACAAAGGGTGGTGAGGTGGGGGGGGGGGGGTGAGGGAGAGAGAACAATGAACCTTTACTTTACAACGGTAGAAGTATTTGGTTACAAGACCAATTTTCAAACTTGCTGTTGCTACCAATAATCTATTACGTACTATTAACCCTTTTCATCCTGACACACTTAAGCTTGAATTAAATTTGACTATACTATGATAGTTCAAGTACACAATGCTCTACGTGTCTTTCCTTTGGTGAGAAAATTTCATAAACTGTTTTGTGATCTGTCTTTTCCAAGCGTGTTTCTGTCTTTGTATGGCTTTTCTTTGGTGATCTTTCAAAAGACGCCTTGAACGGGTCGTCTTCACTGTGCTCCGCAGGGCCGCTCCGGCGGCCAAGGAAGTTCTGCGCCTATTCTAGATGAAGGTACTTCGCTGCAGAAACGCAATACCAATAACTCCCTCCATTTGGCCTCCCACTTCCAGCGTGTAATTTAGCATGTAACCAACCTAACAAACCGTCGGAGCCTCGTGGCCAAATGTATTCTGAGCTCGCTTCCATCTGCAAGGGGCATAGATCCTCATGAGCCCCCGCGAATGCGGGGGCTCATGAGGATCTATGCCTCTTGCCGTTACCCTTGTTGCTCACCGGGATGAGGTCAACGGGTTTTAAATAGATCTGTAACACTCCGGCTCTTCTGAATTCATAGTCTCGGATGAGCATGTATCTGAAGTAGTTTAAACCCTTAGTATAGGGTATACGCGGTTCCTCCATCCAGCGAAATCGACTGGTTCACCAAGCTCCATACAAAAGTAATCAATTGTATTCACACACTGTTTAGCAATTCAAAATCTTCACACACTGTTTAGCAATTCAAAGTGCGTTAAGCTCGTTCAGCCGACCAAACATACGCCTTGTTTCAAACCGCTTGACAGATGTTTGAACAAATGATTACAACTTTTTTTTTTTTTTTTTTTTTTTTTTTTTTTTTTTTTTTGGGGGGGGGGGGGGGTTGTTATGTTTTTTAGTTTGTTTGTTTTGGGTTTTTTTTTGTAATCGTATGCTGTCCTGCTCTTAAAACAAGAGGAGACAACTATACGCTGTGTTTGGTATGCGTCACTCATCATCTCTTTCCATTTTCAAATCCAAGCTTAAAACACACCTTTTCTCTGTTGCATATACGTAAAGACCATTTTGTCTGCCGGCTCATCATGCGTGTGTGTGTGTGTGTGTGTGTGTGTGTGTGTGTGTGTGTGTGTGTGTGTGTGTGTGTGTGTGTGTGTGTGTGTGTGTGTGAGTTTTTGCCCTTGTAAATTAATGTATATTTTTTTGTTGTATGTGCTTGTTTGTGTATTCTGCTTCACTGTTTCATTACTGTGATTGTAAAGCGCCTAGAGCACCTTGGTGATTAGGCGCTATACAAATTACCTTTATTATTATTATTATTATTATTACTACATATTCTCGGATTACAACCTAAAAACTGTAAATAGCCTTGCGGCGATTGTTCGCATGGAATCTGAACTTAAAGCCCCTCTTTCATGTCTAAGCAAATTTACCACCATCCTTGTCTATGAGAGTGACATAATTACATACTCCATACTCTTCCTGAAAGAACGGGACCCCCCCCCCCCCCTCCGCCCACCCCCTCTTTCTCTCTCCACACCACCCCCAAAAAGCTGACACTAGCCATTTCCCTATTCCAGCGAACTGTAAAAATTGCACTAAAAAGCCTGGGGGTCCCCAAATATCGATTCCGTTTTTCAATGGAGCCATTCTATTCACACCAAGGGGAGGAGCAATCAGATTATTAACCCTTTTGACTGCTTGGGATAAACTGACAACGACCCAACGGCAAGAGACATAGATCCTCATGAGCCCCCGCAGTTGCTCGTGGTTCCGTGGATGGCACAGGCTGTTTGGCGTTGAACTACCCGTAACCTGCGTCAGCTGGCAATGAAGGGGTCCGGCAACAGGGGAGACAATTTGGTTGATTGATTGTACATTGCTTAACGTCCCGACAGCAACAAGGCTTTCTCAGGACGTGCCTGCACTGCTTGTGAAAAAAAACTAAACAGAATATTGAATGTATGTCGCCAGCTGGTCCAATACGTTAAATAAACCTAAGACATGGGGCCTAAATAAAGCTAAGACCATTTAGTAACACACATCCAATATCAAGAGCTACAGGCAGCGCAGACAGTAGGGAGAGTTTTAAAAAGGCAAATACAGGTGAATGGACCAAGGGTAGACAGAAACATGCCCCAGAATAGATGAGAAAACCCACCCTGTGGGGCTGACCAGGGTGAAGCACAGGCGGAGGTTGGCACCAGAATAGTTTGAAATTCATATAACCTCACACAAGGAGGCCGTGAAGGCCACAGTCAGTCAGCACATTTATTTTGTGAAAAGTAAAATGTTCATAGCATTACGAAAAGCTCGCCTTTCACAAGATCGGATGAACCATAACCCACAACCCATAACCCTTCTATATGAGAGCTGTCAAGGGTCTCTCTTTACCTGTTGTCTTTCACTCGATTCTGATGTTGAATTATCTACTATTGAAAAAGTCTCGAAGCTCTGCCAATGCGTTAGTGAGTTCTATAAGGGGCGCAGGACATTGATTTGTCAAACGTCATTTGTCATGACGTAAGTTTTAGTTTTTACGTACTTTTACATTTTACGTGTATGAATTTCACTTTCGCTTCATAGGCTTGAGAAAATGGTGACAAAACTATAACTCCACGGTACAATTTCAGTCTTGTAATAATTTTTTTTTTTAAGTAGGTTGGCTTTACATGATATACTAAGTACACGGGTCACTTGCATGCTCTTCTGAAAGCGAGTCGATATGTTGTGTGTGCGTGTTAGTGCGTGCGCGCTCCAAACATCTCCAAAAGGAATAGATCCTCATGCGCCCTCATGCGCATGTTTGTGTGTGTGAGAGAGAGAGCGCGCGCGCGCGCGAGAGAGAGAGTTACGTCATATTTAGAGTATTATGTCAGTCTGCGTGGTGACGGAGTTGCCTCTTTTATGCCACCGTCACTATCTGACTTTCTCTAGAAGTTTTTTTTTTTTTTTACTCTTTCAATTCTTTTCTGAACAGAATTAATTTTTATTAAAGAAGTTTAAAGGATACAAAGCTGGCTAACGAACTCATCCAATGTCTTTCTCCAAACTAGCAATATCCAAACGTTCAAGTAAATAGGACAAAAATTACGGACTCTAATCTGGGTCAATCGACTTCCTATAAACGGTTGTTTATCTTCAATGAGACATTTAATTACAATATGCTCGGAGTCTCTCTTAGCCACCCCTTTATGTACTTCGCCAAGTTTCAAGCGTGTGTGTACAGAAATATCGGAGATTCTCTGGTTTACATACATACATACATACATACATACATAACATCACACACACACACACACACACACACACACACACACATACATACATACATACATACATACATACATACATACATACATACATACATACGGCGCTTCGCTTAATGTACGTTCAGCAGCCAGCGTAACCAGACATGACGTAATTTTCATCTTGCTACTTCAATTTTTAGAAGTTTAGACCTGCCCGCCTTTGACATGGACATGCTATTAAATTTCGCCCCACCGCGACCCGTCCTAAAAAGTCCCTTCGATAAATAAAAGGGACTTTAAAATGAACTTACTTGTCGCTGGCTTTCACATTTGTGTAAAAAGCTAGATTTTCATTGTAAAGCTAATCTTAACTACCCTTGAACTATCATAGCTGAACCATTTCCCACGGGCGCCTTCCAAAGCGCCAAGCTAGTCTGGCACCACACTAAACCATCATGTCCCATTCGTCGGCCCCAAGGTGTCCAAATCTAATCTGGCACTACCCTTGAATTATCAAGGAATATCAACCCTTCGGCCTACCGCAGCGCTTTTTGTCTAGGTGATTCCTCTACAGAAATCGCCTCGATAAAATGCGCTATTGACAGACAAAGGGTTTACATACTCTGCTGCGGTGCCTAAAAGCGTGGTTGGGTTAGGTTGCTGATAAATGTCACGCGGAATAGCTACTCCCCATCTGAAATCAATTTCCATTAAACCCTTTCGGACGCCAGATCGTATTTTCCAAATGTGAATGTTCAGCTGTAATTTTAAAAGTGTAGGAAGACCCTTCTCGCACTTGCTTGAAAAAACATTCAATTCTTTCGCGCGATCAATTCCATTCTACAGTATTTCAAGAACACCCGACGACCTCCTCCGAGCAAAAAACATACATAGATGTAAATAAATCGTGCAGGAAGCATGAACTGACATATGTACTCCTACACTGACGGGGCTGTGGGCTGATAAAGGATCTCTTTCAATTGATTGTAAATGAATGGACCTGGTATCTAATGTAAATTGGCTATCTGAATGGCAGGCGAAACGCCCCCCACCCCACCCCACCCCACCCCCACCAACAAAAAAAGATGTAAAGAGGTCTGACAAGAAGCACAAACCCCTTCTATACTGACAATATAGATCTATTTCTAATACAAATACAAGATTACAAGTTTCCTTTAAAAATAAAAGTGAATTGGCGGAAACGACCTTCTCCCAAAACACGTTCTTTACCAACACACACACACCCCCCCCTCCCTCCACCCCCCCCAGCCCCTCCCCCCGCGAAAAACAAAAGAAACAAAATAACAAATACAATATTACAAAATTTCGTTTAAAGGTATATTAATAATAATAATAATAATAATAATAATGTACATTTATACAGCGCTTAACGTCCAAATGAATGGTGCTCTAAGCGCTTTACAAGATCAAAAATCACAGAACAAAAAGTACAAAAAAGAAAACACTACAATAAATGTTACAAAACTTAAAGTGACGCATATCAAAAGCTCACACTCACACATTACACACACACGGTTACAAGAACAGTTACTGCCAAAGATTGCTAACGCACTGAAATTGCATCTAACTATACGCATAAGAAAACAGATAGGTCTTGAGCTGTGATTTGAAAGCAGACAGAGTTGGAGCATGTCTGTCATGGGCTGGAAGGTCGCTCCAGGTGACTGGACCGAAATAAGAAAAAAAAGAGAGACGTATGTTTTAGACTTCCTAGACTTCTTTCGCCTAGGAACCCTGAAAATACGCGTGTCTGATGGAGTCCTAAATAGCTCAGGCGGTTAAGCGTCGGAGCAAGAGACTGATTGTACATTGCTTAACGTCCCGACAGCAACAAGGCTTTCTCAGGACGTGCCTACACTGCTTGTAAAAAAACAACTAAACAGAACATTGAATGTATGTCGCCAACCGGTCAAATACGTTAAATAAACCTAACACATGGGGCCTAAATAAAGCTAAGACCATCTAGCAACACACATCCAACATCAAGAGCTACAGGCAGTGCAGACAGTAGGGAGAGTTTTAAAAAGGCAAATACAGGTGAATGGACAAAGGGTAGACAGAAACACATGCCCCAGAATAGAGAGAAAAACCCACCCTGTGGGGCTGACCAGGGTGACCCTGGGAACTAAAAAATACCTAACCCCACCCAAGTCCCCCAGGGCAGACCCGGGTGGGGTATCGGAGCAAGAGAACGAAGGGAATCGCCGGGTCGTGGGTTCGAGTCCCCGTCCCGGTCCCGGTAGCTAGACCCGCATTCCAGGGGGAAAAGACGGGCTTGTTCCATACCATGTCCGTTGAAAGGTCCTGGTAAATCAAAGTGGCACAGTTGCAGTGCGCCTGAGTTGATCTGTGTTCAGGTCGTACTCCATAGGCAATAGATTTCCCTATCCCCCATAACCCGCCCGTCAAGGCCGTCCATTATCACTTCTGTGCCGTGGACGTTAAACTCCAAACTAACCAACGCGTGTCTGATGCTGAACGGAGAGCTCTTGAAAGCATGTAAATATGAACCAGGTCGGACAAATATGGGGGAGCAGAACCGGCAATAACATTGAAGCAAACAACAGAAACCTTGTATACAATTCTTTGAGATACAGGCAGCCAGTGCAGGTCAACAAGTAAGGGTGTTATGTTCTCACGTTTCGGTACTCTGAAAATTAGTCTGGCAGAGCAGTTCATAACTCTTGGTTGCTTCGGTAGTGAGAAGGTGTCGAATTGAACTGATCTTCCTCAATTCAAAGAAGGAAAATTGGCAAACCTTGCTGACATGCTCTCTCATGGTCAGCCTATTGTCAAAGATAACACCAAGATTACGGGCCGACTCGGAAAAGGGGGTTCTGTTCTGAACAACCCTGATCGAGTCTGGGAGATCAGTGGAGCTTGGACAAAAAAAAAATCTTAAGGCCTCAGTTTTGTCACTATTCATTTGCAATTTGTTCTGTGTGGTCCAATTGTGAACGTCTGTGACACAGGACTCTAAAGACTGGAACATCTGACTAACATGTTTTCGTTGGGCACTGGCATACGAATATCTGTGTCATCAGCATAAAAATGGTGAGAAACAGAGTGACATTTGATAACACTAGATAAAGGCTGGGTATACAATGTGAAAAGGATCGGCCCCAAAACAGAGCCTTGGGAAACACCGTACACAAGCTCAGTGGGATCGGACTCTACTTCCAACCCAGACACTACTTACTTTCTTCCAAAGAGGTAAGACTAAAAAAAAATGTAAAGCGGTACTCTTGATGCCAAAAACAGAGTCTAAACGTTGAATGAGAATCTGGTGATCTATCGTGTCAATAGCAGCGCTCAAATCAAGAAGGGCCAGAAGAGAAACATTATCTTCATCATTGACGGTAAGCACGTCGTTCACGACACGAAGCAACGCCGTCTCCGTGCTATGACCGGGGCGGTAGGTGGATTGAAAAACGTGCCAGAGGTCATTACTTTTGATATGGTCGAATAACTGCGACAAAACTATTTTCCCTAGTAATTTTGAAAGAAATGTGAGGTTAGTTACAGGTCTGTAATTTTTCAGATCATTTGGGTCAAGACTGGTCTTCTTTAAGAGAGGTTTTACAATGGCAGTTTTGAAACATGCTGGGACAACACCTGTTTTAAGAGACTGGTTTACAATTTCTGTGACAGCTGGCACAATCTCACCGCAACATTCAAGTAGAAGAGAAGAGGGGGACAGGGTCGAGGTCACAACGTTTTAGGCGACATCTTAATCATGGTTTCTTGCACACATTTTTCCGTTACAGGACAAAAACATGTCAGAGGCAGACCTGAAAAAGAGGTCTCTGCAGATGGACAGTTTTTCATACCAGCATCGGCACATTTATTAATATTGTCACGGATGCTTTTGACTTTATCACTAAAGTAATCTGAGAAAAGCTTTGGAAGAACTTGGGGTGGATGGATGCTCGGAAGAATAACAGACCTGACCTTTCCCATAAAGCTGTTGGCAATGCAAAACTATTCTTTGCATGTACCAGCAGCAGCAACCTTAGAACAATAAAACACACTTTTTGCATGGTCGATCATGACGCGTGACCTTGTGCTTCAACAGACTGAAAATCTGTTTATGCACTGTCAGTCCTGACTTAGCCAAAGTCGCTCAGCCTGACGTCTCTCCTGTTTTAAGGCGTGCAGTTCAGACGCCACAGATGGGAACCAAGGATCAAGCATCTCAGCACAGAAAACTGTCTGCAAAAGATAATGCTGACAGTATGTGTATGGGTCCTTTTTGTGTACTATCTTAGAGCTTTATGATGTAAGTACAATGCCAAATGTCGAAATTCATCGTTTGCAGGGTGTATTGTTTGTGTACCCCAGTCGCGGATTTATCATTTGCATCGGCCTCGTTTTGAATTAATATGCATATTTATGAGCCTACGTCACAAGGCAGAACCCGGCCGACTATCTGTGTATCGCAATACTGCAGGTCACGAGGTCATCGGTGTGCTGTACACACGTGTCAGTGTACATGTGTACTGATGTTCTCCGGCATCCCTTTGACGTAATTTTTCACGAGAAATTACAATAAACCTTCAATACTCGCTATGTTGTCAAAAATGATAATAATGCCGCTCGACTTACTAGTATTTACTAGTAACGATCGTGCGTACAGTAGTGCACCGAGGGCGTGTGTGCAAGGCGACTAATCCACGGTGCCTAGTTTGACCTTTGATCCTTTACCCCTCGCAAACACTCACCGTCTTCCATCATTAAACAGAACACTGGTATTTATACCGACTTTCTGCACTGCAGTCAATTTCACATCGCACAAATCGAAGTCTACGTAACTGAAAGTATCATTGGAAACGACAAATGCATCATCGCAGCAGAAACACTAGCTCTCTGAATCGAGTGAATGAGAGCCCGCACAGACAAAAACATGTTACAACCAGCGATGTGTAACTTTGACACACACTGTAGTTTTCAGATCTCTGCAGCATAAAATGTGATAACTAGCTCGTAACTATATGATAAAACATGTTTAATATCTTGCGAAAACAGTAAGAGATAAATTCTACTGAAGATCATGAATTCCGAAAATCACTAGCGCTCG
Organism: Semisulcospira habei; assembly: GCA_036245525.1. NCBI lineage: Eukaryota > Metazoa > Mollusca > Gastropoda > Semisulcospiridae > Semisulcospira > Semisulcospira habei. The sequence continues at coordinate 160,079,071 of BTPG01000005.1, forward strand.
CTGAACTATAGGAAGATCGACAAAGATCGTAGATTACTTACTGATTCAGCAGGAAAGCGACACTAAATTCCGGGTGGGCGGTCAAGCCAAGCTCTTGCTTTAAGCATTGCCACATGTCCATATTCCCTTGTCTGATGTCAATTCTACTTAGGTGTATCTTGTCTCTCTTCCTCTTTCTTCTCTTCAATTCTGAGTCTGTCATTGTCGGCGCGAGTCGATGATACTTTCCTTTTTATATCGCTGGTTCATCCGCCATCTTGTCTCTGATTGGTTATAATTATGCAGATGACCTAAGGTCGTATATAATAGTTATGATGTCAGCTACCATCGCCCATCAGAAGCAATCTTTTTTACGTGTCCGTTAGAAGATTCCGGTGGGCCTCTTTTCGCATTGAACGGACGAAAGAAAGCATTTGGTGGGACAATAGAGTGGTCACTGTCTAAGTGGGTATGCATACTGAATCCCAGTAAAAGCTTTTTTGCGGACTGAAGCCTTAAAAAAGGTCGGGCGTGCCCCTTTAAAACAAAAGTGAATTGGTGGAAACGACCTTCTCCCCCTCCCCTATGAATCTCCACAACAACCGACAAAAATTTAAACAGGTCTGGCAATCGAGGCAGGCCCAAACAATCATGAGTGCTGGCATACTGATGGGGCTCTTAAAGATCTGTTGCTGGTGTGAAGGGCTGGACTCCGTTACAAAAGAGAAATGGCATTACGAACGGCAGGCGACAAGCACCTAGTCGGTCTGTTGGGTAACCCCGAATTTATGCATCCATCGCCAATTTAGCGACATAGACTGACCTGTGACAGTTCACGGGCAGTGCCTGATGAGTTTGGCGCCTTGTCAAGGCGCCAAGCTCATCACGCACTGCCCGTGAGCTGTCAACGGTCGAACTGCCTCGGGCAATCTTTACGTAGACCCCAGCAGACCGTTAAGAAATGTAAGTTGTTTGCCTCAATCCCCGTGTTAATATAATCGGTCTGGGTATTGAAACAGGCCCAGACAAGGCAAACATCGCCGCAGAACCTGACCCCTCCCTCTCAGTCTTACAGTCACAGACTTCCTTCCTGTGAATACCAAGACTGGCTGCAGGCGGGTCAGTGGGCTTTCCATAATTAAAAAAAAAACAACAACACGTTTCACTTTTAACCCTTTGGCTGTCGGCAGCGACCTTTGTCGAGATGATTCCTGCGGGAATCATCGCGTCAAAAGCCGCTGCCCACAGCCATTGGGTTAAACTTTAAGCTATAGGCCGTCGGGCTGCGTTGGGTTGTGTTTTTCTGCTTCTGCTTTGTAGCTTGCGCACTGCACACATTAACCCGTTTAACCCCAAGGCCGCATTTCCCAAACTTTGGAGGTGTCACCCTCAGGACTATGTACCATTTGCAGGAGATGGGGCGGTCATGATAATTCAAGGCGCCAAGCTAATCTGGCACTACCCTTGGATTACCATGGTCGATGCAGCTCCCATTGTAGTGCGTCGGATACGCAGCCATTAGGTCGATCTGGTCGATCCATCTCATGCGGTAATGCGTCTGGGTCGAGTTACCCATCAACATCCCCACAAACCAGAAGAGTACATAGGCACACCGCGCGGAAAATCTCATAACTGCAGGACCGACTGAAAATTTTCTCCGCAAATGGGCTCGGGAAGATGACGTCATCACGCTAGTCGTGGCGGCCATCTTGAGAGGATACGCGAGTCATGCGCTCATCGGGAAATCGCTGTCAGGACAATGTCAGGAAAGTCCTGGCGTGCTATAGGCAATAACAGCAAGTCTTGCCATCGCCGTAGGAAACCGCTAACCAGAATCTGTTTTTGTTTGTTTCCAAACAGGAAGAAACATGAAGAAAAACGTGTTGAAACACTACTTCTTTACTATCTGAAGTCTATCGCCAGGCTTGCCATCACCGTAGGAAACCACTAACCAGAATCTGTTTTTGTTTGTTTCCAAAGAGGAAGAAACATGAAGAAAAACGTGTTGAAACACTACTTCTCTACTATCTGAAGTCTATCGCCAGGCTAGCGTGTCCTCTCAAGATGGCGGCGCGGCAGAGGCCACTCCTAGGCAACGCGGGGAAGTTCCCGAGCCCCATTATAAGTTCTGATACAGAGATACCGCATCCAACCCGACCCCGCGAACCCGAGGTTTGCAATCCGACACCTGAAAAGTCAAGCCCTGACCGACAATCTCCCCCTGTAAATCTCAAGTCAATTAAACACACACCATTACTATGACACGTTGATCGATACCGCTGCTAGTGTCCCTCTCGGTAACTAAGCTAACGAACTCCCGCGGCAAGCTAATTACTGTGTTTCCCATCGTTACCATTACTCATCCCCCGACTGCCGCGCCTTTCATTTATCCCGGATCAGCAGCGAGCAAGCAGACAGGTCTTCCTGGCGCTGCAGGATTCCAGCCTAATTACCAGAGACCTGTCGCTCGACCTGGGATTTGGAGTTTTTAACCCATTAAATCCTGAGGCTGAATATTTTTTAATTGGCTTATTGTCTTATGCAGGCTACGTTACAGATTAGGAGACAGAGCCACCATTTATGAGGATCTATACCTCTTGCAGTTGGGTGGTGTTCAGATTTTCTAGGCACTGAACGGGTTAAGCGCTGCGTACAAGACATGATAGCTAGATAGTCCATGCCGCCAGTGTGATGGTCTTCATCGCCTGCTCTATTAACTAACTGGATCGACCGAGAACATAGTGAGATCGGCAAGAGGCAAATGCGGGGGCTCAAGAGGATCTCTATGTCTCTTGCAGTAGTTGGATCGTGTTCGCTGCTTCCTCGGCAGGCAACGACTGTAGATCAAATGGAATCGGGACCAAGCTTTACTCAAAACCCATCCAAGATGAACCACCCTTGGCATTAAACCCAAAGCGATCCGAACACAGGACAGGCCCTAACCGTGGATCGATTCGTTTAAGAGGAGTCCTGGACGCAACAAGATAGCGATCCCACGGACTCGCTTGCCATTCACCTGACGTGGGCAGGTCATTAACACTTTTCAAGATATGGATCGACCATGATAGTTCAAGGGTGGTGCCAAAACAGCTTGGCGCCCATAGGCGCCGATCTATTCTGGCACCACCCTTGAACCATCATGGTCAACCTGTCTCCTGAACTGCAATGCAGTCCTCTTAGGCCACGTCTTAATTTGGGGGATTTCGAACTTGGGACACAACTCTTCCCTAAGTCCACGTCCCGTCCAAGTATGTGCGGCCATAGGCCTAGCGTAGACTAGAGGTCATCCCGAAATAGGGCGTTGGTCAAACATGGCACAGACTTCAAACATTCCGTGGACTCGTCTGCAAGAGGCCCGTGGGAATACACGCCTCCACTTTTGCTCGCACGGAGCTGCCTCACAGTCATCCACAGTTTCTGATACATACCCCGCAACAACAAAAAAATCATAACTAAAAGCACCACCGACAGCCTATCAGTACGACTTCAACAAGGACGCATGCTGGCGAGCCAGCGGAACGGTCCACCTAGTCCTTACTGCGCCTGTCGTTCCTTACTATAAAGGAGCTCAACCAACTATTTTTTACCTGATTCTAATTTTAAAATAACCCCTACTCTATGAACGTAAAATTGTGTGGTTTTTACTATCACGGATCAAAACAACATGTAGATTGTCCTGATTTTTTTTCTATTCCCACGCACTGATACGTTTGCAATTACAGCACGCCTAAAATGACCATAAATGCAATCTCAACATGTGTCATATTGAGGGTTTACATGGCTTATACACCCTTCACTAAAAACGTTACATCTTAGGTAATTTTCAGCCTAGGCATATGAATCTGACACAAAAATGCACACAAAAACACGACAAATCCTCTTCTGTGTGATAATTTCACATTAAACCAAGGGCATTTAAGCTATAAACACAACAATATGACATAATATATTGCAATCTTGTGCTACATGTAATTCTCAATGTATTTCCGTCATTTTTCAAACTTATAAACGTCTGTTGGCAATGGAAACAAGCAAAGTGGTTATCAGCCTCGTGTTCCTTGTTTAAGATACCTCTTCTTCCCCCTCCCAGTTCCTGAGAGGGGGTCTACTGTAGTCACCCTATGTGTCACTGCAGCTGAGTGTCTGTCTGGGTTTTTGTGCAGGTGATTTCTCCAGAAGTAACCAAGAGAATTGTTTAAATTTTCATATCTGCTCAGTATTAGAATAGAGGATGTGTCGTGTACCAAAGCCGAGGTCACAGTAGAGATATAAAGGGATTGTGCACTAAAGGTAATATCACAAAAAGGACGGATCATTTGATTAAATTGTTGTTAAAGTAACGGTACCCCAAAGAAAGCTGCGCAAAGGAAAATTATTTGACAAACCGAGTGTAAAGGCCCTGGCAGCCCTATGTGTTTTCAGTGCTTCCGTTTTTGTCTGTGCAATATCTCTGGAACCACTCTACCGAGTTTCGTCAAGTTTTAGTATTTGGTAGCCTATAGTGAGAGAAATGGTCATGAGCAAAAACAGGGTTGATACTTTTATGTTTTAGGTTCACGTGCGGAACGTGATTCTATGTAATGGGCCAGTGGTCGTCCGTCCGTCCTTCGTCCGTCGTAAACTTCAACGTTGGCTTTTCAATCCACACTCTTCAAACTTGGGCCAAAAAAAGATATAATTGTGTGCTAAGACCTTTGTACACATACCAAATTCAGTGACCTTTCTCAAGATCAAATTCACAGGGGATTATAAAATAGATTAAACAAATACACATTTTAACAAAAAAATCCCTTTTCTGAAATACTGTTAACGGAGTAACGGAGGGGAATTGGGTGGGGGGGGGGGGGGGTAGACAGGGCCCCCACGTACTTCAGAGAGATGCCATTTGTGTGGGGGGTGGGGGAGGGGGGAGGGAGGGGGCGGGGGAGTAGGGACAGAGGCTCATGTCCTCATGTCCCTCAGAGAGGTGCTGTCCGTTGGGGGACGCGAGAGGGATTGGGGTGGGGGGGTGAGGGAAGGGAGGTAAAGATTCTGGATTTGGTGGTGGTCTTTTTTCAACCGCGTAACCATTTTCTGGGGTTTGCTCACGTCAGCAAAAGCAAGAAAGGGCAAAAATGTTGCACCCATCGTTTCAGGTCAGTGCTCACTGAAGGGCACACCTTCTTTACACCTTATGGATGCTAGCTTCAGTCGCACAGACATGAATCTGCTATGACTGCAAAAGAAGTAAAAGACGCAGTCTTTGTTTGACTAAGATGCTGGTCGGCTGAGAAGATAGGGAAGAGTGGACTGGAAAGGATAAGTGGTCTGGGATGGTAGCACTCATTTCTTGGTCAAGATATTCATGTCTTTCGTCAAGTCTATATTTTCTCATTTGACGGATACGCGTCTATGTCATAGAAATTACTGGATAGACAGGCAAACCTGCAGAGTAACAAATTTCATTAAATAAAGTCTGAGTTGAAAATCTGGTGTTGTTTGCCGTCGTTGTGTCATATAGTCAGCTGTAAGAAAGGGTTGTTGATTGAGATAGTTTCGGGTGTTTTGATTTTATTTAGACAAACACTTCAAGATGCTGTCAGACAGAATTCAGCAGAGGAAACGAGGAGGATCAACCAAAACCTCCCCCATCGGTTTGACTTCTGCGTTGGCAGACTTACCATGAACCCCTGAGGTCATCTTCAGTGTCCGCCAACACGACCAACAACTTTGATCTGTCGAAGAGAAGGCTCATGCGGATCTATGCTTCGTGCCGGAAGACGCTTGTTCCAATACCAACATCTCTGATCCCCTCAGGAGAGGTACAACCTTGGGGTTTATGCCTGCGAGTTTCAAACGTCAACCTCAGGAATGGAGGCCGCGTCTTCTATTTTGTGGCGTTACTCCCCGATGACCCTTGATGGTCTGAGAATCCATGCACATCAAAAATCAGCAAGAGGCATAGATCCTCATGAGCCCCCTCAGTAGTGGGGGCTCATGATGATCTATGCCTTTTGCAGATAGCTTGGGATTTTTGTGAATTTCAAACGTCAGCCCCAGACACGAAGGCAGTAACTTCTATTGTGTGGACTTACCCCAAATGACCCTTGAGGAACACAATTCACGTAGAATGAAAATCGGCAAGAGACATAGATCTTCGTGAATCCCTCGCGTCAGCGTGTGCTCATGAGGATCTACGTCTCTTGCATACGGGTTGTGTCTGGGGTGAACCATCTTTTATTTTCTAAATTTACCTCCGAGTACCCTAAGTGTCTGGCGAACATAAATTCATGTAGAATGAAATCAGCATGCAAGAGGGAAAATACGCGGGCACATGAAGATCTATGCCTCAGGCAGTGGTGCTGCGCTGGTCATGAGGCGAAGCCCTAGGGTGAAACTAACTAATCCTTTGATGCCAAGTCGGTCTGCGCGTGCCCGAGATCATGAAGACAGAATAAAGAAAACTTTGGGAGGATAACAAGAACGGGTGAGAGAAAGGAGAGGTGGTTGATTGATTGATTGTACATTGCTTAACGTCCCGACAGCAACAAGGCTTTCTCTGGACGTGCCTGCACTGCTTGTGAAAAAAACTAAACAGAATATTGAATGTATGTCGCCAGCCGGTCCAATACGTTAAATAAACCTACGACATGGGGCCTAAATAAAGCTAAGACCATTTAGCAACACACATCCAACATCAAGAGCTACAGGCAGCGCAGACAGTAGGGAAAGTTTAAAAAAAGAAAATACAGGTGAATGGACCAAGGGTAGACAGAAACACATGCCCCAGAATCGGAAAGGAAACCCACCCTGTGGGGCTGACCAGGGTACCCTGAGAACTAAAAAGTAGTTAACCCCACCCAAGTCCCCCTGGGCAGACCCGGGTGGGGGGGGGGGGGGGGAGGAGGAGAGGTGGAGGGCGAAGGAGGGGTTGGACGGTAGTAGTAAAACTGGGAGTGTATGATATGTGAACTATGTTAGACAGGTCACGTTATATATTCAAATGAGGTAGGTGAGGCAGAGGACCGCTGTTTAAAAAAAAAAAGAAAAAAAAAAAGAGATCTTCTGCCTCTTTTGGCATTTTGTACAGAGGCAGTATGTTAGAATTTGCTTAAAATCTATTGATAGATGAGAAGAGACATGTTTGGTGCTTTGATTCATACCAGTCTTGGCTTTACCAGCGGACTCTTTTTGTCCTAGTTCGGCGTTGACAAGCGGATAGTGATTTGAGGTGTGTTTTGGCTGCGCTTGGATGTAGAGTTGGTACAGAATCATGTTGATAGCCACGAAATTAGACTGGTAATGTCCTTATTTGTTTTGGATTTTGAGCATGGTAAATGTGCAGCAAGTAGGCAGTAGTGTTGTTTAGGGGAGTGAAAAATTAGGGGATGACTGGGACAGACTAAGACTAAGGCATTTTAACAGATGGGACTGCAGGGGAGAGGCCCACTGTGTACTATGGCCTGTCAGAGACACCACATGCCATATGTGACATAGATCAGAATCTGGTATTAATGTAACCATATCATTGAGTTTGGACTTTTGCAGTTGGGAAACAGAGAAAATCATGGAAAATTTCAAATTTTGCCAAAACATCGCTTCGTCCGCAGTTTTAAAGGTGTTTTTGCATGTTTTGCGTCGCAACACCCTGTTTACCTGCACTGTGGCCCATGTTTACTGTGTTTGTTCATTTATTTTTTGTCTTACAGTTAGTCATGAGTCTGACCTTCGACCTTGAGCTGTGACCTTTGACCTTGACCGGGGTGTGGTTTGGGGCATTCAGTTTGCTAAATGCATGGAAAAAATGCACTCATTCAGGTATTAAAGTTGTGGGGTGGGTGTGTGTGTGTGTGTGGGGGGGGGGGGGGTTAAGGTCAAAGATTAAGATCAAAACTACAATGAAACTGTCAGCAGGTTCATTTCATCAGACAGCTGACCTCAATAAAATCAACCGCCAAAATAATGTGACATGCAGAAGTTATTTTGCAGATCCAGCTACATTTGTATACAACATAGGCTGCATCTGAGGTGTCATTCTGCTGTACCTGTTATGAGGGATGTCTCTGGTGTCTATTCTGAGCCAAACACAAGCACTTTTACACTGTATCAAGCTCATTTGAGTGCGTTGTTATGGGAACAGCAGCTGCGGCCACCCATACATGCTTTTACAGGATTGTTCATAGGTTTGGCACACACATGCCTGCTGCATTTGCAACATGAGTTGAGGTGTTTTGAGACTCTGACAAGTGTGTTTTATATAAAAATGAACTGTACATAATCATTTTTCTCTGCTAACTCCTAATTAAGCACTCCAGACACTTGTTTGGGTATGGGGTGTGTCCCGCATAGCATAGTTTTGGCTGTTTTATGTAATCTTTTGGCTGTGGGATAGCTCAGTAGACTTAATGTTTAAATTGCACAGCTGTTTCATGACTCCTTTTGCCTGAGGAAAAGATTGCAAGCAGCATATAGGGCATGGAAGCTGGGTACAGGCCTCTTCCTGCTTGCTGTCACCAGACAACAGGGTCAATGAGGATGCCTGGGTTTTGTCTTTTTGGCTGCCTTGAGATACACAAGGAAATGGCCTTGGGTCTGAAAGCTCATTTTTCATCAATGTCAGTGTTATGGTAACCTTTTTCAGTTGTCCAGCCCACCGGGAGTCAGTTTGACAGTATTGCATGTGCATGTAAACTTGGAAAAACAGAAAAAGTAGGGGGGTGGGTAATGAAAAAAAAAAATGAAAAAAAAAAAACTTTCATGTGCCTGTGCCTCAAATGCAACATTTCTGATATTCAGATGTATTACTTGTATTGATGTACATGCCAATTTTGGAGGCATTCTGACCATATCTAGTCTGTTTTTCATGGCATTAGATATGCATGATCCAAAATATAAACAGCATGGTGAACGCCACAAGGAAGAGCTACACATAATGGGCCATAACATAAAGATGCAGCAACATTCAATGGTGTCACTTTGGGTTTTACTTAGATAGTGTCTAGGGATTGCACTGATGGCAGATTGAATGGTGTTTAGGTGGGAGAGTTTCTCTGACAGGTCACGTTATATATTCAAATGAGGTAGGTGAGGCAGTAAGAGGACCGGAGTTTTTTTTTTTTTTAAATCTTCTGCCTTCTTTGGCATTTTGTACATAGGTAGTATGTTGGAATTTGCTTAAAATCTCTTGATAGATGAGAAGAGACATGTTTGGTGCTTTGATTCATACCAGTCTTGGCTTAACCAGCAGACTCTTTTTGTCCTAGTTTGAGTTGACAAGCGGATGGTGATTTGAGGTGTGTACCAGTTTTGGCTGCGCTTGGATGTAGGGTTGGTACAGAATCATGTTGATAGCCAGGAAATGAGACTGGTGATGTCCATATTTATTTATTTATTTTTTTTTTATTTTGTGCACGGCAAATGTGCAGCAAGTGGGCAGTAGTGTTGTTTAGGGGATTGAAAAATTAGGAGATGACTGGGACAGACTAAGACTAAGGCATTTTAACAGATGGGACTGCAGGGGAGGCCCACTGTGTACTATGGCCTAGATTCACTTCAATTGGCCGGGCGCAAAGAGATCTGAGGAAAAGGACTCGAGACGCGCACTGAGCTTTGGAAGAAGACGCCCAGTAACAGGCAATTAAAGACTTTCTGCAGCAGCCTGACTTTTAAAAATCATAATTTATTAAGCTCTGATGTGTTTTTCTTAACCCCTTGACTGCTAGGGCAAGGCAAACGTTACCCATGCGCAAGAGACATAAATCCTCATGAACCCCCACTGTCGCGGCATGAGGATTTATGTCTCTTGTTAGTCCTGTGTTGCCATTTTTGGTCCCGTTTCATTTGTGTTCTTCAGTCAGTGTGCTGTGGTTTCAGACGTGAAATCCGTGTCCACCGGCACTGAAGGAATCAATATACCAAGCTGAAGAGCATTTTAGAAAATGTGTCGTTGCTGAAGTTTTTTTTTTTTTTGTTGTTGTTGTTGTTGTTATATTTGTGGTTTTTATTTTTGTTTTGTTTTGTTTTTTGGGTGTTTTTTGTTGCTGTTGTTGTTGTTTTGTTTTTGTTTTTTTTGTGGGGAGGGGTTCACTTTGGAAAGTCACTTCACAACAGAACAAGACAAATGAGAGAAATGAATGGCTATACAGTACATTGCCAGTTTTCATGTCGACTCAATCGTGAGCCAGGGAAGGAAATCGGGCTTGCCTGGCTCGGCGCAAACAAGTAAAGAACGCAAAACTCGGACGGTGGCAGTGGGAGGTTGGGGAAGGTAACTGTGTGTGTGTGTGTGTGTGTGTGTGTGTGTGTGTGTGTGTGTGTGTGTGTGTGTGTGTGTGTGTGCGCGTGCGTGCGTGCGTTCGTTCGTGCATGCGTGCGTTCGTGCGTGCATGCGCGCACGTGGAGCAGTTTAAAAGAGTACCGCAGTACCACACGCTTGGTTAGAGTCCAAAATAGCTCAGGCAGTTAAACGTCGGAGCAAGAGAGCGAAGTGAATCGCCGGGTCGTGGGTTCGAATCCCGTCCCGGCCCTGGTAGCTGGACTCACAATCTAGGGGGAAAAAACGGATTTGTTCAATAGCATGTCCGTTGAAAGGTCCTGGTAAATCAAACTAGCACAGTTGGTGTGCGCCTGAGTTGATCAGTGTTCAGGTCGTACTCCATAGGTAATAGATTTCCCTGTCACCCATAACCCGCCCATCAGGGCCGTCCATGATCACCTCGGTGCTGTGGACGTTAAACCCGAACTAACCAACCAACACGCTTGGTTCTATTTAGTGGTTCCTCGGATCAATCACTGGCGGGCGGTGACCTCTGTGGCCCCCTTGCCCTCGAGTCACCTATGTTTGACTGGCGGGGTGGTCAGATACCTCAGTGGCTTTCGCTCGCATAGCAAACGGCACTCTTCTGCAAGAAGCACTTATCTGCAGCATACGCAGGGGCTCATGAAGATCAATGCCTCTTGTCTTCGCGAAATGTGCAATCATCTTGGTGGAAAACATAAGCATAGTTGCCTCTTGCTGACTGAATATAATATACGTCAGTGTGGACCATGTCCGTGAGGGAGGCTGGGAGGGGTGAGGGGGGGGGTGAGATGGGGGGGCGGGGATCTAAACACTGTGAAATACATAAGCATTCACGCCTCTACCTGACCGACTATACGCGTGTGTGCCCCAGACGGGCAAGGTCTCCGGGGTGTTCTACGCATGACCAGCTTACTTTTTGTCCAGTGGTCGAAGGGATCCATTCATGGTGTCAGGCCGCTACGGCCCTTCCATCAAAAGGGTTAATTTTCTGAAGTCACTCCGCCGATTACCGTCTGCGAGGAGCGAATGGGTAAGTCACTCCACTGATTAATCTCCACGAGGAGCGAATAGGTTAACATCCCGCTGAACATGTACAAAAGAGCTCTCACAACGCTTTCCAAAGGGTTTTATGTACGATTGGATATTACAGCACACACACACACACAACGTAATTTCCCCCTTTTTGCCCGTTCAGTGCACGCTAACGCAGATTGTGATTCTGTAATCTTCGTTGATTCAACACCAAAAAGCCCTAGCTGTCCCAGGCACATGGATTCAAACTGGTGTCAGCAAGAGCTATAGATCCTCATGAGCCCCCGCAGCTGCGGGGGCTTATGAGGATCTATACCTCTTGCAGCTGGGTGTTCAGATTTTTTCGGAACTGAACCGTCGCACCCCCCACCCCAACACACACCACGCCACGCCCCCCCCCCCCCCTCCCCCCCCCCCTCCCCCCCCCCCCCCCCCCCCCCCCCCTGTTTACGAAAGGTTTACGTTTGTTTGACCCCGACTGACAAGAGAATAAGTTGACATTATCCAAAGAAAACTGCTTGAAACCAGACACCGTCTGAAATGATGACTGGTTCGTCTGACCGGCATTCAAACTTTCATGAGAAGAAGCAGACAATTTGGAATAATGTTACCCAGAACCGTATCTCCTGGGCGTTCATACTGAATTCATCAACAAATACTCTCAATGAATCATGAATATATTCATACTGCTATGTAAATTAGCCCCCTTACACAGTACGGAAGCATGCGTAAGGCGGTTAACGCGGTTTTCTGTGGTATTTTGTCTGGAAAGAAAATGTGATTAACTCATTCGAGACGTGCCGCCTCCGGATACGCGGCATAAGCCGCGTATCCGGAGGTGGCACGTCTCGAATGAGTTAATAAGATTTAATTTCCTGACACTTTATGACTCTCTGTATTTTTAAGCACCATCTGGCCTTGAGGCCCAGCTACTTTTATCTACAAATTGTTAAAAGTGAAGAAATTAAAACCCTTTTCATCCTGATACACTATTTTAAAAGTGAAGAAATTAAAACCCTTTTCATCCTGATACACTATTTTAAAAGTGAAGAAATTAAAACCCTTTTCATCCTGATACACTATTGCTTGAAATAAATTTGACTACGATAGGTCAAGGGTGGTGCCTGAGGCGCCAAGCTATTCTGGCACAGCCCTTGAACTAAAATGGTTGATCTATCTCCTAATCTGTAATATAGCCTTCATAGGACAATAAGCAAATTTGTAAAAATCAGCCTCCATAATTATGTAAAAGGCCACCCCCCAAAAAAAAAATTCAGGAATGCTGGAAAAGCTTGCCATATCAAACTTTTCAGTTATATCCTAACTTGATATCAGTGAAGTAGACAGTAATTCACTAATTGGTATAAGAGATCTGGTAGCAGACGATTCCGCATTGTGACCCATTAATCTCTGGTGTCTGGTACATGCATAAATAAATCAATAATCAATGAGTAACAAACACCGCAAGAAGTTTCGGTCTCTGGCATAGGGGTCAGGGGTACTCCGTCCTTCAGCCGACCCCTTTCCGTTTGCCCGAGGCATAGATTCTCATGAGTTGTGCTGCACGTTTACCACCTGCAAAAGGCATAGATTCTCAAAAGCCCATGCGGACGCAAGGGCTCATGAGAATCTGTCTCTTGTTTTCCTCTGCTCTTTGTTTTTGCTGCGAACCAAACCGAACCTGAATCATTCCAACATTGTCTATCGATATAAATTACTATCAGAAATTACTATTAGTGTCTGCAATAGGCACAGATTCTGAGAAGACCCTGTAGTGGCAGAGGGCCAGGAGAATATACGACTCGTGCTCACACCGAGACCGGCTCTATATTCATCTATTTCTCCTCCACAAATGGAAGAAGAAGTCGCCGAGATTTAAACTAGCGGCTGTAGTGCCCAAGTCTGACTATCGATATCACTATTAGTCAATCACAGAAGGACCGACCACTGGGGACAAGGGCAGCAACCGTCGGTCATTAACTGCCGTCCAGTTCACAAATTCCCCCGGAAGTACCCGGTTCCCAAAGCGGCGCCGCGATCAAACGCTAAAAATCACTCTCTGACTGTGCTACTGCTTCATAAGAAAAGAGATGCCCCCCCCCCCCCCCCACAGCTCATCTGGCACTGCACTTGAATGATCATGGTCGATCCATCTTCTGCAGTAGTGCGTCGGGGCTAAATGGGTTTAAAAGATGCATGTGCAATCTGTTGTTTCTCCAACAAAACGCAGAAGAAAGCAAAAGCAGCCAAAAGAACACAGCGGCGCACCTTGCTTAGTGGCTGGTGCAGGACTAAGCTCGCTCATGCAACTGGCCCCTGCTCTCTAAAGACGCAAAATGAATCCTTAACATATTCACCCTTAACCCTTTGGCTGCCGAAACCACTTTTTGTTGAGGTGATTCCTGTTGGAATCAACCGGACAAAACGCGATTAAAAGAGCCCCTACAACAACAACAAAAACCAGCGACTAAACGTTTCTCTTTACGTTGTTTGCTTCTACAGCCATGGTTGTCCATCGCTCAAAAACACGCGAACGGCTTCATCTTGGAGACATGCACGGGTACAGGGTAAATCCTCATTGGAAGTCGTTACCTAAACAACCGTATGTCTAGGCATTTGAAGTTTTGCTCCGTCAGTGATTAATAGAGACGCTCACCAAGAAACTGCGTTTTAAAGATCCTGCTCCTTCAGATTTTGACGGCATTCGAATACATATCGAGCCCCCCTCGTGTCGCAGCAAATTGTGTCAAAGCAATTCCTGTCTCCATTTGTAATAGCTCTATAAGGTGCCGCACGCATAAGTATACAGGCTGGACAATGCTTACGAGTTTGACCGAGATCGCCAAGACAGAATCTATGTCTCTTGCAATCATAGCAGAGAATAAGAGAAAGTCACAGATTTTCAATCCACTCCTATGACTTCCTGCGTGTGAGGACAAAAGACGTATGCGGGGAAGGGGCAACGATTCACCTTGGGCCCTGCTGCTGCTGCAGGGACCAACGAGAACCTATGTATGACTCAGAATATGAAAGTGAAAAAAGGACGCCAAGACTAACAGCACTTCTCTAGGGAAGGGTCACCTCTGTCCACCCAGTGATCGTGCAGAGAAAGTCAGTGAACGAGCCAACACCGCGTGCTGACGAAGCATTCTGTGTCACCAATGCACGACTGACAGTCAGAAAATTAAAATAAACTGAAACAGTCCACCCGCTACCTCCGGATAAGTAACTCAATCTGCGGGGGTCATTTTTTACCCATTTTGTCAGCAAGAGACATGCATTCTCAAAAGCCCCTGTTTACACATTTAACCCTTTGCGTGTCGGTAGCGGATTTTGTCGCGATGATTCTTATCACCGCGACAAAAACCGCTACCCACACGGGGAAGGGTTAACAAACAAATGTCGACCACACCGCACTTGAAATGAAAAGACTGCAAATGAATTCATGTCAAAGCGAATCTCTGAGAAACAACTATATACTTCACTGGTGTGACCAAAGCCTGGGAAACGACTCTTCCAGACTCAGGCACAACACTGAGAAGAAACGATCTAGCAGTCGATCCAAAAGGACAACAACAAATTCTCCAGTGGCCCGCAAGATATGTTCGTAAAATCTTTGTAAATTCAAGAATCAACCCTTTCAAGGAACGTGGACCCAGAGTCGGTCGCATGGTTGCTTAACCCTTTGGGTGTCGGTAGCGGTTTTAGTCGCGATGATTCCCGCAGGAATCATCGCGACTAAAACCATTACCGACACCCAAAATGTTAACCTGTTTCACGCAGGGCAAGCGGGGAAGACTTCCTAACGACGACGAACACAAAGTGTCGTCAGCAAGAGGTACAGATCCTCGCGACCCCCCGCAATTGCAGGGCTCATGAGGATCTATGCCTCTTGCGTTTGGTTTCTGATCACCTCGCAAGCAGCGAAGCGGGGTCAGCAAGAGGCATAGATCCTCATGAGCCTCCGCAACTGCGGGGGCCCATGAAGATCTATGCCTCTTGCGGTTGGGTTCTGTTCACTTTCCCCCAGCACCCAAAGGGATCAACCTGGAGTACAACGAAAGACAATGCAAAGTGGAACCCGACGGACCGTTCGACATGAAAAACAGCGACAACTTGGGCAAAGAACTCGTAGGACGTGCATTTCTCAGTGGGGCCAAGGAGAGGCATGTATCTTCTTTGAGCCTCTGCACCTGCGGGAGCTCACGAGTATCCATGACCCTTGCGCTAGGATTGTGAGTGAAGGGTTTATTTGTAACGGCGCCCTAACCGAACGGGAGACGGTCTGACACAAAAGGTTGTGACAGTCTTTGCAATTAACTCAAGGGTCACGCGTTTCTTGATGCTCCACTTGCAGCCGCCAGTCCTCATTTTCCTCGCAAACAATCACATTACGAGAGACCTAAATAAAAGAGAGAGAGAGAGAGAGAGAGAGAGAGAGAGAGAGAGAGAGAGAGAGAGAGGGAGGGAGGGGGGAGGGAGGAAAAAGTGTGAGAGAGAGAGAGAGAGAGAGAGAGAGAGAGAGAGAGAGAGAGAGAGAGAGAGAGAGAGAGAGAGAGAGAGAGATGCCCCCATTCCATGTAGAATGTATGCGGAGACCCATTACGACAGCAGTGGATGGCATCCTTCGCCAGGAGCAGGCAGGCTTTAGGAAAGGCAAGTCCTGCATTGACCATATTTTCGTCCTGAGACAGATCCTTGAACAGTCTAACGAATGGAATGGATCCCTCTATGTGGTCTTTGTGGACTTTGAGAAGGCCTTCGACAGTCTGCATCGAGACTCCCTTTGGAAAATCCTGCGATACTATGGAATTCCCCAGAAACTTGTCAACGTCATCAGGTCCCTGTACAAGAATTTTGAGTGCAGAGTCGTCCACAACAACCAGCTCACCGAACCGTTTAAGGTGGAAACCGGAGTGAAACAAGGATGTATTCTTTCGCCGATCCTCTTCTCAATGGCAATTGACTGGATCATGCGCCGCACCACAGAGGGAAGGAGGCAGGGAATTCAGTGGACGCTGACCTCAATGCTGGATGACCTCGACTATGCCGATGATATCGGGCTGCTGGCAAGCAGAAACCAGGACATGCAACAGAAGACACAACAGTTGACACAGTCAGCAAGCTCCATAGGTCTCGGGGTCAACATTAGGAAGACTCAAGTCATGAGGAAGAACACCATAGTGGGCGACCCAATCACCATCAATGACCAACCTCTGCAAGAGGTGGACGAGTTCACGTACCTGGGCAGCAAGGTTACCACAGATGGAGACTGCACAAGGGAGATCACCACAAGAATCAGCAAAGCCAACCAAGCCTTCGCAATGCTGAAACCCATCTGGAGGACCACAAACCTGAGCATCCACACCAAGCTTCGTATTTTTAAGAGTAACGTGCTGAGTGTCCTTCTCTATGGGTCAGAGTGCTGGAAATCCACTACTGCTACGGAACGCAAGCTGGAAGTCTTCCAGAACAAGTGCCTGCGACGGATCATGAAGGTCTTCTGGCCAAACATGATTACAAACGAGGAACTACGGAAGAGAGCAGGCGCAGACAGCATCGCTGAAACCATCGCCACACGGAGATGGAGATGGCTAGGCCACGTTTGCAGAATGTCACCCGACTTATTACCAAGGGTGGCACTGAGATGGACACCACAGGAGAAGAGAAACCGTGGGCGACCAAAGGAGACGTGGCGCCGAACCGTGGAGCGAGAGCTCAAGAACAGAGGCCTTACTCTGCAAACAGCACCCAAAATAGCAGCTGACAGACAAAAGTGGCGCTCCCTTGCCGTCGCCTCAAGCACCAGACGGCGCAGAGAGGACTGAATTGAATTGAATTTGTATGCGGAGACCTTTTGCTCGAACAAACGTGCCGATCTGACAAGTGTGCAATGTAGCAGAAAAAAAAGTTTGTGACATGTTTGCATTGTGGCGCGCCAAGTGCTTTCGTTCAATCCGGTTCTTTGCGTGCGTGCGTGCGTATATATTACATGTATATGCGCACGCCTATGCATGCGTGCGTCTGCGCGCGCGCGTGAAGGTTTGTACCCAAGGGTCTCTTCCACATTTATAATTTTCAAAATCATAACATCCACATGCAAAATAATCTTGACCTTGAGAGTGACTGGCATACATGCAATTTGTTTAAACCCTTAGGCTGTCAGTAGCGCGTCTAGTCGCGATGATTCCTGCAGGAATCATCGTGACAAAATGCGCCAATGACAGCCAAAGGGTTATTTTGTAAATAAGAGAAAGAAACGCGCTTTGGAATAAGGACAAAGCAGCATAACCTGTTCCGTTCTTATTCCACACCGTTTCTTTTTGTCCTTCTCATCATTTGCTCTTGTCGTTGTTGACACGTTTTGAAACAAAAGCGTCCCAATACGCAAGAAGACGTCGGCCGCAGTCAGCCCGCGCACAGGCGTGCGCGGGCTGACTGCGGCCGACGTCGACCCGATGGGGAAAGGAATAAAAGCGGGCACTGACCACCATGTCTGCCTTGTCCCCTGGTGACTGCCCCCCGTCCTCAACAGTGTTGTCTCCAGACGCCTGCTCCTGCTCCGCCAGCGGCTGATGCTGCTGCTCCTCCTCCTGCTCGTAAACGACTCCAGCGTTCTCTTGGGAGCTGTAGGCTGCTTCCCCTGGGGCCTGGGGCACGGGCCCGCGGGCCACCACGATCTCGACGGGACCCTGGGCGCTCTGAAGAATGTGGATAGCCTCCTGGTGTGAGATGTCGAGCGGCTGGCCGTCTATGGCCAGGAGCTGGTCGCCCTCCCGCAGACGTCCATCTCTGCAGGCACACAGACAAGGCAATCTTCTGGTTAGCTGAGAGTCATTAAAGTCAGTGAGGGCGGTCGCCTTACAAACAGAGAGGAACATGTACACACAATCTCACAGAAGGGACGACTGAGGCAAAACTGTTAAGTGGACACAATACAAAGACACCACCCAATCCACCATGAAAACAACACATCGCTTCCTTGGAAGGAAGCGAGGTCTCGTTTCCACGGCGGATTTCGGCTGGTGTCCTTGTGCCAGCGTACATTACAAATATTGCCGGAAATAAATACGCGTACGATAATAGTTTCCACGTCCCCCCCCCCCCCCCCCTTGCCACCCCACAACAGCAGCCGATACCATCTCCACTGAAAAAGTAGCGATGACCATTCCGACGAGCAATCAGAATAGTTATTTTAAGACCGCACGACTAATCAAACAGAATCCCTCATCTTCACAAACCCCTAACAAACCACCTTTTATCTAAAAGAGACGCAGATTCTCACAAGCCAGTGCCGGCATAGGAGGATTTAAGAAGATCAGCGCCACTCGCTAGCTGCATTTACATCGGGCGGAATAAGTCATCAGCCTTTCAAACTAAGGCGGAGAAATTCCGAACTTCAATCGTTCCGCCGTCACCAGGACTGAGGCGGCATAGAGCTTCACGGACCCCCTGCAAATGCGGGTGGTCTATGAGGATCTACGCCTCTCGCCACCCTCTATTTCAACCCGCGTTACCCTGCAAAAGGAGGCTGCTCGGTCTTCAGTCCACGATGATATACCCCGTATCTACTAACATGCGCATTTTTTTTTTTAATCAAGCAGCAATCAGATTCGGAGACAGAGCGCCCAGAACTGATGACGTCAATACTGTCCACGGTGACCGATATGATTGGCGTGCGCTGGTCTGTGATTCGGAACCTTACGGCTGGAAGCCGTAAGGTTCAAAATCACAGACCAGCACACTTTTTGTTGTTGTTCTGTAGGGTGGACTCGCCAGGATTCATTCTTGGTCCCGCCCTAGGAAGTCACGCTTATTGTTTGTACGTCAACGCAGAATTAATTTCAGTTATCCAGACACATTTATGTAGACACTGCAGGTTTCCGATTAGGATCAACTTAGGTGCACGCGCACACTGGCATAAATGGGCACATAAGAAAAGCGTTGGATGCACGTGCTGACTAAATCACGTGCACGTCTGTTGCAATTTAGACCGCAAAATGCAATGTACATCTCTCTCTCTTTCTCTCTCTCGTCAGTATAATGCCGTCCATTATCTTTTGCAGCTTGTACGGCGCGAATGAAACAGCAATAAAAGCATCAATCCTCCCTCTCTCTCTCTCTCTTTTGATGCTGTACTCTCAGAGACATGTTCTAATTACAAGATGACCTTCGGCTTATGTCGCTGCTTATAATATATATATATATATATATATATATATATATATATATATATATATATATATATATATATATATATATATATATATATATATATATATATATATATATATTCATTACTTATAACAAAGGCGTCGCCCAAGCCAAAAAATGCACTCAATCAGAGTAGCTCCAAGGGACATAATTTTTCAATAAATTCTGAGAATGCTGTTGCGTTGTGTTTGCAATTTCAGGTTACGCCGTATGCCTACCTGATGAGACCCACCTTGGGTCGAAACCGGTCGTAGGCGGCAAAATCTTAAATCTATCCAGCAGGTCCAAGATCTGTTTGGGAATATTCATGCACTAGCCTCCCCTCTCGGGGGGAGGACTGGATATTCTCCAGCGGGTTGCGGGGCGCCTGGGGGTAGTCCCTATTACTTTATGTAGTAGGTGTTCAGTGGAAGGCTCAAAAGATCTAATAAGCGATGCAGTCACAAAAGGACAGCTGATGTCCTGATGACACAATGCAAGCTTACCAGCCTGGATTTCCATGGCATTAGTACAGCATTCTCAGAATTTATTGAAAAATTATATATATATATATATATATATATATATATATATATATATATATATATATATATATATATATATATATATATATATATATATATATATATATATATATATCGTTTTTATGCTTTTCGTACTTTCAGTTGAATGTTTTTGATACTATGTTTTTTATTTTTTTTTTTTTTGTGTTGCTGTATGTATATTTATGTGTGTAGAGTAGCAGGACAGTTTGTAAGCGAGGCATTCGCATGCCTAAAACTTTATCCTGAATAAAAACTCCATCGGTTAGAAAATTTAAAACCCAACT
Organism: Semisulcospira habei; assembly: GCA_036245525.1. Lineage (NCBI taxonomy): Eukaryota > Metazoa > Mollusca > Gastropoda > Semisulcospiridae > Semisulcospira > Semisulcospira habei. The sequence continues at coordinate 160,099,404 of BTPG01000005.1, forward strand.
GCTGAAGTATTTCAGGAATACTTGAAATACAGTATAAAGAGTAAAACACGTGATTATGGCTTTTCGTTTCTCACGTGACTATGGCTTTTCGTTTCTGAACTTGGTTTAGTAAACCTTCAATACGTACATAGCGTAGACTTGTTGAAAAGTGCCTATCCCCCCCCCCCCCTACACACACACACACACAAGAGCTATATCAGTGTATTCTCTTTTTACCATTTTTTTTACACCTATTCCCCCCCCCCCTACACACACACACACAGCTATATCAGTGTATTCTCTTTTTACCATTTTTTTTACACCTATCCCCCCCCCCTACACACACACACAGCTATATCAGTGTATTCTCCTTTTACCATTTTTTTTTACACCTATCCCCCCCCCCCCCTAACACACACACACAGCTATATCAGTGTATTCTCTTTTTACCATTTTTTTTTTTTACCATGTAATTTCTTGTAAATAACCGATGCACACACACACATATATATATATATATATATATATATATATATATATATATATATATATATATATATATATATATATATATATATATATATACATGCAAACACTGATTTCTGTTTACAATTTTTTCTTGTAAATGTATTATTAATTGTACCAGACAGACAGACAGACAGACAGACAGACAGAGAGAGAGAGAGAGAACGAACGAACGAACGAACGAACGAAACTTTATTTTCCAAGGATTGAGATATTAGGCGCGCAGGCCTTTCTTACAATCTGTCCTTGCTAAGCTACTTAAGGAACATCAACCAAACAACAAAAACTAACTAATAATAAACGTCACACACACGCATACACACACGCACACAGACACACATATACATGTACTCGTGCACATGCGCACTTTTGTACATACACATACACACATACGTGCGCACATAATTATCTAACATATAAGTAGGTATGATATTTTTTGTACTATCAAAAACAAGTTAGAAAACTGAACAAACAATTTGGAGGCTAGATGAAAATAAAAATTAAAAAACATGAAGCGTATTATGTCGAAAAACAAAGAAGAAGAAAGGATCAGCATAACGATGTCTTAGAAAGGTAATCATGTACTCTACTTTTAAACAGAGAGAGGGACGTGGTTTGTTGAATAGTGGGAAGATTGATTGATTGATTGTACATTGCTTAACGTCCCGACAGCAACAAGGCTTTCTCAGGACGTGCCTGCACTGCTTGTGAAAAAAAATAAAATAAACAGAACATTGAATGTATGTCGCCAGCCGGTCAAATACGTTAAATAAACCTAACACATGGGGCCTAAATAAAGCTAAGACCATTTAGCAACACACATCCAATATCAAGAGCTACAGGCAGTGCAGACAGTAGGGAGAGTTTTAAAAAGGCAAATACAGGTGAATGGACAAAGGGCAGACAGAAACACATGCCCCAGAATAGAGAGAAAAACCCACCCTGTGGGGCTGACCAGGGTGACCCTGGGAACTAAAAAATACCTAACCCCACCCAAGTCCCCCAGGGCAGACCCGGGTGGGGTGAATAGTGGGAAGAAGAGAATTCCATAAAAGAGCACCTGAATAAGACAGGCTAGATTTGAACAGGTCTATACGGGGCCTTTTTATAGAGAGACTGTTCCTGGAGGTGCTGTGTTTTTTTTTCAGTTTGAGAAAAAAGCCTAGATAAGTAAGGTGGAGCTTTCCCGTTAAGAATTTTGTGCATCAGTACACATTTGTTTAGTGCGAGGTGCTTAACCAAAGGGAGAAGTCCGATGGCCTGCAGCTTGGCATCAGTGGATAAAGACGGATCAGGGAGGATAAGCTTAGCAGCGCGCTTGTATAATGAGTTTATCTTCTTGAAGTGATTTTCACTGCAGCCATCCCATATTGTCGAGGCATAATCAATGTGTGGTTTAACGTAGGCATTAAAAAATAGTTTGCGTGTCTTAAGGTCAATGATCGTTTTAAGTTTGGAAAGTAGAAACAACTTTTTGGACAAATGTTTTCTCATATAATAAAGGTGGTTATGCCAGCTTAGATCATCATCTATTATTACTCCAAGCAGGCGGTGTTGACTGACCTGCTCAACTGAGATGGAGTCCAAAGAAAGGTTGAGTGATGGAGGTTTGAGCTGATGTTTCTGGCGGGTTGTGATAAGCATGCTTTTTGTTTTTGTGGGATTTACAAGCATGCAGTTTTCATTACACCACCGAGAGACTTCATGAAGACTCTCTTGAAGATTATTTGCAATTTCAGGCACAGATTTACCAGCGGAATGTAATGTTGAGTCATCGGCAAACATGTCACACTCAGTCTCACTACACGTTACATGTAACGGTAGATCGTTAACGAAGATACAAAACAGTAGTGGGCCTAAAATAGACCCCTGGGGCACTCCATACTCCACAAATTGTTCAGAAGAACATTTTCCATTGACATAGACTGTTTGTGTTCTTTTTGTAAGATAGGAGTTCAGAAACGAAAGAGCTAAGGGGCTCTTTTTGTTTAAGTAGGTGGCAAGCTTTTTCAGTAAGATGGTATGATCGATAAGATCAAACGCTTTTCTTAGATCCAAGAAGACAGCACCAGCCATTTTATTATCATTTATGCTGTTGACCCACGAATTCACTATTCGTGCGAGTGCAGTGTGGCATGAATGCTTGGGATGAAAACCTGACTGGTGATGATATAATAGGGACCTTTTTTCAAGAAATTCCCGTAGGTGTTTGTGAACATGCTTTTCCAGAGGCTTCGAGAGAACTGATAGAAGGGAAATGGGGCGAAAGTTATTAATTTCAGAAGAATCGTTTGCTTTAGGAACAGGCACTATTTTTGATTTTTTGAAAGCTGCTGGGAAGACATTTTTTTTTAATACATAGGTTATAAATGTATGTAAGAGGTTCCACTATGTATGGTTGCGACAGGTCAAGGATATATCCATTGATACCATCACTGCCAGAAGACGTTTTCTTTTTTTAGGATAGAAATGTATTTGCCTACCTCGTGTACAGCAATATCAGGGATGACGAAAATATCATCCGAGGACAATCTTTGCTTACAGAACTTAGCTTTTCTGGTGTGGAATATATCGACTGATTGCGATTGTGAGAACTGAGTAAGTGTTTGGGGGCTGATAGAAAGAGGTTATTAAACTCCTCAGCGGAGAGGTTTTCTGGAATGGTATTGCACTGTTTACGCTTGTTGTTGGTAAGCGTATTAAGTGTTGTCCAGATAGAGGAAGGGTTTCTGTCTTCTTCGACTGTTTTGGTTACAAACGATCTCTGCGCCTCTCTAATTAAGTACTTAACTTTATTTCGCAATCTTTTAAATTCATGAAAGTTCTTTTCTTTCTTAGCCTTATTTCTATCGTCCATTGCTTGTTTGATTTCGTCGGTTATCCATGAGGGAGGCTGGCGGGATCGGACTCGCTTTCTTCTTACTGGCGCATGTTTGTTTAGCACCCCTAGGAACAGATCAAGTAAGAGAGAAACAGCCTTATCTGGGTTGGTACAATTGTACACATCATGAAACGGTGTAAGGCTAAGATCGTGTAAAAAAACATCTTTGTTTAGTTTTTTTAAAGACCTATAGGTAATGTACACATGCTGATCCCTCTTTTGTTTGGGCATCTTGAACGACCATGTACAGGTGATGGGAAAATGATCACTGACAGCTAGTGGGGGGACGCTGGTCTCTAGTACTGACTTACAGTTGTTGGTATAGATGTGATCAATGAGTGTAGCGGATGATTGGGTTATTCTAGTAGGAGCTTGGATTAGTTGCTTCAACCCAAAAAGAGTTGTTGTCGATTGCCACGTGGGATTTGTTTTCAGTAAGTCAATGTTAAAATCACCTAACAGCAGTACATCTTTGTCAGTATCATTCACTTTATCCATCATCTGCACAAAGTCATCATACCACTCGACAGTGGACGATGGATTTCTATATACATAACCCATTATAATTGGCGATGAGTTATTAATTTTTACTTCTAGCCATACACACTCAATCTCAGTTGACTCCAGATCATCACGTCTGGGTACCATATGTGCAATCGAGTTATGAACATAAACAGCAATCCCTGTGTGTTTGAGGGTGTTTGGGTCACGACGAATTAAGGAAAAGTTTGGGATGCACAGATTTTCGTCGCTAATTCTTGAGTCTAGACGTGATTCCGTTAGCCCAAAGAGATGGAAGTGTGAAGGCTGGTTTAAAAATATTGAAATGTCAGGAACCTTATTGTAAAAGTGAAATACATTAAGGTGCCCGACCTTTAGCCCGTGGGCATGCATGTAATTGTTCGATGGTGTACACATTTTGATGACAAAAAATGTAAATATAAAGTTTTCAATATCCGGAACTCAGTGAAACAGTTCAGTCGCTGAAAGGAGTGATCTTGTGCGAAAATATGGAATAAACCAAATCCACTTATAATCACCACGACTGTCAAAAATAACTTGCCTGATAGTTTGTAGAACTGTCTACTCGCATTCAGCACAACACGTTTGGCTATGTACTATAAGCACTAATCTTTACATTTAGTCCGGCTTACAAAAATGGTGTGTGTGCGGGCCAGACACAAGTCAAACGCGGAACTGTACTGTACACAGGTCAACCACAGTACAAATAGTCCAACGAGTTCCCTAAACTGTCAGACTGCAACACATGTTGCTGTGATACGGCCGCATCGCATATAAACCAAAAGCATCGCAAATGTTAATGTCAAATCTATGAGGTGAAAACTAAAACAACAGCACAGTAAACCGTTTAGTATAGAAATGTCACCGTTTGATCAAAGGATTGTCAGATCAGTGCTCGACACACTGAAACAGATTGAACTGACGAGAACTGAAATCAAAACATACCAATAACACTTAGGGCTCACACACCTGTGTTCATATGCACCACGCATTGCTACAAGTCGGACTGATGAAGGGCTGAAAATGAAGTCATATGATTGTTTATTTTCATTTCAGAATTATACTGATCTTCACTAAGTTCATGAAAAACATGAAGTGAAATTAGTTCAAGTTGAGCCTACACCGAAGAAAAAAAAAAATTTAACAGTCATCAAATAGTATGGGGTCCGGTAAAAACAACTCATTTAGGCCTGGAGGCGTGTTAGTTGAACATCCGATTTACGCTGGAGAGAGATGGACAACGATAGCACAAGTGCAGTAGCAGATCAGATTAGCACCTCAATGACGCAAAGGTAATCGGGCACTATCCCAGAACTATCATCGTCCAACGTTTCCCGAACAGGCATGAAGGAGTTAATCTAACCGAAACACTGAGGTATGTTTTAACACACACTTCACATGACCGTTTGGGACCGAGGTCCACTATTAGCTAGATACGGATACTGCCAGTGTGGAAAGGGAAGTGGGAACGGCTGAAAGGTTGGCTGAGAGAGAGAGATTAGTTATTTGGGTTTAACGCCGAGCAGGCAACTAAGGCCATCTCACGGCGGGAAGGGTAAAAATCTGGTCAGCCAGACTAAAAGAAAGGTCTTAAGACATGATGTAAATATACCTTAAAAAATATGTCAGGCTAAAATGTCGCACAGGTCGTTAAAGAAAACGTCGGAAGACTCTCAAAAAGGTCAAAATAATAGAAACATCATAATCTATAAACGCTCAAATCTTATTAAAAATATGGCACTCTCTCAGAAAACTGAAGATCTTGTCCGGGGGCACATCCCGGAACAAAACCTTCAAGGAGTCTGCCGTGAAATGTTTATACCTTGTGTCGATTAGATCAGCACAAGACAACAAAAAGTGTTGAACAGAGTACTGCTCGTCGCAGGCATAACACCATGGACGCTCCTCCTGTTTAAGTAAATTAAGAGTGCGTAACATACGTGTGGCCGATGTGGAGCCGAGCCAGGACAGTCTCCTCACGGCGGCTGCCGCAGCGATAAGGTAGACCGTCGGACAACTTAGGAAGGGCTTCATGCAGCTTGTTAGCTTCCTCTTTGTCCCACTCGGACTGCCACTCACGGGCTATGTACGCACTAGCCACATGTCTAAAATCACTATAAACAGTCTGTGTGTCAGGGACAGGGTCATTGCGGGCATCGTTGGCAGCAGAATCTGCGATCCTGTTGCCTTCGATGCCCACATGCCCTGGCACCCAAATAAAAATGATGTCATAATATTCCTTCATCAAGTCCGCGTGGAGCTCTCTGATCTGCACCAGCAGTGGGTGGTCATTTCCCGTGCCCTGAAGGGCCTGCAGGGCAGAAAGAGAGTCAGACAGAATCAGGAAGTTCCTTTCTCTAGATCGATAAGCATGCCTGAGTGCCAGCAGAACCGCCTACAGTTCCGCACTAAATACAGATGAGTGGTCTGGGAGGCGGTGCTTAAATGGGCGTCTAGGATGGCGAGAGGACACTGCGGCCGCAGCCACTCTCCCATCCTCAGACTTTGACCCATCGGTATAGATGCGATAATAGCCAGGAAAAATTGAAAGCAGTTCATTGAGGCTCTGTTGGTATATGGCTGGTGGAGTAGAATCTTTCTTGTGGGCAGTCAAGTCCAGCAAGATGTCAGGAACTGGTAAGAGCCAAGGTGGAGTGATGTGTTGCAGGGATTCCGAAACTCTGTCCAGGTCCAATCTGGACGCCTGCAGATGAGGTCGGACACGGAAAGAAAGTGGACGGACAGCTCCCGGATGGGTATCGTAAATCTCTGCAAACGATGGTTTAAAAACACAATCATAGGCAGGATTGTCTGGATGGGCCTTCAGTTTCATAACGTAGCTGAGCATGAGGCGGATGCGGCGGAGCTTGAGAGAAGGCTCCCCTGCCTCGGCATACAGACTAGGAACTGGAGACGTCCTGAAGGCCCCCAAGACATATCCGCAGACCCTGATGGTGAATTGTGTTCAGACGCTGTAGCACAGACTTGGAAGCTGAGCCATACACCACAGAGCCGTAATCCAGTTTGGACCGAACAAGGGCCCGGTACAGACGAAGTAAGACAGTACGGTCCGCACCCCAGTCAGTACGACCGACGACACGAAGAATGTCGAGAGCCTTCTGACAAGAGGTTCTAAGGTAATTAATATGGTTGCGGAAGGTAAGTCTTTTGTCAAAAATGACCCCCAGAAACTTTGCCTCCTCGGCCACCTTAATTGGCACTCCAGCAATGCTCAGGCTAGGTTCTGGAAAAAATTTCGTCTGGTTAGTAAAATGCACACAAACAGTCTTGGAGGGCGAGAACTTGAATCCATTGAGAGACACCCACCGCTGGATGCGATCAACGCACAGCTGCAAGCGCCTCTCAAGGGACGCAAGTCCTCGACCACGTGCGCACAAAGCAAAGTCGTCAACAAACAAAGAGCATTTAGAATCATCCTTGACGGCCTTTACAATGTTATTAATTTTAATACTAAATAAAACAGGAGATAGAATACTGCCCTGTGAGACACCCATCTCCTGTTCAAAGGAGTCGGAGAGGGTGGAGCCCACACGGACATGGAACGACCGGTTAGTCCAAAAATTGTGAATAAAAACGGGCAGGTGCCCTTTAAAACCCATGTCCAACAAGTCAGACATTATGCCATACTTCCAGGTAGTGTCATACGCCTTCTCAAAATCGAAGAAAATTGCATAGACATGCTGCTTGTTGACAAAAGAATCTCGAATAAATGATTCAAAGCGGACTAAATGGTCAGTTGTCCTACGGAAGCGCCGGAAACCGCACTGGAGGTCTGTGAGGAGACCCTGTGACTCAAGATGCCACACCAGGCGGGCGTTGACCAGGCGCTCCATAGTTTTACATAAACATGATGTCAAAGCGATAGGCCGGTAGTTGCCCGGGTCGGAAGGATCCTTACCCGGCTTGGGGATCGGTATAACCACAGCCTGGCGCCAAGACGGCGGAAAATGACCAGTTCCCCATATATGGTTAAAGGCCTTGAGAAGTACAAGGAGTGACCTCTCAGGCAGATGCGTTAGGAATTGATAGTGGACGGTATCTAGGCCAGCAGCAGAGTTATTACATTTCTGCAAAGCTTGCTGCAATTCTGATAATGTAAACGGGACATTATAGTCTTCTGAGTTATCGGACTTAAAGTCACGAATACGAGACTCTCGCTTCTCCTTCTCTATCTGGAAGAAAGGTGAATAATGCTCCGTTGAAGAATTATGGGCAATGGTGGAGGCAAGCAAATTGGCCACAGCTTTTTTATTTGTAACCAAACTGGCACCATCTCTAAGATGGCCAACAGAAGCCGAGCCACCTCTGCCCCTAATTCTCCGAACAGCCTTCCATACTTTCTGGGACGGAGTCCGAGAAGTTAAAGATGAGACGAAGCGTCTCCAGGAAGCACGGCGTTCACGTTTAAAAATGTAACGGGCTTTCGCCCTTTGTCTTTTAAAGGTTGAAATATTCACTTGCGACGGATTACGGAAAGCACGTCGCTGAGCAGATTTGCGCGCTATTTGGGCCTTGCGGCACTCTTCATTGAACCATGGTACTCTCGGCTTTCGAGGGACTGATGCTGAAGTTTTAGGGATGGTTTCACCCGCTACGTCCAACAAAATAGTAGTAAAAGAAGAAATAGGTTCTTCAGATGACATGACCACCTCCTCTGTAATACGAGACTGACAGAGGGAGGCGAACAGAGGCCAGTTAGCTTTCTTAAGATTCCAGCGCCCCACCGGCGGATCCTCCCCACAGCTGACCGATGACAGGACTACTGGGAAGTGGTCACTACCACACAGGTCATCGTGAACCTTCCAGTCAAAGTCCAGCATGAGAGAAGGATCACACACAGTGAGGTCTAGAACAGAACTAGATCCTGAACCTGGGTTAGAGTACAACCATCGTTAAAGACACATAGGTTAAGTTGAGAAAAAACATCTTCTAACATCTGACCTCTGCCATCATAGTGGTCACTACCCCAAAGGTGAGCGTGACCGTTAAAATCCCCCATGATAATAAAGAGAGGGGGCAGTTGATCAACTAAATTTAAAAAATCATTACTACAGACCCGCAGGGATGGTGGCAGGTAAATACTGCATATGGTTATGGTCTTCAAGGTAACCCGAGCTGCGACAGCCTGAAGACAGGTGTCGATGCTAACGGGGCTACATAAAATTTGGCTACTAATGAGAAGAGCCACTCCACCCGAGCGCCTCTCCGAATCAGAGCCTTTATGTATAACGTTAAAACCATTAAAGGACACAGGGTCAGAAGTCTTCAGGTAAGTCTCCTGAAGAGATATTACTGAGGGGTTATAGCACTTGACTAAAAGACATAATTCCTCAAAGTTAGCTTGAAAACCACGACAATTCCACTGAAGCAGAGAGTCCATGATTATGTCTTATCTGGGGGTGCGGAGTTTCCCCCCCCCCCCCCCCTTTTTCCTTTGCCTTGGAAGGAGTCGGAGAAACAGAGGGGGGCCGGCTCCCGGGCCTCCTCTGGTTCTTAGGAGATGAAGGGGGTGGAGCTGCCGCAGCATCGGCAACTTCCACTCCCTCCATCTGCTCCTCCAATGCAGCATATTTGTTTTGAAGGGGGACATCAGTGTTCCCCTTCTGGGCCCGTGCGCACGGCGGTCCCATAGATTTCTTAGACTTCTGGTCCTGGGCAGCGGTCCTGCCGCTAGAGTTAGCGGCCTTAGAAGGCTGACCAGAGCCAGAAACCTTTGGTGTTGACAAACTAGCAGGTTTGGGTGGGGGCTGAGGCTTAGGGGCAGCAGAAGGCGGTGCCACCGGACCGGTAGCGTCCGCCCTCTGCGTTCCCTGGCTCCTCGTCACCACCGGAGGAGGGTTACTCTCCAGGGGTGAGAGGATCCGAGGCTCCGCCCCCAACCAAGAAGTTGGGATTTGACACGAGAAGTCTTTGGTGGGGCGCTTGCCTGCCACCGCAGCACTGAAAGTATACACAAAGTTGTTATTTGAGTTTGGCGCCGCCTCAGCTGCACCAGGACCGTCAACCAGTTTTTTTGCGTCCCCTTCTCCACACGCACCTGGTGAATCCTGCACTCGGAGATCCAACGAGGGCACTTCTTGTCCGAAGCCATATGCGCCCCCTGGCAATTCACACACAGGGGGATGGCTGTGCAGGACTCAGCAGAGTGTCCGGTCTTAGTGCAACGGGCGCATAGAGCCTCTGGCCATGGCCATACTTTTGGCACTTAAAGCACCGGAGGGGGAGAGGGACGTACTTTTTCACTTTTAGGGAGTAGTAACCTCCCCAGATGGTAGTAGGAGCTGTGGGGGTGCCAAACGTCAGGATGATGGTAGGGAGACGGATCTCCCTACCACCTCGTTTGGAAATGAAGCGCCTGACATAGGTCACCCCCTGTGACTTAAGGTTCCGTACAAGTTCATCTTCAGACAGTTCGGCCAATGCTTGATCTTTAATCACTCCTCTAGAGGAATTGATTGTTTTGTGGGGAGTTTCCTCCACTGGAGTGTCTCCGATGGAGGAGAGCCTCAGTAGCCCATTGGAGTGTGCCCGGGTTCGGCACTCTACCAACAAGTCACAGACCTGAGGCGCTGGGCCTCAGGCCTGCCAACACGGCTCCTGAGGGTCTCCCCTACCAGGAAAGGGTGCAGCTTTGAAACAGGCTTCTCTTTAACTTTGCTGTGGATAATGAGAAAGCGAGGCCAGGCGGCCGACGCCTGAGGTGTCGCTTCCTCACAGTCAGAGTCACTATCGTTCTCAATGACAATGTCGGCGGCTATGTGCCGCTTTGGTGCTAGTTTTGGTTTTTTGATATTTTCCATATTATAGTATGATAGATATTCATCCCCCGGGGGTCCCCGCCCGCCACCGAGCCCAACAAGGGAAAGTGCAATTGTCGGCGGGTCTCCAGCCGACGCACAATGGAGACTGCCCGAAAGATATACTCAAGGTTGAACCGTTTGAGCCACCGCCTTCTATCACACTGTTGAATACAGGGAATACTGGCGTAAAGCACCTAATCAGCATCAGAGGCTATAGCATGGTGCTCCGTATAACAACCCGCATGTCAACAGGGGGATAGGGCTCGACGTGACAAGAGCCGATTGACTAGGCCGGTACGACTAGCCTCCCGTTTAGGCAGAAGTCAAGGCCAAAGTGGAGTGTTTCAGCCACCAGGATCCTCTTCTCCCCCGACACGGGTCTCCAAGCACGGCAAACACTTGGGATCCAAAGGACCAAAAGCTCACGCGTATTTTTAAGGACCAATCCAACATGGTAAGACCTGGGTAAGCACAGCTCCTTAAAAACCGGACCAGTGAAAAAGACTGAACAACATATCTGCTGACATCAAGTCCTAATCCTGGACAAAGATGGCACCCGTCTGCTAGCCCACTGAGTCAGGGACCGAGTGGACTACCCACCCACGCCACGTGGAGGCCGGTGCCGGGTAGGCAGGCTGAGAGAGAGAGAGAGAGAGAGAGAGAGAGAGAGAGAGAGAGAGAGAGAGAGAGAGAGAGAGAGAGAGATAGATAGAGAGATAGAGAGATAGATAGATAGATAGATAGATAGATAGATAGATAGATAGATAGATAGATAGATAGATAGATAGATAGATAGATAGCTTTAGCACAGACCAGTGTATAAGACAGGCTGCATGCCTAAAACTTCTCTCTGTTTAGAAATAACAACATTTACACTATTCGAAATATTGTAATGAACATTCATTACACCATACTGAAAGAACAAAAGAGGAAAGGGTTAATTAAGCTTTCCGCCATACTTAAGTAATCCACAGAACAGTTTGCTGTTTTCAAAGTACATGTATTCTAAAACATACATTTATATGTTTATTCCAAGACGTTTTACTATGTGCAGTAATTATGTCAAATATTTATTTGATATTTTGAGTACTGACCGGAAGCCTCAAAATAAATATTTCTCAGTTCCTAGTCCTCTCTCTCTCTTACACACACACACACGCACACGCGTGCGCGAGTGTGTGTGTGTGTGTGTGTGTGTGTGTGTGTGTGTGTGTGTGTGTGTGTGTGTGTGTGTGTGTGTGTGTGTGTGTGTTTGTGTGTGTGTTTGAAAATCCACAAGCAACACCCAGACTGCCCTACCCCACCCGATAATGACTTATTCAGCAAGATTCATTCCTCTGGCGATCATCGGATTCAGTTAATGGAGCCAGAGACGAGAAGAGGCCGGCTAACTAACCTATTGGGGGGAGAAAAACGCCTTGGGAAACAATTTTAACCCCCAGTTTACAGTACGAGTGGCTGCGCGCACAAAGGCGTTAACAAAAATGAGACTTTGCAGAAAAGCACAGCGAAAGGAATGAACACGAACGTGAAATGCTTAACCCCTTCACTGCCGAGAAAAAAATGATTACGATCCAGCTGCAAGAGACACAGATCCTCATGAGCCCCCGCGGACGCGGGGGCTCATGAGGATCTGTGTCTCTTGCTGAGGTTGCGGCTGTCCTGAAAGACTTCACACACAAAATATGCGTCCACAGATAGTGAAGAAGTCAACAGTGAAAATCTCGAAACGCAACAAAAACGTACACTGAGATCAGCAAAGAGCATAGATTCTCATAAGCCCCCGCGGCCGCGGATACGAACAGGCAAAACGCCATTCCGGCACTAACCATTCAGCTAGTGTAGTCACGCCATTTCCTTCACTTCAATGTTTTCTGGTGCGTCTCCCGCGACTTCAACGTGATGCGTTTTAGATCGTTCTAAAATATCAAAATATCAACAATCCGCCTCTGAAGGTGAGGGTTTATTAGCATCATATTTTAGAGAAGGAGTAAGGCGCAAAACTGTATGAAGAATGGAAAAATCCCTCCGACGGCTGCGGAAAATATGCCTTTCACTTTACGGATGAGTTCCTCGAAAGGCGGGCCAAACAATCAGGAATATAGATGAATACTTCACAGAGGTGTACACATATCAAGGGGAATTACTCAGCGCTGGACAGACAAACCGTTAGATCTAACTGTTTGTCTGTCCAGCACCGAGTAATTCCCCTTGGTATGTGTACAGTTCTACCAGCGCTAGCCTCACCTATCCGGTTTGTGCGTTTCCAGAGGTGGCCAAAGATTCTGCAAATATCTATCGCGGACAGAGAGGAGATCTACGTTGCTGTCTGTCCGTCACCTCCATCCACAAGGCTGTCCATAAATGGCGATATTCTCCAACAAAGCAAGCCTGTCACGTCCAAGAGGCACAGATCCTGATGAGCCCCCGCAAAATGCGGGGGGACATGAGGATCTGTGCCTCTTGCTAGGGTTGGGTTTTCTGGGATCTTTAACAAAGAGTGTAAAGGTGGAATATCTGTGACAGACACATCATGTAACAAGTCGAGAAACATGTTCAGTTTTTCCCCCGAAATTTGACTGAATGCAATAAAACAAAATTCTCCATTTCTTTACTTCTCATGCCTATTGTTGGCACGGAAGATTTAAACTTTGTACTTCCCTATTCCACAGATTAACTGTGCGCAAACTTTTTCCTTAAAAAAAAACAAACTTTAATCACGAGTTTAGATCTTGAAGAAAAAATGGAACTAACTCCTCGCGGTCTGGCTGGATGCCATCCCAACTTCAGAAACTTTGCGGAGGGAACGCAATAAGAACGCACTATCGACAGAGAAAGCCCACTGCGGTCAATGTGTACAACAGCCACTAGAAATTTCCGGAGTTGGGGAGTGGAACGTGGAAGAAAAAAAATACACCGTCATTCACTCATCTGCAAAAGGCGTGGATTCTCATGAGCCCCTGCTGTCGCAGGGGCTCATGAGAATCTACGCCTCCTGGCGGTATCCAGCAGCAAATATTTTAATCGTAGGATGGAGGGAGAGAGTCATCGCGGTGTTGAATTTTAGGACTGGCGCGAAAATAATGCTGGCTGCCCCTTCAGGTTGTGCGCGCTTGAACTCCCGACTGATACAATCGACCTCATACAGCGAGTTGAGATTATCGCCTGTCAGTGTGGCAAGAACGAATCGAACAGCCAGCCAACCCTTCCACTGCTGCTGACAATATCGCTCGGTCGGAAACTAAGGAACGGTATCGTCCGTAGCACATAAGGGGTTAATGAAAACGCTGCGAGAAAGGTACAGCACCCGCAAGATGGAATATACACTTGTATGACTGTAACTCCTTCCAGCTAGAAACTGACGGCGCAAAGTTAACCCAATACACCCTGAAGCTGATTTTCTTTTAAATTTGCCTGTTGTCCTATGACGGCTACATTACAGATTAGGAGAGAGCAGATCAACCATTGTAATTCAAGGGTGGTGCCAGGAAAGCGTGGCGCCTCATGCGCCACCTGGCACCACCCTTGAAATATCACAGACAAATCTGTTTCAAGCAACAGTGTACCAGGATAAAATGCGTTAATAGTGTGGCTGATCTTATGTTTCGCTCTACTTGTTTGTCTGGCTGTTGCTGCTCGTTTTTATTTGTGTGTGTGTGTGTGCGTGCGTGCGCGCGTGCCAGGCGCCACGCTATCCTGGCACCACCCTTGAAATATCACAGACAAATCTGTTTCAAGCAATAGTGTACCAGGATGAAATGTGTTAATGTGGATGATCTTATGTTCGCTCTACTTGTTTGTCTGGCTGTTGCTGCTCGTTTTTATTTGTGTGCGTGTGCGTGCGTGCGCGCGTGCGTGTGTGTGTGACAGACAGAGAAGAGAGATTGATTGATTGTACATTGCTTAACGTCCCGACAGCAACAAGGCTTTCTCAGGACGTGCCTGCACTGCTTGTGAAAAAAAAAAACCCACAAAAAACCCCCAGAACATTGAATGTATGTCGCCAGCCGGTCAAATACGTTAAATAAACCTAACACATGGGGCCTAAATAAAGCTAAGACCATTTAGCAACACACATCCAATATCAAGAGCTACAGGCAGTGCAGACAGTAGGGAGAGTTTTAAAAAGGCAAATACAGGTGAATGGACAAAGGGTAGACAGAAACACATGCCCCAGAATAGAGAGAAAAACCCACCCTGTGGGGCTGACCAGGGTGACCCTGGGAACTAAAAAATACCTAACCCCACCCAAGTCCCCCAGAGCAGACCCGGGTGGGGTAGAGAAGAGAGAGACAAAGAGAGAGAGAGAGAGAGAGAGAGAGAGAGAGAGAGAGAGAGAGAGAGAGGGGGGGGGGGGGGTTCAAAAATGAAAGCAGTTTGGAAGTAAAGGGGCGGCTGTGGAAATCTGGAAATGTGATGGATATTATTTTTGCAAGCTAAAGCGCTCAGAGTTATTATGATCCTTTGGGAGGGATGCCAAACGCTGATATTCACGTCCGAGTTAGTTCTGTTCCCCGGGGGGTCATCTTGGTTTCCGTGACCACACCACGCCCTTCCTCCATGCCTCCAGTCAACCAGAGGTAAGTGCGTTAGCATCCAGTCTAAAGTGGCCACCGATATGCAATTATCCGGGTCTATCTTTGCCAGAAACCCCGCTATCACTGCATCCACCTCCTATGCCGTTCAGCAAAAAAGCCGAACGTCACCAGCAAGACGCACGGATTCTCATGAGCCCCTGCGACCGCAGAGGCTCATGAGAATCCGTGCGTCTTGCAGAAGGACCAAAACGATTGAGGGACTGAACCTGAGTGAATGTCTCATAATTCTAGCATTGGTCTGACAACCGCAGAATCCGATATTATGGACTACGTGACGGGAAATGCGGGCGTGTCCAACCAGCTTGACAGGCCACGGACTACAGTGCCGTTTCCGTACTGTCCAGTTTCTTAGCCTTAGTCAGTCCCAGTCATCCCCTAATTTTTCAATTCCCTAAAAAACACTACCGCCCACCAGCTGCACATTTGCCATGCACAAAATAAAAAACAGCACATCACCCGTCTCATTTCTTGGCTATGAAACTGGTTCCTTACCAACCCCACACCCAAGCACAGCTGAAATCAGCGTGCCCCTCAAATCACTACGTCAACGGCAACTCAACATAGGCCCACAATTGTCCACTGGATAAGCTCAGGATGGTATGAATCAAAGCACCAAACATGTCTCCTCTCAGCTAACCAGAAATTTCCAGCAAATTCCAACATTCAGCCCTACTATAAATTTTCAAACAAGACAAAAATTATTTTTTAAAACACCGGTCCTTGCACTGCCTCAACTGCCCAATTTAAATATGTAACATGACCGGACGACAGTAGGTAGGAGAAGGCGCTACCAAGGGAAAGAACTGTGCCGGGTACAGTTCTTTCCCTTGCTGGCGGCTTTTTTCTGCCTTGGACCCGAGCACTAAAAGTAACAGTCTACAGTAGACTAGAGCCGTTTCGCTGTCGGTTTGAAGGTAAAAAGGTACTTTACTGCCATATTATCAGTATTATATTGAGCCACATTTTCCTTGATATAGTGCCGATAACAGGCAGATGTGATTACGAGACACAAATCAAAATGTCCGAGTCGTAAGACGAGGAAATTTTGATTCGTGTCAAGTAATCACATCTGTCGGTTATCGGCACTATATCAAGCAAATTGCAAAATTTGGCCCCATAAAATTCATGTACACAGTCCAAAACAAAACTTTACCTCGCGTCCTTCACGTTGCGGCTGATTGCGGTGTTTAGACAAAATTGTGATTGGCAGACGACAGCATTTCAGACTATCGACTGAGCTCACAGATTTCGTCTGATTACGAAAAACAAATCAGTGCTTTTTTCTATAATTAGATCACAGATAATGACAGAAAGTACCAGCAGGTTTATTTATTTTGCCTTTTCTCGGGTTGTCGCTTACTCTATTGCTAGCGGGCGTCTTGTCAATTTCACTAGTTCAGCGATTCGTTTTGCTTCTTTGCTGGCGTCTGCGTCCGTTCATGCATGTGTATAGGAAAGAAATTTCACGCATACTAAGAAGTATCTAATCACTACTGCATATAAGAAACTCATTAATGTTGCAGTATGAGCACATTTCGCGTTTCCGTTTTGACAAATAGGAGTATCAAGATTTTTTTTTTTTTTTTTTTTTTTTTTTTTGGGGGGGGGGGGGGTGTGAAAAGGATTTTGGGAAGAAAAGTATATCAATAATAATAATAATACCGTTATTATATAGGCGCTTTTTCTCAATTTTGGGCGAATCGACTCAAAGCGCCGCGAACTGAAACCCAACACGCACACTCACGTAACAGACACGGATTTACGCCATTTAAGACAAACACAGTACAAGACAGACGAAGGGCCAGTTCAGCTACTGAAGTTACAGAGATTTTTGATCGCTTGTATTTGAAATTTGTAAAGTGGCCTGAAACCGGTACCAAAGTGTGTGGGGGGGAGGGGGGTGGGGGTGGGGGGTGGAAGAACCGGAGTACACGGAGAAAGAACCCCCCCCCCCCCCCCCCAAGCAAACTCACGAATATTAATTTGCTTGTTATTCAGCATATCAATACATGTGTCAAAGAAGGGAAAACTTTATGGAGTGGGTACATAATTACATACATTAGGAATTCCGTCTCGGTGCTGCGGACAATATAGGGAGCAGCACCATGTCGCCATGTTTAGTCGCCATTTGTTGCTGCTTGCAGGGGTGGAGAACTAAATCCCCCCCCCCCCCCCCCACCACCACCTCTCCTAAACCCCTTCCTCCACGCAAAAAAAAACACCCACTGCGTTTGCAAAAAATAGCACAAGCAGGTGTTGATTATCTACGGCCACGACATTCAGTCTCGAGTCGTGTAACACCGAGTCACAAATCGCTAAATTACATCCAAACATTGAAAACATTGACACCTTACAGATGTCTCGGCCGGCCGGCAAGAGTCACAGATCTTCATGAGCGTCTGCAAGAAACAGATTCTCATTAGCCCCCCGAAGGATGCGGGGGCTAATGGGAATCTGTTTTCTTGCAGACAGTTGACACTTCCATCCCGAAAGGTCTCCCGGCATCGCGAACTGTGCACGACCGATAGACTGCTGCCTAATTCTTCAGGTCAATAAATGGACATACAAGCAAAATACACACAGCAAGGTGTATAGTACAAATCCTAACGGGCCCCCGAAACTTGCAGGGGTTCATGAAGATCTATGTTTCTTGCCGATGTTCGGAAATTCAGACATCATAACTTCTCCTGTGGAAGTGGTCTGCCAGCAACACTGCAAGCTCCCGTCTGGCACTTGCAGGTGCGAGGCCATTTCATGCAATATTCACGACCACGTTGCATTAGGCTGGACTGGAATGAGAAGTAAGCACGCTAATAGCGGTCACAGATGTATATTTAGTTTGCATTACTGCTGGCGATATGTAACATCAGGGGTGGCTGAGTGTGACGAGGCCGGCAAAAGGAACTCTCGGAAGCTGTAGCGTGTGCGCAGAAAATCCCACCTGGAAATGAACGGAGCTGAGGACTTCAGATGCCTTTCTTTGGCCTTTACGTTGTGTTCACTGGCGAGAAGGGAACAGCACCCAACTGCAAGAGGCATAGATTCTCATAAGCCCCCGCAACTGCGGGAGCTTATGAGAATCTATGCCTCTTGCTGAAACGTTCCTGTATCTAACGTTTCTGTTTCTATGAGGATCTATGTCTCTTGCTGAAACATTCCTGTATCTAACTTTTCTGCTTCTATTAGGATCTGTGCCTCTTGCTGAAACGTTCCTGTATCTAACGTTTCTGTTTTTATGAGGATTTGTGCCTCTTGCTGAAACGTTCCTGTACCTAACGTTTCTGTTTTTATGAGGATCTGTGCCTCTTGCTGGAACGTTCCTGTATCCAACGTTTCAGTTTCTATGAGGATCTGTGCCTCTTGCTGAAACGTTCCTGTATCTAACGTTTTAGTTTCTATTGGTACATGTGCCTCTTGCTGAAACGTTCCTGTATCTAACGTTTCTGTTTCTATGAGGATCTATGCCTCTTGCTGAAACGTTCCTGTATCTAACGTTTCTGTTTCTATGAGAATCTATGCCTCTTGCTGAAAAGTTCCTGTATCTAACGTTTCTGTTCTATGAGGATCTGTGCCTCTTGCTGAAACGTTCCTGTACCTAACGTTTCTGTTTATATGAGGATCTATGCCTCTTGCTGAAACGTTTCTGTATCTAACATTTCTGTTTCTATGAGGAGCTATGCCTCTTGCTAAAACGTTCCTGTATCTAACGTTTCTGTTTCTATGCGGATTTATGCCTCTTGCTGAAATGCTTCTGTATCCACGTGCCTTCTACGGGGATATTTGACACTGACTTCACAATGATTTGAAAAACACAATCTGCGTGCACTGGCAGTGAAGGGTTAAGCTTCGCAACTGAGAGTATGAAGAATCTGTTGTAAATGACGTCAAATACATTATAAAAAAATTGTCCCGACAGTCCCAGACAATGAAATCCGATCAGACACCATCAAATGACTGATGCATTAGATTTCAATACATTCAGAGAAATTCACTGCAAATTTTGCGCTATGGGGCAAAAATGTCATCATACAGGCCTGTTTATAAGTAAACTCGAAAATGTACAAAATAATTTGGTAGGTAAAAAAAAGTCATGTTAAAGATCCTAATGAACAGGCTGAAGCCACAGGCAGAGGAAATCATAGCTAAGGAACAGGCAGGCTTTAGACCAGGGCGCAACACAACTGAGCAGATCTTCAACCTGAGAGTTCTATGTGAGAGGTACCTCCAGCACCAGCAAGATTTCTATCATGTCTTTGTGGATTTTATGAAAGCGTTTGACAGGGTATGGCATGCAGCCCTTTGGTCCACCATGAAGCTTTACAACATCAATGCCAAACTGATCAAAGTCATAGCAAACCTTTACAACAGAGCCACTAGCGCAGTCTGCTTTAACGGCAAACTAGGAAACTGGTTTAGGACTACAGTCGGAGTCAGACAAGGCTGCTTGCTCTCACCTACTCTTTTCAACATCTTCCTGGAAAGAATCATGACAGACGCTCTGAAAGATGATGAAGGAACTGTCAGTATTGGAGGCAGAACAATCACGAACTTGCGCTTTGCAGACGACATTGATGGCCTTGCAGGAACAGAGAAGGAGCTAGCTCAGCTGGTAGAAAAGCTGGACAGTACAGCCATTGCGAATGGGATGGAAATCAGTGCAGAGAAGACCAAACTGATGACAAATAACACCAGTGGCATTGGCACTGAGATCATGATTGGAAGCCAAAACCTGGAAACAGTTAATAAATTCAAATACTTAGGAGCCATTGTGACATATGAGGGAGGGATCAAAATCAGAAATACTGTCCAGGATTGCGCAGACAACAGCACTGACAAGACTGAAGACCATATGGAAGGACAGAAACATCACGCTCTGCTCCAAGATCAGACTGATGCGCTCCTTAGTCATCTCAGTGTTCTTGTATGCCTGTGAGTCATGGACACTCACGGCAGACCTTGAAAGGAGGATTCAAGCCACTCAAATTAGATGTTTTCGAAGGCTGCTTGGCATTTCATACAGAGATCACATCACGAACGAGGAAGTGGGAAACAGAATCAGGCAAACCATCGGGCCCTATGAAGTCCTATTAGCCATTATGAAAAAACGCAAACTGAAGTGGTATGGGCATGTCACGCGTTCAGCAGGGCTTGCCAAAACAATCCTGCAAGGCACTGTGCAAGGAGGACGAAGGAGAGGAAGACAGAGGAAAAGATGGGAGGACAATATCTCACAGTGGACAGGACTGAGGCTGGGTGATACGCTAAGAAAGGCAGAGAACAGAGAGGAATGGAGGGAGCTGGTTGCCAAGTCATCAGTGGTGCTCAAACGGTCTGCAAGA
Organism: Semisulcospira habei; assembly: GCA_036245525.1. Taxonomy (NCBI): domain Eukaryota; kingdom Metazoa; phylum Mollusca; class Gastropoda; family Semisulcospiridae; genus Semisulcospira; species Semisulcospira habei. Next base: position 160,120,069 of record BTPG01000005.1, read on the forward strand.
CTACGGGAGATAGATAGATAGATAGATAGATAGATAGATAGATAGATAGATAGATAGATAGATAGATAGATAGATAGATAGATAGATAGATAGATAGATAGATAGATAGATAGATAGATAGATAGATAGATAGATAGATAGATAGATAGATAGATAGATAGATAGATAGACAGACAGACAGACAGACAGACAGACAGACAGACAGACAGATTTTACAAAAATTCTTACAAAAAAGACACACAGGAAAAATAATTTCTTCTTCACACAGACAGAGAGAGAGAGAGAGAGAGAGAGAGAGAGAGAGAGAGAGAGAGAGAGAGAGAGAGATGCGCTATACATTACATGGTTTCCGAGAGCGAATGAGCGATTGTGTATTTCCAATTATCTCCCTTGTGCCACGCGACCATCAATTTCAAAGGAGACCTTCAGACGCCTCAAACCGCATGCCGCACATAACGTCATGAGCCCCTGCGGCTATAGGGCTCATGAGAATCCACGCATGTTGCTTAAAGGCTGGCCACCGCAGGCTGGCATCACCGACTGCTCTTGGCACGAAGGAAACTAAGCGAGAGAGCACCAGCATTTTCACATCATCAGTCACCCACTTAAACCCGCAAGTACATAGATTCTCACGAGCTTCTGCGGCTGCAGGGGCTCACGAGAATTTATGGGTCTTGCTGCCCTTAATCAGCGCCGCGGGGCCACTAACTCTTCACTGATCCCCAGACGAAGAAGGTGATACGCGCTTTAATCAGGCGACTATTTCGGGGTTAACGCTGGTAAAAGTGCCTGTAATTGACAGGTAATGCAAGTGACTCCCAGCCTTCCCAGGACCAAGTTGCATGAGTGAGCTTACATCATGCTATTGCCACGAAGCAAAGGTACTCCGCCGCTATCGCGCGACACCTTGCTTGGTGGCAATAGCAGGAGTTAAGCTCCCTCGAGGAGCGCTTTGCTTAGTGGCAATAGCAGGGATGTAAGCTCATCCACGCAACTGGGCCCAGGTTCTTCGATCTGCAAGCTCTAACAAGCTCAGCTTATCGCCTCTTGATCACAGAAGCACATGAGATACCACATCACACATAATTGTGCTACCCAACCCCAAACTGGCGATACACATGTTTTGCTCATCTGAAGGAGGCTGCCTTTGCGCTTATTGTCTGCAGACCAATGCCCCCCCCCCCCCCCTTCCTTTCAGCTCTATTATTCCCCTGCCCCCCTCCCCCATTCCTCTCAACTCTATAATCCACGTCAAATGACTCTTTACTCCCACTGCGCTCTCTCTCTCTCTCTCTCTCTCTCTCTCTCTCTCTCTCTCTCTCTCTCTCTCTCTCTCTCTCTCTCTCTCTTATACACACACACACACACACACACCCCGCCATACCCTAAACTTGCGACCGGCAAAGATCAATACGTTTATAAGGGGAACTATTGTGCGGATCACATGGAGCGAGCGACCCCTGGTTCCGACAACACCCATGGCAAGCGTGCTGGTCTCTCGTGTGGACAACATAAGTTTGTGTCGCTCTTTCACTCTCAGTCAGGGCCAGAGAGGTCCAGGAGATGGATCGACTTGTGGCAGGAAATGAGATACAGCGCCCGTGGTTTCACATACAGCAGAACCTGTTTTCAGTGCCCTCCCTTGTGAGAGATCACCTGTCATTAAAGACCACTATTTCAACCCGTTTGGAGAAAAGAAAAACTGAACACCACCCAACTGCAAGAGGCACAGATCCTCATGAGCCCCCGCAGTTGCGGGAGCTCATGAGGATCTATTCCTCTTGCGGGAGCCACTTTGAATCCATGTTCTTAGAACATTATGGCTTCTTGGTCTGCACTCACAAACCAGATAGGTGAGGCTAGGGCTGGCAGAATTGTACACAAACCAAGGGGAATCACTCAGCGCTGGACAGACAAACAGTTAGATTAGGGGCAGGGGATCTAACTGTTTGTCTGTCCAGCGCTGAGTGATTCTTTCTTCTTGGTCTGCAGAAACACAGTCTGCCTCAGATGGCACTGTACGGGTTAAGACCACCCTCTCTGGTAAAATAACAATTTCTACTGCAACATCAACTGTTTGAGGTTCACTGCAGCAGTCCCATAGTTACATCTCTCACGTTTTAGAACGATGAATCTGTAAAGGTGTAATCTGAAATCAGAACTGTGCCTGAACGGTCTGACGCCTGGATGAGAAAGAATATGATGGCTAGGTGGTGTAGACGTAGACTTCTTTCTACTTACTCTCCATTGAGGGAGGACCTGCTTAGCTTGATGCTTAGCCTGATGCATTTTGAACTCGTGGGTAGTCTCAGAACACGGGTTGTGCCAGATTACCATGACATTTCATGGGCAGTGCCTGATCAGCTTGGCACCATAGGCGCCAGGCTGATCAGGCACTGCCCTTGAAATGTCGTGGTAGCCATCTCTCGCAGTTGGCACGAAGCGAGACGACCTTTTTCTTACGGCGATCTCTGGTTTCAGACTACGTCGACCTCTTGTGTGGTGATGAGGCGCCAAGCTAACCAGTGACTACCTTTCAGCCGTCATGACGGATCTGGCCTCCGCAGCTAGCACTGGAAACGAGAGAGACAAACAGCTCCCCCTGGTGACTGACTCAACATCAAGTCCTTATTGTCCCAAAAGGGATATACTCTTATGTAAGTTATGATGCGGTAAACCCACCACACACCAGACGTTTCGTGTAATGTGTCTGAGACTACTACATAAACCGTTCGAGCGGGCATCTCCCACGAGGTACAGGCAGTTTCGGTAGCCAGGCGAGACCGCATCATTACAGTAATTGCTCTTGCCACTCCCTAGTGAATTTGAGCTTATTCAATCGCAAACACAATGCGGAATTTAACCCGTTTGTGCATTCAGCCTCCGGTACGATAAACGGCACCGGTGGCTGTATGCACAAAAGGGGTCAAAAAGAGGGGGATACATCTGCACTTGTAGCAATTTATCTGTGAACTTTTGTCTAGCTGATTTCAGTGTATACTGAAGAGCAAATGAAATGCGACCTTTTTTGAACCACCGGAAACAATTAGTGTTTCCGATGATTCCAAAAATGTCGCATTTCTTTTGCAGTTAAGGCGGTGTTCATGTTTGTTTACTCGGCAGTCGAAGGGTTAATCGAATCACACCTTTAATTGATTCCCTTGCTAAAGACGTTTCCTCTGTTTGCCAGAAAAACAAGAGCCCTCGAAAACAACGCAAAAACTGACGAAAACGTGAACAATCTTGTGAGCAGGCTTCCCTTCTTTACTCTGAGAACAAGGCAAGATGTTTTAGCGCAACTGTCTATAGTCGAAATTCCGGGCTGCTCACTGCAAGCGGCGGCATAGATCAAACATTTTCCATGAGCTCCTGCCCTGCGCCGGCTGCGGGGTCTCATGAGGATCTACGCCCTTGCAGAAGAAGGGTCTGGCTGGGGGACTGCTACTTTGATGAGACGCCAAACAACGAGCAGGAAACAGAAAAGCACTTTGTTGGTGGGTCACGTTCTTTGAAGAGCTGCGATCACTTTCCAAAGTAACGACAAAAATAACACAACGGCAACAAAAACAATGAAAACTGCAGAGCATCCAAGATGCTCGCTACACAAGCAACCGTTTCCGTTTTCAGTGTAAAACCAGTGCAGGTAAATTTCAAAAGTGTCCGTTACTGACGTGTTCAATTTGACCTAACACCCCCCCCCCCCCCCCCGCCCACCCCTTTCTGTTACGTGTTAAATCTGACTGACCTCATTGGCTGTCGGTAGCGCTCTTTGTCGCGATGATTCCTACAGGAATCATCGCGACAAAGAACGCTATCGACAGTTAAAGGGTTTAAATCCCTGCAGTGGAGCTGCATGCAACGTGTTTCACACGCGCTGCTTCATCTACTCAAGCGTGTAGGCTAAAACACTCTCCTTTTCTAGCTTCTGTAATTAGTTACCCCTGGACGTGTCGGTCTGATTATGAGGCTGTCTTTAGCAGACGGCAAGGTTTTGCGCTACCAGCCCGCCTTCGCCAACTTCACATAATCTTTTTGTTTTCCCTGGAACCGGTGCCGACCCGCTAGCACATACTCATCTGGTATGCCCTAATCACAAATAACATCCTGAATTTGAGGAACTACATCTGATCCTCAATCAGCAGGGGCTCATGAGACTCTATGATGTCCCTTGCAGGTTGAAAGAACTGGAAGAAGAACTGTACACGACATGACGGCGTTGAGTTGATAAGGAGAAATAAACCTTTTAGCGGCTATCAAGGCACTAGTAAACTCGGCGAAACACTGCTGTGTTTGTATACACAATTAGCTTTTTCTGGCTGCAAAACTGATTGCAAAACAGCACTCTACCACCTAAGACTGTGAAACAGATGAATGCAAGGCCAGCTGGAGGCGCATATTTTCACGAGTACTTGGAGCCTACGCGAGCTCGTGAGGAACTACGTCTCTTGAATATGGGATTACGTCCCTTATTGAAATACGAAAAGTTTCACTCGTGCACACGTTTAGTTCTTTTGGTTATATCGTGGTTTTTTTTTTTTTCTTCTTTTTTCAGTGGTTGACTGCCATCGCCCGTTAAACATGGTTAAACACGACCCAGCAAGCCCCGGCAAACTGTTGAGGATCATGAAAGTCTATTCTTCTTGCTGATGAAAAGATTCTACTCTGGCACTTAAAAACACCTTTTCTCTAGTTGTGTTTTTGTTCACCCCCACCAACACATAAACAGCCCAACAAGAGGCATAGATCCTTACGAGCCCCCGGAGTTGCGGGAGATCATGAGTATCTTTGCCTCTTGCAGATGTCTGACTTTTCTCCACAAGTATGATATGATAAACACACTTAACTTTCCTACCAAGATATTGCCGTTTTCCCCGCCGGGTGGCCAAAGGTGATGCAATCCGTTTGCAAGCCGACTAAACACCATCAAACACCCATGTAATGCTATTTCCCCATTGAGTAAGAAAATAAACCTGACTGCCTGTGCTAAGCATTAACAATTTACGGCGCACGCAAGAACAGTCACCTCCCGTAAAAGCTAACGAAAATCAAACGCCAGACTGTTGCACATGAGTTTACTTGTATTTTGTTATATAATTCAGAAAATAAACCTTCCTAAAATCAAATAGATTATGCGTCAACATCATGGTGTTACAATATTGTGCAAACAATTATATAAGCGTATACTGTGCAATCTTTACCAGAAGTAGGTTGATGTTTTAGCTCATTCAGCCCGGCGCACGTATTTCCCAAATTTTGCAGGCGTCATCTAACGACTGTGAACCTGTTGCAGGAGATGGATCGACCCTGATAACTCAAGGGCAGAGCCAGATTAGCTTGGCGCCGACAGTCGCCATGCTAATCTGGCACTACCCTTGAATTATGATGGTCGACCTATCTCCTGCTGTAGTGCGTCAAGGCTGAATGGGTTAGTCTATAGCGATCAAAACGGCAATCCGATCAACCTGTGACGCCGACGTGGGGGGGGGGGGGGGGGGGGGGGGGGGGGGAAATAATTCACTTTAACTCTTTCTACCCCATCACCGAAATCCCCAAATTTTGCCGTTGTCCTATGAAGACTGCATTGCAGTGCAGGACACAGATCGACCATGATAGTTCAAGGGTGATGCCAGAATAGCTTGGCGCCCATAGGCGCCAAGCTATTCTGGCATCACCCTTGAACTATCGTGGTCGATCCTCATCTTGCTGTGGTTTGTCTGGGGTAGAATGAGTTAAAATAAAGCTCGGATTTCAGCCAAAAGAGATCTGCAAAACATAACTAATCCAACGAATGGCCCTCACTTCCACTAGGCATAGATCCTCATGAGGCCTACAAGTTCAGCTACAGGGGGCTCAAAAGCAGGCACAGATCCTCATGATCCCCCTCAACCTGCGGGCGCTCGCGCCAAGCTATTCTGTCACCACCCTTGAACTCTTATAGTCAAATTTATTTCTTGCAATAGTGTATCAGTATGAAAAGGTTCATTCACGTCCCTGTGTGCTGCTAGGTGATATCCGTCGATTAAAAAAACGCCAAACCTGTGTGCGTCTCTCATCAATGGCCCCAGCGAGCCGCCGCTGAGTTTACCTTGGACCGCCCTAGCATGCTAAAACAACATAAAAGCTCCGGAATAATCAAATGCGCCTGGATCTTTCAGCGAGCGCGCGCAAAATGGGGAGAAAAAAAGAAAAAAGAAAAAGTCATTTATTTCCCATCACAGCGATGTGGCAGCACAACTACACAGGGAAAGAAGTCATTCGCTTCTCATCACGGCGATGTGGCAGCTGAGAGAGGGACGTTTGAGTTTAATCAAAATGAGTTTTTTTTAGCTTGCACAGGACCCATTCAAAGAGGAGGCAATGACATGCAATCTCTAACAGCAAAGAGCTGTACAATGAATCATCTTCGGCAATCTTTCCTTGCATGCCCCCCCCCCCCCTACCCCCACCCCCTTTTCTCCTCCCCCATGAGGATCTATGTCTCTTTCAGTTGGATCGCATTCGCGTTTTCTTGGCAGTGATGGGGAACCTGGATGCAATGTAGCGGCAGCAAGAGGTATAGATCCTCATGGGCCCCCGCAACTGCGGGGGCCCATGAGGATCTTTGCCTCTTGCAGCAACCCTCGCGACAAAAATCACTGCCGACAGCCAAAAAGTGAAACAGGAAATAACGAACGAACGAACGGGTCCTCATCACAGGCTGCGGTTGAGAATTGCGTTTACACGACGCGTATCCATGCGCAGTATTAATTGTATTCCCTTCAAGTCACTGTGAGTATTGTCATATAAATTAGAATTACAATAAATTATATAATAAATTAAATCAAATCCAGACATTTGGTACATCCGACAATTCTCATCGACGACAAGCGATTGGATTACGAGTCGACCGAAAGGCAGCTTCAAACCCTGCTTTACCTCATTCAGCTCTGACGCACTACAGCAGGAGATGAATCGACCATGATAATTCAAAGGTAGTGCCAGATTAGCTTGGCGCCTCGGCGCCAAGCTAATCTGGCGCTACCCTTGAATTATCAAGTCGATCTATCTCCTGCAACGAGTGCGTAGACGTTAGATGGCGCCTCCAAAATTTGGGAATACGACATTGGGGCTGAATGAGTTAAATTGATTATCTGGAAGCCCACGCGGCCCGAGGGGGGCGTCACCGAGGGAGACGTTTTTCGGAGGAGCTGCAGAGGACAGCATCATTCTCCAGAAGGAGTGGAATGGTCATTTAGCTAGCAGACGAGAAGAACATTACCTGGAAGCTAACATTTGGCAGACGACGCGGGTGCGAAGCCACGATACACGCGTGCTGGTATGTAATTTTGGACCTTACGGCTTTCTGCCGTAAGGTCCAAAATCACAGAGCAGCACACACACGTCGTAAAGCGCTCGCACAAATATAAACACAATCTCGCGGTGAACTTCAAAACTGACTATCCCGAGCGCAATTCTCGTCTTCATCAAGTGCCTTTTGTTGGAAACTTGAAATATGATCGGTTTGCCAAAGGTTTTCTCGGCTCTCTAAACAACCATCGGCCGCATGCAAATGCAATCATTGCGAATACTGACAAAACATGTATGTGCTGGTTAGGAATTCGAGCCTTACGACATACACCTGAAAGTTCCATAATCACAGCACACAAAACATATTGGTTTTTATTTTAATCGTTTGGATCAACTGGCACAACTGCACACAATCTGATTCACACTTTTATGTCGACCGACAACTTCACAAGTGAGCTGGCTTCAAAAGCTCGAATGTTGTGCTTTATCAGCTAGGTACCCTGCTAATCACGCATCACCACCACTGTGCAATTTTGGTCGACCAATCTCCCATGATGGTATGTTAAAACTAAACATTACTTAGCAGCATTACTTACACTCTGTCCTGTTAGTTATTGACTGTGAGTGTGAACATGTAGATAATCACAGCTTTCAGTGTCATATACGGGCCATCTACCAGCCCATTCCACCTGCAAGTGGCATACTCTGATGTGCCCCTGCAACTGCAAGTGCTCATGAGAGTCTACGCCTCTTGCTGGCCAAAACCGGCTCCTCGAATTTATATCACAGCCCTGATTACGACTGTGCAAAAACGTTCAGATGGGCTTCAAGCTACTGAGACGGCCATCACAGGCGCGGTCAAAAATCGTTACATGTTCCGCCGCACACTATTATTACATTGGAGTGAACACATTCTACCCCAGGACCGAAATTCCCAAATTTTGAAGTTACCCTCGGAAGGTCCGTATTACAATTCTAGAGCGAGAGACAGATCGAGCATGACAGGTCAAGGGTGGTGACAGAATATTCCGGCACCATCCTTGAACTATCATGCTCGATCCATGTCTTGCTGTGACGTGTCGGGGCTGAATGAGTTAAATCATTGAGGCATAGTTGCACATCATGTCATTACGGTACCATTCTTCGCGATATGCAGTGTTCAAATGGGCCTGTACCAGGCAAGAGAGGGTTAATAGTACGCGACATCTCCTTCACAAATGCTTTACGTACATCTTAAACTAAAGCTGACCGCTAGCGTAACTTGCTTAACTCATTCTACCCCAGACACACAACAGCAAGATAAGGATCGACCATGATAGTTCAAGGGTGATGCCAGAATAGCTTGGCGCCTATGGGCGCCAAGCTATTCTGGCATCACCCTTGAACTATCATGGTCGATCTGTGTCCTGCACTGCAATGCAGTCTTCAGAGGACAACAAAAACACGTGGGGATTTCGGTGTTGGGGTAGAATGAGTTATATGCGGTAAAATGAACGACTTTCCTGCTCTTCCGGTACGTGTCAAAAAAACCCGATAAACGGCAGATTACGTGATTACGTCAACGTGAGCACCGCATCTCTGTCACGCGTCAGCTCCTCTAAGAATTCCACCCACACAAATCACAACTGCCTGCAGATGCCAGCGCCACAATTTAACCGACCACTGCAGAACCTGTCTTGGGCGACCACCCTCTGAGAGATCACCTGTCATTAAAGACCATCTTTCGTGTAGCTGTAGCCACCTAAATAATGGTCGTCAATGAGAAATAGGAGAGAGTACGTGCCTTTCAAGACCACGTCTAAACAAACTGATTCTACTGTGAAAACACAGGTTTTGCTGTAATAACACACGCGCTGAAGAAGAATCCCTCGTGAAATTCCGATAACAGCATAATGTTTCCAGTGTTTAAGTTCTCAAAGGTCGCGACAATCACTGAGTGGTTCCACCACGGGCTTCAATGCCGAAGATTATAGACAAAACCCAGCCAGCAAAACAGCATCGGGCCCACATCGGCCGTAGTCGGCCCGCGCACAGCCGTGCGCGAGCCGACTGCGGCCGACATGGGCCCGGTGATCTTTTGCGTGCTGCGAAAGCCTGATCTTTCTTCATAGGTCTACACCAAGAGGCTGAGATTTTCACGACCCCGAAAGCTCGTAGACAAAAGCCTTTGCAAAGTCTCGTCTCCTCTGCAAAAGGCATAGAGTCTCATGAGCCACTGCGACAGCAGGGGCTCAAGAGAATCTAAGCCTCTTTCGTGTACGGATTAGATCCATTGATTCCCATTTCTCATCAAGTGCATAAGACAATCGCATAACCTCTGCCAAGCCCCCCCCCCCCCCCCCCACACCCCCTCCCCTTCAGCAAGAGACATAGATTTTCATGTGCCCCTGCGGTCGCTCAGTGGGGCTCATGAAAATCTACGCCTCTTGTGGTCATGACTGCACCGATTTACTCCACATCTGCGATCCTCAAGCGGCGAGGGCCAAGGCGAGCGAGTCAAAACACAGGTGAGAAATTCCTGCCCCATAAACACTCTGACGAGCTCAGTGCAAAGCACAAGACAGAAGCTGCTTAAAACAAACACAGCGGTACCGAGTGTCATAACAAGAGTAGGTTGCGCGCTTGCCTGCACGGTGTAACCTTTTCTAAACGCACGCAATTTCTGTCCGGCGTCTCTCCTACAACACAGTCAGCCCCGCTCAATTTTCTCATTTTCAGCACGTGTACATATATTGTGCGTTCTGGTCTGTGATTTTGGACCTTACGGCTGCAATCCGTAAGGTCCAAATCACAGACCCGCACGTGAGTTAGACCTCAAGGCCAAGAAAAGTAACTGAAGGATTACATTTAATAGCCGTCTTCCACCATCTAAGCGCATCATCATCTCGTTGCACTTTGAGCTACGAACAACAGGCGACAGTTGCATGAGCGAGCTCAGTCCTGCGCCAACCACTAAGCAAGGTTTCTCCGCGATACTTAGTGGGTGGCGCAGGACTAAGCTGGCTCATGCAACTGGCCCCTGCAGGTCCATCAACCAAGTGATGACCTAGCTCGCAGGACGCACCGGAGCTAATCGGCTTGGCAATAACATGGTGCAAATGTGCTGGGCACTACCGTACTTGGAAGTGGTGCTGTCGGCAACAGGCGATCGAACGGTGTCAGCGAGTTGACTCTGAAGTTGTGTAAAAGATTTATACGGGGTGGCTGTACAACTACGCGCTCAACAATCGTACAGTCTTGGTGTTTTGGCAAGGCGGCACAGCACAGGCAACGCGGGGGCAGTGCAGGAACAAATGCTTTCAAACAACTCGCCACTGAGAGAGCACAGATAGGTGACAACCTTACTGCTAATGGTGTAACACAACACCAGCCGATCGACCTGGGGTAACTTTGGCGTGGGAAACCGCTACGCCAGACAGTCCTGAGGTCATTTTGGCGTGGTGAACAATGCTAATGCAAAATAGACCAGGTTATCAGTTGCATGCTTAGGCTTAAATCCTGCGCACGCCACTAAGCAAGGTGCTCCGCTACGGCGGAACACCTTGCTTAGTGGCTTGCGCGGGACTAAGCTCATTCATGCAAGTGGCCGCTGGGTCGCTCTGACGCGGAACACTCCTAAGTCAGATCGACCCGAGGACACTGGAGAGTAAAATTGTCACGCCAGAAGGACTCGAGGCACTCTGGCGTTGCAAACTGCCATGCGCATTTACCCACTGGAGTCGATCTGGCGTATGAGTCATCGTGGAATGTTAAACTGACCTCCACGCTAAGTAATGAATCGTATGTAATGATTTATTTCCTCATAATTATTCGTCCCGAGACTACGGTGGTCCGGGTATCGCAGAATGGTGTTCCAGCGCTGTGCGGAATGTGCACTAGGTGCCTATGGAAAGGTGAGTGTTGCTTATGCTGTGATGTACCGCCACATGACAACAACATCGCTCACACAACACACTCCCAGAGAGCTATAGTTGTGCGCTGGTCTGTGATTTTGGACCTTACCAGTGTAAGCTGTAAGATTCAAAATCAAAGCCTGGCACACTTTATAAAGACACATTGTCCTGAGCTACTGACGAGCACGCTACGCTGCATTAAGTGGAATTACATTCGGGCTCAGTCCTGTCATCTCTTTCCATTTCAACAGGCAAAGAACTTCGTGAATCTGCATGATCGAGCTAAAGATAAAATTCTGCACGTCTCTTGCGGACAACTTAACCCATTAAATCCTGAGGATGAATTTGTCTGCTTCGTGAGTTGTCCTATGAAAGCTACATTACAATGCAGGCGATAGAATGACCGTGATAGTTCAAGGGTGGTGTCAGAACAGCTTGGCGCCTACAGGCGGTAAGCTGTTCTGGCGCCACCCTTGAGCTACCATGGTCAAATTAATCTCATTTTAGGGTGTATCAGGGTTAAACAATTCGTACTGATACCATCGGCGTACTGCGCGCGCTTGTATACTCCTTTATTTACCCGTCTGCAAGAGGCATAATCCTCATGCGCCCCCGCAATTTGCCAGAACTCATGAGGATCGATGCCTTTTGCAGGTATATCAGTGGGTGACGAATCTGCGACGTTTTGAGGGATGGAACAGTCAAGGTTCTGATGCATCTGACTGATTCTGCACTCTGCCAAATATCGTCAGGTATGCCTATGCTCCTGCAATCAAACTAATTATCTGCAAGAGGCATAGATCTTCATGAGCCCCCGCACTTTGCTGGTTACTATCTGTTTTTTTAAGTTCTTGACGATTTGGAGATGGGGCTCGTGGGGATCTATGCCTGTTGTTGGTATAATGCAATGGGCGTGGAATCTTTGGGATTGCCGCATGGTCAAGGCTGTGTGATGAGTCTACCTGAGTCTGCATTCCATACTCTGACAGGTACCGTCAGGTAGGCTGTCTGCAGCGGCAGCATGTCGAACCGCACCATCTGTTATCGTTAATAAGATGCGGCATGTCGGTCCCACCCGTATCTTTCAGAGACTTCAACTGGGCACAGAGGTCACCGTCAGCTAGTGAAGGACGAGTTCCTGTTGTACGCGGCTTTTCCATGCATACACGAATAATAAAAACAAGTGTTGCCATTGGCCCGGAACCGCTGTAAAAGATATTCATCGACAATGATAACGGAGAGAGGAGTTGGTAATGAGCTTCGTTAGGTCAAACGATGAACTAACTACCTTTGGTCACATGGTTCTAATGGTACGTTTTTCTTGGCTGTGGAACCGAACCCGTAACACAAGACTGTTGAAGCCACGATTAGTACGATTTGTATCCCCAAAAAATGTTATCCACAGAATATGTTGACAGTGTCCGTGAGTATACTCTACATCGTCGGCTTAATTAAACTGGCCAACCTCGCAGCTGAATATACACTGAAGAGCAAAAGAAATGCGACATATTCGGAATCATCGGAAAAACTAAAGCTACGCTTATACACACGAATCCGATACGAACTCGATCCAAATCCGAAGCGGGTCCGAAACAGAAAGGTTTGTGCAAGTCCTTTTCATGTTTGTGTGTTTCCGTATGCCCGATTCGGAACCGAATTCGCATCCGACTTCAAACGAAAATGACGCAATTTTTTTAAAGGAAAATTGCATCACCGTATCGGGTTCGGATCGTATTCGTATCGAATTCATGCTTATGGAACCGCAGTGTTTCTTTCGATCGTCAGTATATTATACACGCGTTACTGAAGTGCTAAATTTACAGAGCCTTGTAGAAAAGGAAACACTTGGTACGTAAAAAGGTCTTTTAGCCGACGCCAGCCTTAGCTGCCCTGCACGGGCCAGCTAAGGCTGACGTCGGCCCGAGGACCTTTTGCTCATTGGACATCCCCATGGGAGCCAGAGACCTGTGTGCGTTATATCAGAGACCGCAGTACACTGGAGCGGCGTAACATTCAGGCTGACCTGTGTAGAAAACAACAAGTGCAACCCCTCCGCCCCCCCCCCCCCCCCCCCCACCCCCGCGCGAAAAAAAAAAAAAGACTCCACACTGGCAAACCATACAATACGAACAAACGTTTGACACACTGAGACCTAATCTCGATTTTCCAGAATTTAAAGAGTTGCGCTCGGAACACTGCGCCGGAGAAGGCAAGACCGACATGGCAGAAAAGCTCGGACGCCCTCTAGCTGTAGTGTGTCAGGTCATACTGCGCCAGTTACTAGACACGCAGAAAACACGTTCAAAAGTAACATGAGAGAGGAAACAGACGTTCAATAGTTTACTTGTTCCTCATTTAGGTTAGCACATCTCCACCAGACTGGAGGAAGGAAACGCAGTTCAGTTCGACCACGATAGTTCAAGGGTGGTGACTGAATAGCTTGACGCCTGGAGGCTTGGCACATCACCCCAAGAATAGACGAAGGAGACACAGTTCAGGAGACAAACTGAACATGACAGTTCAAAGGTGTTGCCAAAATAGCTTGGCGCCTTGAGGCGCCAAGCTACTCAGGCACCACCCTTGAACTATCAAGGTCGATCAGTTTAGTGTTATAAGAGTGCCAGGGCCCACAGCGTTAACAGACATGCAGAAAGGGGAAAAAAAAACTTTCAACAGCCGCTCAATAGTTCATTTGTCCCTAATTTAGCCGTGGCACATCTCAAAAACAGACGAAGAAAAGGTGGTTATGGAGCTAATTGCACGCTTCTTCACCCCTGCACAAATATGTCTAGTCTTTTGGTGGGTAAAATCAATAGACACGCGTGCATGGCGCACGCCAACATGCACGCGCGCACGCACACACACACACACACACACACACACACACACACACACACACACACACACACACACACACACACACAGAGATTGCGTCTGGAATGGGGCATCCACACAATTAAGTCCAACGCCACAAGTCTCTTGTGCACAGGAGAGACAGAAATATTTACGACCCCAACCTGGCAGCAGATCCTCATGAGAATCCGTAACTGTGATTCACACTAACGCAAGTTTCATTTACATCAGTGTTTCTTAGAAGTTAAAGATTACGGGATTTAAACATACAGCAGAGTGCGCGAATAAAAAAAAAAAAGTATAAAAACAGATATAACGAGGCTTGTTCAAAGGTCCAATCCACACCTTTCTTTTCTGTGAACATCACTTCGCTTATTACAAACTTCGGATATAACAACAACTGTGGAGTCATAAGAGAAGTTCACTGGAAATTCATGAACCCTTTGGATGTCGGTAGCGGTTTTAGTCGCGATGATTCATTCAGGAATCATCGCGACTAAAACCGCTACCGACACTCAAAGGGTGAATAGGACACACAGGCAAACAAGCACGGAGAGAGGGGACAGCCTCAGAAGTGGGTTTACGAGCCAAGCGGAATAATGTAGCGACCTAGGAACGCGTGAAAAATGACAGTCAGGATGGCTGATTTCACCAATGATGGAACCAGACCTCCCGGGCTCCTGGACAATTGAGCCTGAAGACACAACCCCGGAAGATCTACTCCGTTGGGGTATTACGTAAACGAAGCCAATCTGTCTATGTAAGAGGACTAGGTTCTACGGGTCGTGCACTAAACCAATTATCAGGGCTCAGTTGCGTGAATGAGTTAATATGCTGCGCATGCCACTAAGCAATGTGCTCCACAATAGCAGATTTAAGCTCATTCATTTAACTGGTCCCAGATCCTCCCTGGTTCCTGAACAATTCACGTAATAAAATATGAAAATTACCCCATTCTGGTATAGTGTACTGTAAATGTAGCTGATCACCATCTGCAAAGAGGCATTAATGTGCCCCTGCAATCGCGACTGCTGGAGCTCATGAGAATATAATGTCTCTTGCTGATGGAAGCAAATGCCCACGAATAGGAAGTTGTACGTAACACCCTCAAACTGGCGTTTAAATGAATCACACCACAAACAGCGATGATAAATCATAATGAGTCTCCAAAACTGAAAATACGTATCAGAATCAGCGTCACTGCAGATGGAAGCGATCGTGAACAAACTTGCTTTTTTTAACCCTTTGGCTGTCGGCAGCGGTTTTTGTCGCGATGATTCCTGCGCGACAAAAACCGCTACCGACAGCCCAAGGGTCGCCCCAAGTGACATTCTCACGCCAAGGATTAAACTGGATCCGACCTCGGACCGAATATTCATGCGCCTCGCTCGGCGTGTGCCGGGGCTCATGGGAACCTATTCCTTCTGTAGACGGGAGGGTCTGCGAGTGAGCGGCATGAAAATGGTTTAGGCGATCGATAATCAGTCACATCAATCGCAATAAAACACCACCGCTATCGCTTGCCCATCAAACCCATCAAGGGGCTTCGACACCGCTTTCCGCGTAACCACTTTCAGCCCAACAAGAAAACCCCAAGCACCTGCGGAAGCTACAGTGCTTCGTAAACGCCTCAAAACTACAGAAATTGGCGAGGAACTTGAAGCATACTGCTGGACAAATTTGCATCCCTGTCCCCGACGACGACCTTAACTCATTCTACCCCAGACACACCACAGCAAGATAAGGATCGACCATGATAGTTCAAGGGTGATGCCAGAATAGCTTGGCGCCTATGGGCCCCAAGCTATTCTGGCATCACCCTTGAACTATCATGGTCGATCTGTGTCCTGCACTGCAATGCAGTCTTCAGAGGACAACGGCAAAACGTAAGGATTTCGGTGTTGGGGTAGAATGAGTTAACGAACGTAGAGGTTCTGAGTCGTAACCGGGGCCCACACTTCGACAGTGCGTGGGGTATCTATGACCTGGATTTGATACAGGCCATCATCCCTCTGTTATAGTGTATGCAATTTGCAGATGGATTTGGATGGCTTCCAGCCTTCCAAATCCATCTGCAAATGGTATACAATCTCATAAGCCCCTGCCTATCCATGACTCATGTGAAATAACTGAATGTATGCATGTGGCTGATTAAAGAAAGACCCCTTCTTCTACACATTCCCCTCTGATAAAGAAGGTGACCGGAGTTTCATGCAGCAACTGTGATGATGATGAGTGTGCCTGGAGAGCTCGCAATGTCCAACCTGCGTGACTAGCCGCTGTGCAGTGTGCGTGCGATCACTTTCTTCATACGCCGAACAGAGGATCACAGTCCTGCCCTGGGAAGACATGAGACAAGAACTCCATTTTTTAAAATAGGAAAGCGAGATTTTCATTACAACACCACGAAAATCTTCCTTTTCACACACACACAAAACCCACTGACTTTCGCTTCCAGAGAGCTAAGCCGTTGATAGAAGCATTCAAAAGACATGGACTTTCGTAACTTCCCGAAAACACGGGTACCTATGGAGATCTATTTCCCTTCAGAATGGAGCGAGCTCCACGACGGAACGCAGCTGGGTCCACTTTGGTCTGTGCCTGAGTTTTCCGCAAAATGTTTGTGCTAGTCGGTGCTCATGTACTCAGTTTTTGCATGAGTGAACTTAAATCCTGCGAAAGCAACCAAGCAAGGTGCTCCGCTGTCGCGGAGCACCCTGCTTAGTGGCTTGAGCAGGACTCAGGCTCGCTCACGCAACTCGCCCCTAGACCTCACGGCTTCAGGGGTCAGTTGCATGAGTGAGCTTAGTCCTGCGCCAGCCACTAAGCAAGGTGCTGTCGCGGAACACCTTGCTTAGTGGCTGGCGCAGGACTAAGCTCACTCATGCAACAGGCCCCAGGTCGTGAAATCCAATTGCACAGCGCAGCACAAAGCTCCTCGGCGTAATATGTGTGTGAAAATCTCACGCGCTAAGGCACGGATCCAGATGACTGTCCTAGCGTTTTATGTCAAGGCTGTGGTTTCTGTCTACCAACCCCCCCCCCCCCCCCCCCCCCCCGCACCCCTGCTTCTTTATCTTGGAATAACAATTGCATGCATTTTGCGAAAGCCGCATGTGCAGTTGTGACACTGACAACTCCCGCCGCCTGAAGATTCTACACAGTGTGCAGGTCTGTGATTTTGGATCTTGGGCCAGCACACGAAAGCCGGTAAGGTTGGTCAAATTCAGACCCACCAGCACACACAAATGCTAGACTGAGCCAGCAGCAGCTTATGAAAATCAAGAGTTGGCTTCAGGAAGACGGGTCTTGTATGACAAAGATGTTGTTGCCAACAGCTATCACCGCTAACAGCAAACATGCAATTTAAGCTCCCCAAACAGACCCTCCACTCCAGTCCATCTGCAAGAGGCATAGATTCTTTATGAGTCCCTGCAGTTGCAGGGACTCATGAGAATATATGCCTCTTGCTGGCATAGACCGGATCAAACTAATTTGTCTTTGTTTTGTTTTGTTTTTCAGACGGAGAGACGCATCGCGGTTTGAACGTTGGACTGCCACAAACGGAACTGAGATATTGCGAAGTTGTGTTCGAGAACACACAAAATCAAGTCCCCTAAACCGTCCGTTAAGACGCACAGATGTTCACTGGCACTTCAGTTATCGCGAGAGGTTCGTGAGAACCGAAGCATCCTGCGTATAATCTATGGATAATCGCTTTCCACCGCTTGAATCATCTCGGTTTTCAGGCCGAGGTCTAGTCTTCGGAGTTCAGTTCGAGACGCGTGTAGGGGAGGAGGGGATGCGTTTCCCCACTCATCCAGCTGCAGTACTTTGTCGCTAGACTGAGTTTAGACTATGACCAAAAAAAAAATGATGATGATGGGAAATGTAGCTTTCCCATACAGTTTAAACAGCATTAGTCTCGGTATGTCTGTCTCAACGGGCTTGCCAAAACTGTCCTTTCGCTAGCCTGTTCCATCAGCAAGAAGCGCAGATGCATCCACATGACCCCCCCCCCCCCCCCCCACCAACTCCTCACCCCCCCGACTAGCCGCGGGGACTAATGAGGTTTTATTCCTCTTGCTGTCAGGAACAAGCCTGGTTTATATCTGCAGGCTAGGGAGCAAACCAGGTCTGCGACACTGAAGGGCAGATTCCACGACAAGAAAATAACTGAGCTGGTCTGTGATTTTGGATCTTACGGTTGAAAGCCGTAAGATCCAAAATCACAGACCAGCTCTCACACCCTGTCAACCCTTTCTTTTGGCGTCTGCTCCATGCATCCGAAGGCACGCAACTTGCAGGACAGAATGTCAGTGAGTGAGCCAACAAAACACGAGCTTGTCCAACTTGATTCTCCAGCAAACGACCTCCACCGGCAAGATGCACAGACCCTGAACAGTCCCCGCAGACTGCAGGAGGGCTGGTGGACCTATGCATCTCTGCTGATCGAATGTGTATGTGTGCTCTCAGAATCGAACATGGTAATCTGACGTTCAGGTCCATAATAGCTTGGGACGAAAACGATTTCAGTGTCTGGGCTGTGGGAATAACCCTTTTGGCTGTCGGTAGCGCTTTTTGTCGCGATGATTCCTGACGGAATCATCTTTGCAAGAAGAGAAACAGCCCGCTACAAACAGCCAAAGGGTTAATGTTGGTACTGTTCAGTGATTTCGGAACTTACGGCCAAAGCCACAGACCAGAACACAGATATTGAGCGAGAACGCGAACAGGCTGACTGAGGAGGATATTCAGAAAGAAAACAGACAACATCAACATGCCACCAGGATCGTCCGTTGCGAAACACCGAGAAACTTGGATGCATAGATCCACATGAGTCCCCACAACCTGCAGAAGATCATGAAAATCTATGCTTCTTGCACACAACTCATGTGTATTGCCGACCAGAGAGGACGCCCTGCTTGTTACAGCAATGTTGCAAGACCCTGACCCTGACGCTGCAATCATTATTACCTTTCGTTTTCCGATGGCTCTAAATGCATGAGCCTTCCCGCGTCTACATGCAGAGAAGACACGCACAACAATCAAACCGACACCTGCATGCAAGAGGCACAGATTGTCATGAACCCATGCGGATGCTAGGGTTCATGTGACTCTATGCCTCTCGCAGATGACCGAGGGACTCTGGACAAAATCACCCCTCTGCCGCAAACAGTGCGATATGATCTCATTCTCTTCTTCGGAGAGCCCTGCCACAGAACCCGCCGCAGCGTAAATTATCGCACCCGGCCGACAATGTTATATCATATCGTTATACATTGATACAATAAATTATCGCCATTCCCTCCACTCCGCTGCAAAAACAATCCAATCAAACCGTCGTCCATTTCTGTTATGTCGTGGGTTCAATCTATGATGGTGGAGTCTGATTCAATAAGTGTTTCCTCGATGGAAAAATAAAATCTTTCACATTCAGTGTCAAGTATAGGAGATGGATCGACTATGCTATCTGAAGGGATTGCCTGATTCGCTTGGCATCTGAAGGCGCCAAGCGAATCAGGCAATACCCTTCAGATATCATGGTCGATAGTATCGTACATCTACACGTCAATGTTGACGGTATGATTTAAGATGTCTCTTTGCACAAAGCAGTTTTTGTTGAGTGAGGCGATCTGCAAACGTGGAAACGTGCATGCATGCATAACGATTTTTTTTTCTGTGTACATTCCTGTCGCGGTCCTGCGGAAATCCCAGTGATGTAGTGCTATCGAGCGTAGCGCAGTCGACACGTGGTGCTATGGACGCGTAGTTCGAACGGCCATAGTTTTGTCGCCACGTAGTGCTCGGGATACGCAACGCTAACGATCGAGGTTCAGCATTAGGAAACCAGTGGACGTCTAATACAGATGGTCGTCCAGACGAGACTGACTGTACCACTAAATACACTCAACGCACACTCAACAGCACAAAAACCAAGAAACCTGCTGCAGGCGGACTCGTCGGAACCACAACGCAGGACTCAGTTTGAAAGCTCCGAGTACGAGTCCGGGGTCACACTTTAACAAAACATCTGACTCAAACACAGGAAACATCACGTCAACGTTGTCCAGACCTAGTTGGTGGGTGTCTTAGAACCTCTGACTCTGTTGACTTAACCATAATCGATACATATTAAACATCTTCCGAGCAAACTAACCTTCTGGAAGGCCCTGACGCCAGGTCGAAGACTGTGTCTCGTCTTAGTTTCAAGGGATCAGCTGCCTGTGGATGTGATGATAGCAATATGCAAGTCAACGTCCTTCCATTTCCAGTATTCCGTTTCCAGCAGCATGGCTCGCATTCTCAATACTAATTTCCCTACCTCTGCAAGAGGCATAGATCGCATGAGCCCCCGCATCTGCGGGGGCTCATGCGGATCTATGCCTCTTGCTTGCAGCTTGTACCGGGAGTTTGTAACGAACGATCTACACCTTTTCTCCTTCTTCGTCTGGCTGACCCTTCGACTGGAGCGGGCTATGTCTTCAAAGAACATGACGTTGAAAACAATATACCTTAGTACCTATTGGAGACTCCTGGATTTTGCTGGCTCAATTTACATGTATTTTCCGCGTCTAGAGCAGGTCATCGTGTGTTGACTAGGGTTGGTGATTACGATGTTGACAGGAATTAACACGACCGCCCAAGAACTACACCTTTGACCGCTCTTCATCTTGCCAGCTCAGTTTAGATCTATGCTCTTCGTCCGAAGATCATGACTACGTCGACGGGCACTACTGATGACGTAGAAACCACGCTGACAGGAAATAACACGACTTGGGTAGGGTTAAATCGTTGATTGCGTTGCCATTTCAATCTGATTCGATTATGGCCCAGGGGTCGTTTCATCCTCCGCCCAAGTGTGCGGCTTCTCAAATACCAGCAGCTCAAAATACAGGCAGGGAACGACTACCAGCCCAAGGCATGCGTGATTCACACAGCTACATACACAAGCTAGGAAACATGAACTTAGTACCATCTTGCTCTGTGGTCACTCACCTACAGGAGACACAAATATTCTCGTTTTCGATGTCCAGGGTCGGGGACACGACGAAGGCTAGTACCGAAACTTGTCCCCACTAACTGCAAAAGGCGCAGATTCTTATTAGTTGTTGCAGCCCAAAGGGCTCATAAGAATCAATGCAGCATTCTGATAGAGACAGACACCATCTGCATCCTCAAAGCGAGGTAGCCGTCTGGATGCAGGGCTGCACTGAGCTGGCTGTTTCAACTGACTTCTTTCCTGTCTTTTTGAGGACTCCGATATTCAGTCGCGGATTTGAAAGTGAACTCAAATGATATCATCGTCCGAGGAAAAAAGGGGTAAATTCTACCTGTCAGAACCATAGAGTTTCATAAGCCCCAATGACTCATTAAAATCTATGCCTCCTACAGATGGACTAGGACTATGGACGCTGTATTCCGGGAGCACAGACTCTGATCCGATATAGCCTGCAGTGGCACTAATCTACAGGAAAGGAACACGGCCAAGAGCTGACCCACTCTCTGGCTTAACCCCTTCCCTGCCGAGGAAAAAAGTGAACACGATTTAACTGCAAGAGGTATAGATTCTTATGAACCCCCGCGACAGCGGGGTCTCATGAGGATCAATGCCTCTTGCTGAGACCAGTTTGCATCCATGTTTCTCTTGAACGGTGTTGGCTTTTGGTCGTTGAATGCACCAAGATTTCAGAAACAAAAATGTACGTACAGCGTACGCAGGGAAGGGGTTAAACCCTCATGACTCCCTCTGTCCGCGGCTCCATACGATTACACCAACTCTTGCAAATCTACGAAAGGGAATCTTAGTAGAACTGAACACGTCAAAATGCATGCATTTTCCTATACCAGCATCAGCTGCATGATTCAAGATCCAATTAACATACATTGCTGTCCATGGTGAAAGAGGCCACATTTGCACGTCTTGTAAAAGTTTGGCGTCAGGGCTCAAGGATACAAATAAATCTATACACATAATAGAATGCAGGGGCTCATAGGAATCTAACCATCTTACAAAATCAAGACCAAAATGCGTGTGAAGTGTAAAGAAAATTCCAAGAATGAAAGAAACACACTTAGAAAAGACAACTACAACACAACTTCTTACATCATTTTGTTTTTTAATAGACATACAAACAAGGACACACATTCGAATACACAATGTGCTAACTGCCTTTTCTTTGGTGATCGTGCACATTGCAGCACATTGTGTACCTTGTGATGTTTTGGTCATTCTAAAAAAGTGTTTGAACCCGAAATATTAACTAATTGTGTTGCAATTGTCTTTTCTCAGCGCGCTTCTTTCTTCGTTGGGAATTTCTAACCATCTCGCAGACGAAGAGAACTCAGTAAGGAGGCCGCAGGGACCCACGATAATCTACACTCATCCTGCAGGCGGAGAGGACACAACCTAGTGACAGCAAATGCTGGGGCTCCTGAGAATCTATGCCTCTTGCACATAACAGAGGATTGGCCGCGACAATGAACACCCTTAGCCCTATTGCTCTGCGAATGCCAGGTCACATAAAGCAGCTATTGGCGCACACACACACACCAACTCCCTAGAGGTGTCTCGCCCCGGAATCAATCAACACTTTGCTGCGTTTGCAATGATCCATCGACGGAAAACGACGCCCCATCAGCCATTGTTTGTTTTCGCTCGAGTCGTACCCGGAATCATCATCATGATGATAAGAACAATAATGGAAATAATAATAATAATAGAGTATATTACACTGCGCTCACCCCCCCCCCCCCCTTCATGCGTCCTACAAACACCAACTGAACTTACTGAAATAACATGCTTCTTCTTCTTCTCGAACGCCGTCACATTCTCAAAATGAAATCTGTGGTCTTCTGTAGCGCCTCCAGAGGCCCGTACAGTTTCTCTAAATAACATGCTCATTCCCAGGCACACCTAGAGACAAGTCAGAAAGAGGCATAGATTCTCATGAGCCCCGGCGACTGCCGGGGCTCATGTGAATCTATGCTTCTTGCAGACGGATACTTCAGATTTTGCAAGCAACGGCGAGGTGAAGCGACGTGGGGGTTTGGGCAGCTCCGTCTCAAAGGAGTATTACCTCGCACGCGCCCTGTACCAATGTGTAATGGCCGACTGAAGGTCACCCACGGGGGCACATCTCAAGCGTCGTTCCGAGCACCCGCGGCAGCACTAGGGCGCTCATGAGATCGTAGGCATCCTGCTTGTTGAGATCGGCTTCCAAGACAACCCAATGAGCCCTGACAACCTACCTCGCAATATGGAACGATAGCAGTTTAGCCCATACAGCCCTGGCATGCTATGCCAGGGTGTTGATCGACCATGATAGTTCAAGGATGGTGCCGGAATGGCTTAGCACCTGTAGGCGCCATACTATCCGACTCCACTCTTGAACTATCATTGTCGATCTGTCTCTTTATTTTTGAAAACCAAAAAAAAGTTGGAGGCGCTCATGAGGATCCACGCCTCTTGCTGAATCCACTTTGTATCCGTGTTCCCTAGACGACTGGGGATCTTGGGACGTTGAATTGACGGCCATTTCCAAAACACAACCCGCGTCCGCTGTCAGTGAAGGGGGTCTGGACCTATACATACGTATCTGTTGTAAGTTATGCGCGCGACAGAGGCAACAGGCCGTCTGTCTAGGCCGCAGGTGGCAGTTGCTATAGCGGAGCACCTTGTTTAGTGGCTGGCGAAAGACCAAGATCACTCATGCAACTGGCCCCAGGTCGTCTGTCTCGCTGAATCGTTCAGTCGATAGACCCGACACTGGTGTTTTGGAAACTCGTAAGCTTTTATCTTCCAGCGCCGACGCCATATTGCCCAAACTGTTTCACACGTGTAAGCCTTTGGCTGTCGGTAGCGATTTTTGCCGAGTTGATTCCGGAAGGATCAATCAAAGGGTCAATCGTCTTCTAGATACTAAAAACGTCGGCGTGAGATGGGCAAATGTTGAAGAGTAGCGTCTGATTAGCCCCGGCGTCTGAGCGCCCGCGAGGCTCAACTGCTCAACATTGACAGCAAAAGATTCCACGGTTTAAAAAAATCGTCCCGCTACGTACAACCAACAAACAGTTGCGGAACGCGGACAAACCATGAAAGCTCAAGGGCAGTGTCCTGGTCCGCGTGGCACCTGACGAGACGCTAAGCTCTTCAGGCAACCGTGCTAGAGCGTTCGACTCTCGTCCGAAAGGTCCCGGGTCTCAAAATTTGATCCCCGTCTTTGAAATCACCTTCGTGGTGGACAAAAGTCGTTAAGCCCTGAACTGATCTTTAACTTTTTTTTCTTCAAGCAACAAATACCCCTGCGCGTTCGTGGTCGACCAATCTCACATCCGGCGCCAAGATAACCAGACACCAGCCTTGAGCTCACATGACCGAAGATATATCCCAGCAAGCAAAGATCGGGGCGAGGGCAGCCCGATGACCTTTGCTCGCTGGGACATCCCTTCGCTCGCAGAAAAAGAAGAAGACGACGTTCCATCTTTGTGATGAAACTCTATGCTCACGCATAGGGTTCACACAGTAGGTTTAATACGGTACAGTAGTTGTCAGCGGTTTGTTTGTGACGATAGTCCGTGGTGGCACATGGGCCACTTGGAATCTGTAAGACACGGTTAGTACGGGGAGTTTTAGTGAGTTGTAGGCGAAAGCTCAGTCTGTCAGAGATCTAGATACGTTAGTGCGGGCTATATCGTCAGTGGGTACAGACGTGTGTGAGATACCTTAGCCCGTATTCCAAGACTCTGAAACCTAGAATTCAGGTATGTTTTGGATATATGTATTATTGATGGTTACTGTGTTAAAGATAGTATGCGTTGATAGGAGTTAATTTAGTTGTGTAGTGTTGACTGGTTTGGTTCAGTTATGTATGTTTGGAATTCAGTGAGGTAACCGGTGTTTTTCGTATACAGTTATTTACCGAGATGGATAACTAAAGGAATGTGAGGGGTGTATGTCTAAGTTGTTATGGAGGTAGTACGTGGTTAAGTATAGTCTTTTCCAGCGTATGGGATAACGTATAGCGAGAGCGTTAGGTTATAGCCTGTTTCAAGGTAGTGACAGAAATATGGGGGTGTTACGAAAGTAGTCGGGTTATGAAGCACGTGTGTGTATGTGAATGAACGTGTGAGTTATTTGTATCAGCCAGGTTACGTAATGTATCTCATATTATCCAATATGTGTGTTTGTTTAGCAAGTGTTACGATTTAGGACTTTGTTGTTGTTCAGGGGTGTAGAGTGTTCATGGAGAAGTAGTACCTTTGACTTTTCAGCCAGCAGCGCCTCTTGGGGCAGGCGGGAGCACTGGTCTTCACATGGCACTCAACTCTCACAGCTGGCTCCAGGTCCTTTACCTAGCCACACCCCGGTAACCGCTTCTGCTGGCGGGCGAAACGTTGTGAGGGGCTGACGTGTCTTTCAGTCAGTTGAAATACTTGGAGAGGAGACGGGCGCCGCCAAGTTCGCCTAAGCCCATTGAAAGGACTGATGGACAAGCAACAGAATAAGAATAACATGCCGGATCGGTCGGGGCCCGGATCACCAACGACCGCGCACCCCATTGGAGGTCTCCAGGGTGGGGGCGACAAGTGTGTTACTGGAACCAAACCCACCATCAAGCTGCCCACGCAAGGAATAACTATCGGAACTTGGAACGTTCGCACACTCTACCAGTGCGGCAAAGTGAAGGAACTCACCCACGAGTTGAAGCGCTATCGCTGGGACATTGTAGGACTTGCAGAAGTTCGATGGACAGGCTTCGGAGAAACAACAACAGATGAAGGCCATAAAATCTGGTTCAGCGGAAAAGAAACCAAGCACGAACATGGCGTAGCTTTTATCGTAAGGAAAGAGGTGGTTGGAACTGTCATCAGCTGCACCCCCGTGTCAAGCAGACTAATCTCCATCCGCATCTCCGCCCGACCGCACAACATCACTATCATACAAGTATACGCTCCAACAGCAGACCATGATGATGAAGAATTAGAAGAATTTTACGAACAACTGGACAATATCATCAAGAAAACACCTAAGAAAGACATTCTGACTGTCCTCGGTGACTGGAATGCAAAGATCGGCCCTGACGCCTACCAACAATGGGCAGGAACAGCTGGCAAGTTTGGCCTTGGAGAAACAAATGACAGAGGCCTGCGACTTTTAGAGTTCGCAGAGAGTCACCGTCTCACCGTTGCTAATACCCTCCATCCACACAAGAAGTCAAGAACAGTGACATGGCAATCGCCAGGAGGCCTGGTCCATAACCAGATTGACTTCATCTTGCTGCCTCGACGATTCAAATCCAGCGTTAACAAAGCACAAACGAGGTCCTTTCCTGGCGCTGATATTGGCAGCGACCACAACCTCGTCCTTACTAGCCTCAAGTTGAAGCTGGCATTGAAACGAGATAGCAAGAACCCTCGCATCAGATTCGAACTCCAGAAGCTAAAAGACCCGGAAGTAGAAGAGCTCTTCCAAGCCCAGGTGGGAGGCAGATTTGCAGCCTTGGCTACTTTGGACTGCGACGTAGACACCCTTGCTGGAAATATAAAAGAGGTGTTACTTTCTACAGCAGAAGAAGTGCTGGGGAAGCAGAGGAAGCGCAAACAGCCCTGGGTCACCGATGACATCCTCGATCTCTGTGATGAGAGGAGAGCCTGGAAGAAAAAGAGAGGCCAAGACCTCACATCAGCAAACAAGTACAGACTTGTCAACAAGAAGATCAGGAAGAGGATGAAAGAAGCCAAAGAAGATTGGATTGAAGACCAGTGTTGTAGCGTGGAAGAGGGCATGGCAAATGGCAACAGCAAGAAGGCTTATGAAACGCTAAGGACCCTCACCAAGACTCAACAGCGAACAGCCACAGTCATCGAAGACAGCAGCGGCCAACTCCTTACGGAAAACACTGCTGTACTAAACAGATGGACTGAGTACTGCCGAGACTTGTATAACTACAAGGCTGAGCCAGACACCAGCATCCTCCAAAACAACCAGGCTGGGGCCAGGAAGGCTGAAGACCTGCCAGTGTTAGCTGAAGAGGTGGAAGCAGCCGTACGTGGCCTGAAGGGAGGAAAGTCTCCAGGTGTAGACAACGTACCTGCTGAACTGTTGAAACATGGAGGAGAAGTAACAACGAAGGTCCTCACTACACTCTGTCAAAAGATCTGGGAGCAAAAGAAATGGCCAGTAGAATGGACACAGTCTCTAGTGATCCCGCTCCCCAAGAAAGGAAACCTGAAACAGTGCCAGAACTACAGAACTATCAGTCTGATAAGTCACCCTAGCAAAGTAATGCTTAGAATCATTCTCAACCGCCTCAAAACTTTCGCCGAGGAACTGCTGGCAGAAGAACAGGCTGGCTTCAGAGTTGGAAGAAGCACTGTAGAGCAGATTTTCAACTGCCGCGTCCTGATCGAGAAACATCTGCAGCATCAGCGCGAACTCTACCACAACTTCATTGATTTCAGGAAAGCATTTGATCGCGTCTGGCACGACGGACTCTGGCAAGTCATGAGATCGTTCAACATAGAGGAGGGACTGATCCAAATGATAGAAGCGCTTTACAAGAACGCCTGCAGCGCGGTTCTACTTAACAATCAGTCAGGCGAGTTCTTCAGGACGACGATCGGTGTCCGTCAAGGATGCCTGCTCTCTCCTGTCCTTTTCAACATATTCCTGGAGAAGATCATGCAGGAAACCCTCCACGACCACCATACTTCAATCTCTATTGGTGGCAGATCCCTGTGCAATCTTCGATTCGCAGACGACATTGACCTCATGGCAGGCAGCAATAGTGAGCTCCAAAACCTGACAGACAAACTTTCAAGTAGCGCAGGGTCTTATGGCATGGAGATCAGTACGGATAAAAGCAAAGTGATGATCAACACCACAAGCGACAGCAGCAGCAACATTCACATGAATGGCCAAAAGCTAGAGGAGGTCAATGGCTTCAAGTACTTGGGAGCCACCCTGTCCAAAGACGGTAGTTGCATAGCAGAGATCCGTATCAGGATAGGTACAGCAACATCCGCAATGGCCAGGCTGGACAGGATATGGCGAAGTGGCTCCATCAGCTTCGCCATCAAGTACAGGCTTTACAAGTCCCTCATAGTGTCTATTCTACTCTACGGCTGTGAGACTTGGACACTGCTTGCAGACTCGGAAAAGAAAATCCGGGCCTTTGAGAGCAAGTGCCTGAGGAAGTTGCTCCGCATCTCGTACCGCGAGCACAAGACCAACGAATATGTACGGAGCATCGTCACTTCCCTGGTGGGCCCACATGAACCCCTTCTGGCAACCGTGAAACGGCGCAAGCTTGCTTGGTTTGGCCACGTGACCCGACACAACACCTTGTCCAAGACTATCCTCCAAGGCACTCTCGAAGGAAGTCGTCGGCGAGGTCGTCAGAGAAAGAGTTGGGTCGCAAACATAAAAGAATGGACCGAACTCGAGATGTCAGACTTGCTTGCCACCGCCCAAAATAGAACTCAGTGGAGAGCACTGTCTGTTGCTGCTGCCTTTCAGTCCCCCCAACGCCCAGTTCGGGCAAGGGACTGATGATGATGATGATGATGATGATGTTGTTCAGAGTGCTTGTCGGAGTTGGAGCGACGGACGCCGAGACGTCAGTCACCAGGGATCTAATGCGAGGTCATCTCTCCATCTCTTCACTCGGGGAGTGAGCGACCGGTGCCGAGACACTTGGGTCACAGCGAAGATACGGTACGAGCTACGAGGACGTCTACGGTACGAGAGACAGGATGACTCGGGAGCGTACAAAGGACTGGCACGCCTAGACGTGAAAGAACTGAACGTAACCAGGCGAGAACACCAAACAGGTTGGAGTGTGAGAGACTACTACCTAGCCTGGCATTGATATTGTGTATGTGATGTTTGGATGCTGGTAGTGGGGAAGGTGTAGTGTATATAGTTCAATAATCATTTAAACATTCTCTCTCTTATATTGTATAAAAGTTCCGTTAGAAAGGAAGCCCGTGCGTTGTGTTTTACCGCATGAATGCGTCCGTCTGAGTCAGTGGCGGTGTATGCGTCTGTTGTGCGAGAGTCTGTGCGTACGGCTGAGGGCAAGTCTGCGTGCGTTACAATCTTCCGCCGTTAGCGCTGAAAGTGAACTAGCTAACGAGATTGTCAATGCTTTCTGGCATTTCAACTGCCTCCAAATTCAGGCTGCAGCGCTAGCAGGTACCTATGGATTTTTGATTTTCCGATTCTTGGTTGTTGTTTTTTTTCTTCTTCTCCTCTTCTACTTGCAACAATCAGGTGAAGAAAATGGCAAATTCGCTATGGGCGCTGGTCTGAGAGACTGAATGTGCAAAAAACAAAACTCGAAAAAGACTGCGAGGGCAATTAAATGATTTCTAGCTGATTCATCGTTAAATAATAAGATTGAGCTATTTAATGCATTCTTCAAGACAGCAGCCATTAAGAATGTTGACAAACGACGAGATAAAAGGGGGGATTAACCCTGTAATTGCCGGGGCAAAGGAAAACGACGCTCAGCTGCAAGAGACATAACCCGTCATGAGCCCCCGCAGTCGCGGGGGCTCATGAGGCTTTATGTATCTTGTTAGTCCTATGTTCTTTATGCCTATTCTTGTCCCATTTACGTCCGCGGTTTTTCACGCGAATATCGGTCAGTGTGCGGTGGTTTCAGACGCGAAATTCGTGATCACTGGCAGCGGAGGGGTTAAACACATAGGTGCTAATGGGGGACCATTCTCTGACCCCTTCACTTTCAAGAAATACGATCCGACTGCAAGAGACACAGATCCTCATGATCCCCCGCAATAGCGGGGGCTCATGAGGATCTACGCCTCTTGCTAAAAACACTGTTTCCGTGTTCCCTTGACGGCTGAGGAACTTGAAAGTTAAATTCACAATTTAAACACACACACACACACACACACACACACACACACACACACACACACACACACACACACAAACACACACACACAAACACAAACACACACTCAGCGTGAAAATGGCACTGAACGGGTGACAGAATTTCTTGGAGAGCTAGATACGAGCTAGATAAATAAAATTGACTTGACACGAATTCGTCAACGTGTTGATTGACCGATCAGAATGTAAGTTGTATGCTTGCACATTCCGCAATTTCTTTTTGTTTGGTATCGATCGCAAACTGCTCCATGGCGGGGTTTGGTTGTAAAATTATGCCGATACGAATTCTCAATGTTGTCTTGCCTCAACTAAGATTTTTTCTACTCTTCCTTTTACAACCCATATCGCAGAAACTTCTCCAATGTACAAAAGAGAGGGACAAGCAGAAAAGTCTTTAATTTTACGACGTTGTAACGTCATAAATAAAAAGTTGGTCCTTTCTTGTAGCATTAGTTGCGATACCAAGACATACTTAAGTAAGACATACTTAAGATACTAAGAACATAATTACAAAGGTGAAATCGCGAACTATTAACCCATATTGCCTGGGGCATGTCGCATTATCAGTCTTAACCCCATGGCCGCATTTCCAAACTTTTGGAGGCGTTGTCCAACGACTGTGTACCAGTTGTAGCAGATGGATTGATCATGATGATTCAAGGGTAGTGCCAGACGAGCTTGGCGCCTTCGGGGGGCCAAGCTCATTTGGCACTACCCTTGAATCATCAAGATCAATCTATCTCCTGCTGCAGGGTCCTGGGGCTAAATGGGTTAAGATCGTGTTTCTTCTTATTAGCTGGTTCGTTTACTGCCCGCTCTTTCCTGTTAGTTTCACGATAGCAAACATGCAACCTGCTCAAGCTGAAAATGGAATTGTTTCGTTTCTTCTTTCTTTCCATTTGAATGTCAGCCGAGCATCTTGCCGGCAAACACGCAACCGTTCTTAATTAAACCCTCCACTGCCGGAACGCTGAGAGCAGCAAGCAAAACGCAAGAGGCATAGATCCTCATGGGCCATCGCAGTTGCGGGGGCCCATGAGGATCTATGCCTCTTGCTGAACTGCTCTGCATCCCTGCTCCTCGAGCGGCTGGGGCTCCTCGGCGTGGAGTTTACTGAGATCTGAGAAACACAAACTGCGTCCACAAGCAAAGGGTGAGGTCGAAAATGAAACTGTCGACGCTACGTGCGTTGTGTGGCGAGTGCGCGTGTGTGGATAAGGCCATTAGGGATTTGGCGGCATCAGGCACGTGCCTCCCAATACGGCCACACACCTTTTTAAAAAAAAAATTATAAAAAAAAAATTAAATCGCTGACCTCGTTCGCCTGCGGGACATAGATGAACATGTGCACTCTATCCCTGCAGTGCGAGCAAAAGGTCTAATGAGACCTTGCCATACCAGAGAGTCATGAGAATCTATGCCTCTTGCGAATCCATGATAGTCGTGGTCTTGATCAAGATGGCGGCCTCTCTCTCTCTCTCACTCACTCACTCACACACACACACACACACACACACACACACACACACACACACACACACACACACACACACACAAAATAATAAATAACAAAAACGCGCTACCCAAGCCCTCGAGTCCTTGCGACTGCATGGCCTCATTTGAGACTATGACTCTTGCAGATGACACTGGCTTTGATCAAGATGGCTTCTCTAGATGTGTCACAGATGCAGTTTTCACAATCCCTGCCAACACGAGACAAGAGACATAGATTCTCATGAGCCCCTGCAATCGCAGGGGCCCATGAGAGTCTGTGTCTCTTGCACATGGTGCTGTCTTCGTTCTTGATCTCCAGAAACACAAACGCAATTTTAGACAATTCAAGCCAGCCAGAGACACATTTTAATGGGTGCAAAGGACTCGAGATGATCTAAGCTCTCACGGGGCTGATGAGCATCCATCCCCACCGAAAATCTATAAAACTCCTGCTGGAGGCACATGTTGCTGAGCACCCATGCCTACAGGGAAACTGCAACTCCTGCGGAACCCATAAAGATCTAACATGCTATGACAGGAAGTGGATCGACCATGATAGTTCAAGGGTGGTGTCGGCGCCAAGCTGACACCGCCACCCCCGACGTAGACCTCAAAGAATAACTAAGAAAACTTATAATTTCATCCTCATATTATAACGAGTGAAGGCGCGTGGTGATCAGCATCCATGTCTTGCCGACTGAATGGAGTGGGGCTGTACAAGGCTGACCGCGATATGTCCCTTGTGGGGAACTGTCTGTCGATGATGGCAGATTGCATTGGCTTTATCTCTAGAGACACCAGCCCTCTAACCTTCAATCCATCACCCCCCAGCCCCCACCATTTCCCTCTCTACATTTTATTTTTTACATTTACCGCAATCCATCATGACAGGTTACCACATCCCTCCTCTGAGCTTTTTTTTTTTTTTGTTTCTCTCCACAACTTCATCATCTCAACGAAAACAGCAACATGGAATCGAATGACATGGAATTTTGTGATATTATACCTATAATGTCTTCCTTTTTGTAATATAAAATTTATCTTTTTTTTTTTTTTCACACATAAAATCGACCTCCTTTCCAAAAATGTTTTTTGTTTCAAGCGGTTAGAACTGATTATCATACGTTACAACGGAATAATATCATCATCATCGTGGGTGACAGCGTGAAAAACTAAAATGACTGGAAATGGTCCACGGACTAACTATGCCCATTAATCCGTGGCCAGCAAGAGACATAAATTCTCATGAGCCCCTGCGGATACAGAGGCTCATGAGAATTTTTGTCTCTTTCAGATGGAACAGGTTGGCTTAAGGGCTGTTCTGTCTGAACCAAAAGGCAGAAATTCAGTTTTCTGGGATTTCGAAAAAGCTGAAACAGTCTCCAAGACTGAAGACTGTCACCCATGTATTATTATTATTGTTTATATATGTCAATGCTAAACACTTTCATTGCGTCTGCAATCTTAGTTCAATCAACGCAAATCAGCCCATCCTAGGAACATGGATTCAAAGTGCAGCAAAGAGACATGAGTCTTGGTGAGCCCCAGCAAACGCGAGGGCTCATCAGGACCCATGTCCCTAGCAGTTGCATTGAGTGTCAACGTCTTCTCGGCAGTCAAGGGGTTAACCTCATTAACAACAGATCACAACGTCTGACCGGACTAAAAACCTTTAAATCTCGAACTACACTTTTTTTAAGGCCAATCGCTTCGACGTGCCTGGTGCTTTTAAGACAAGCGACACGACAACGTTCCGCATATAAAAGCTCGTCAGAATCATGATTCTATCAGGAAAGGAACACAGGGGCTTGTTTTGACACCAAGCAATCACCGGCAAAGTGTTTTCTCAGGCATGGCGAAAGGGAAAACGTGTCCGTAATGTTCTAGAAATCGATCATGTCAAAGCTACAGACGCCCAGGCAAACTTCCACACAGTACCTCTTCCCCACTGCAAATTGAAAGGTGGATCGACAATAGTACGGTGATGGGTTGTGCCGACCAGCGCAGCGATTAGAGGGAGACAACCAGTTTGCGGGGATAGTGCCTGATTAGTCGCTACCATCGAGAAAACAGGGGCCAGGACTAATCTCACTCAAGCAACTCACCGCTGGACAGTAACGAATAAACACCAAGGCCTCTAACCAACAACAAAAACTCAGACACAAATATAGTATCATGGAGGATTGAACCGTCGGGAAATCAAGTCATAAACTGATGAAGTCTGCAACAAAAGCACTTTGGACTTTGCCTATAACAAGGCCGTATATAACAAAAGTTGGATACAACAACACTTTTTCTGAGATTCCGACTTTTTCCTATACAATTTGCATAGCCTAAAACACTTTTTTAAAACATAGCATATAACGAGGACGTGTGTGTCCACAAGCGACCTGCTATATCGGAAGTTTACTGGTAGCACGTTTCATCTGATTCTGTGCGTCAACAATTAGTTTAACCCATAAAGCCCTGAAAGACGACAGGATGTGGATCGACCATATTTCAAGGTTGGTGTCAGAATAGCTTGGCGCCTGTAGGCGTCAAGCTATTCTGACATCAACCTTGAAATATCACGGTCTACAGAACTGTCATAATATAGACCTCAGAGGATATCTACACACACAGAAATTGATAATGTTGTCCTCATGGCGTAATGAGTTAACACTTGACGTCATAAATTTTAAACGCCAACTACACGATGAAATTGAAAGGTCACCTTAAAATTTGGACGACTTGATCTACGAGTGTGTTAAAAAATGCATGCACTGGTGTGGAGGCAAGTACGCCAGCTTGTACAAGTACACCACCGAAGCCTGATCACCTATTGATTTTATTCATTAGCACTGCTGATTGTTACGTGGTGGAGTCGTAGTCGTAGTATGATAAACACACCAGACGCACGCACGTAAGGTTCTTTTAAATAAATTTCGTTCAGATGCAACCCGTCACACGTGGCTTAAGGGTCAACTGTAGGCTACACTGGAGTAACAGTTCCAACAATATTTTAATTCAGCAATGCGATCTCCACACAATGCATTCCCAAATGCACCAACACTGATACAATGTCTCTTCTGCAAATGTCAACACTGGCGACACAAAGTTCCTCACACAACGTACACCACCGTTACGCTGCGTCTCTCACAATGTACACCCTATACGGGCCACGTACCTACGATAAACTGTGTGTCCCTACAACTGACAATGCATGACAATGTACACACATGCTTCCTAGCACCAACTTTTATAGTAAAACAATTTTCCAGAAAAATCCACCGAATTTACACAACGCAACCAATCAGAACGGAACACGTAACTGAAACTCATAAATGTAAAAAAAAAAAAAAAAAAAACTTTCTAGAATAACTACAATAGTCTACACAAATTTGACTGCTCATTTCAGCCCCAAATCTTAGTGTGTAATGACGTCACACAAAAGTATGGCACACCGTTCACGACCTTTCATAACACGCAAAGAACGGCTGCTAAATTCACGCGCACAGAGAACAACTATGGCTAAAAATAGAGCAGCTTTACTACCGCTATCCTCCGTGCGACTTTGCTAGAAGCTTCCTGACTAAACTTAGCGTATCATAACAAAACCAATTCCGCTATCTGCGCGAACAATAGAGAATCTCACTGAAAAGGTACGTGATACGTAACCATGATAGCTCAAATAAATATCGGATCGTTTCCTACGATTAACACATGCATGCTCTCACAGAACAACACAACCACAATCGTAACACTGATTTATTCATTAGCACATAAAGTAAACTAATAACCTCCACACCCCACGTTCACAGTGATAAATGTGTTTCAGCGTACCGCCGCACTTAAAGAAAGCACAAACAAGGCTATCACACACGCAATGACAAGGACGAGAAACAGTTCAAAGCCATTCCCATCGAATAATGACTTGCGCAACTCCAGAAGGCGTTTATTGAAGACGATGTGCGAGCAGCGGGAGGTGGCTCGGACATGATAGTTCAAGGGTAGTGCCAGATTAGCTTGGCGCCTTACCAGGCGCCAAGCTAATCTGGCACTACCCTTGAACTATCATGTCCGATCCACCACGGGGGTGGGTGCCTCCATAGAGAGTGTGGTAATCAGACAGCGTGCACACGTTTAAAGTCACAAGTTTTAACACCTTAAGTCACGGAAGGGAGGCCAGAGGATTGTGAGATAAGACACACAAAGGCAGAAACAGGCCATCAAATGCGCCAGCGACAACAACAAAGAAAACAAGAAAACAATCGAAGCTGCCAGTCGCCACACTGCGATTGATCATGCGCTGGAAGTGTAACGCCAATATAGTATCATTTTCCAAAGCGTTCAGACATGGTCCAAACGATTACAAATGTAGCAAGTTTATGCGGATACTGAAGGAAACACTATACCTACCCATGTAATCGTTGCAACAACTACATTATGAAAACAGAGCGCCAATTTAAGTTAACCCATATCATTCGGAATACAGCAGTGTGTGAAATAAGTTTGACTAAAATAGTTCAAGGGTAGTGACAGAATAGCTTGGCGCCTCTAGGCGCCAAGCTATTCTGGCACCACCCTTAAACTAAAGACATTGGTTTATATCCTCATCTGTAAGTACTATAATGTACCTTGCATATGGCAGTGTACAAATTTGACGCTTTTAGCCTCAGTATGATATGGGTTAACACACGAAAGCAACCGGACAGCGTCGAAACGATTCAAATAATTAAATGTCGCAATTCTGCGTAGATCATGAACGATGCAGCGTACCAACCATGTACTTGCTGCAGAGGCTACACTGCATACGCTCATCAGCTAAAGACATAATTATAATGCCAATTTAACACAGAAAAAAAAAAATATTCAGACATTGTCTAAACAATTAGAATGCATCGGTTTTATGCGAGTAATGAGCGAAGCAGCACACTACCTAACAAAAACTACTTATCAACGCAAGTGACACATAATAAATTAATAATAATAAACCAAAGAATTCAGCAAATGGTCATATCCGTCAGTCTAGCACATTTTAACCCCTTAGTGCTTGCAGCCACCGGTAACAGTGGCTGCATGCACAAGGGGCTTAAAATGTGGCAATTTCATGAAGATAATACATGAAGCAGCCTTCCTACCTACGTACGTAATCGGAGCAAACCAGCTACACTGTCAAGGCTCACCCCGCTGGAGAGGAGAACAGGCAAGAAGTGTCGCTTGAGCGGGAAGCGCGATTGATCTGATTTCCCGTGTTCGGCTCCGCAGCGGGAAGCTTAAACCCTACATGGCACCCACGAGGAGAGGCACACGAAGGCTGGAGAGACATAGATCCCTCACGAGCCTCAGCAAGCTGCAGTCGTTCGCTTAACCCATTACATCCTGATGTGATTTTTTTGTGTTTGCCACATTTGTGAGGCTGGGTTTTGTTTTTGTTTTGTCCTGTGAAGGGTACGATACATTTCTGGATATAAGTCGACCATGATAGTTGAAGGGTGGTGCCAGAACAGCTTGGCGCCTAGCTGTTCTGGCACCACCCTTCACCTATCATGGTCCATTTCTTATCTCATGTAGCGCAGTGTATCAGGATTTAAAGGGTTGAACCCAGAGACAACATCCAGGACTGGGGATTGGCACTGTACTGCAGCCGATCTCTGAAGCCAACGTGAGACAGAGATTCTCATGGCCGCAGTGACAAAGTTATTTCCGCAATCTGAGGCTGGGGGGCGTGAACCGATCTCGTCAGCAAAAGACGCAACCCTTTCAGCCCTGACGGACTACAGCAGGAGATGGGTCGACCATGATAATTCAAGGGTAGTGCATGATTAGCTAATCTGGTACCACCCTTGAATTATCATGGTCGATCCATCTCCTGCAACAGGTGCATAGTCGTTAGATGACGCCTCCAAAATTTGGGAAATACGTGCGACGGGCTGAATGAGTTAACTGATTCTCAAGACGGAGACACAATCTGCCGTTATTTGCCAAAAGTCATTATGTCCATTCTTGGAGAAAAGCGAAATTTTAATTGTCATACGATGAAAATATCGCTTTTCTAAGAAATGGGCAATGGCTTTTGCAAAATAACGTTGTTGGAGGGGTTTTTTTGTTTTTTTTTACCATCTATTCTTTTCTTCTTTTTTTTTTTTTTTTTTTTTTTTGGGGGGGGGGGGGGGGGGGGGGGGAGCGAGATTTTGATTGTAATATAATGAAAATCACGCCTTTCTCAGAAACGGACACACAGTTATTTGCCAAATAACGGCAGAAACAGATTCTCATGAGAATCTATATCTGTTGCAGGCGTGTTCTGTTGCTTGAGCTCACGCGGATGTAGTCGTAGGGGTTCATGCAAATGTGTAGAGATCACTTTTGGCTGGGCAATTGTGAATGTATGCTACTTGTAGATCTATGCCTTCATGTAGGGTCTATCCTCAGAGTGGCACATGTACATCTGCGTTTTTATGGAGATGGGCTCATCATGAGAATCTGTTACTCTTGCTGACGGGCTCACGCGAGTCTATGTCTCCTTCAGACGGGTCGGGATGGACGACGGCTCCCTTCGTCTGGCCACAGCCACTTCCCAGCCGAGAGAAAAAAAGTGAGCCCCACCCAAACTACTGCAAGAGGCATAGATCCTCATGAGCCCCCATCAGTCGCGGGGGCTCATGAGGATTTATGCCTCTTGCTGAAATCCCATTGTATCCATGTTCTTTCGACGACTGGGGATCGTTGACGTTGAAGTCACGATGATTTCAAAAACACGATCTGCGCCCACTGGCAGTGAAAGGAGTAGAGCGCGGAGCGAGCGAGAGTGGAGTGTCAATATTAATATGCCGGGGCCAGTTGCATGAGCGAGCTTAGTCGTGCGCCAGCCACTAAGCAAGGTAGCGGCGCACCTTGCTTAGTGGCTGGCGCAGGACTAAGCTCGCTCAAGCATCTGGCCCCCGGTCCCTTGCAGCTAATCACTACCACTTTTTACCATTTAGCCACAGACCTACGTCTGTCTGTCTTTGGGTAATGCGTTGGGCATCCCAAAGGACGCAAATGAGGGTGGGGGGGGGGGGGAAGAGAGAGAGAGAGAGAGAGAGAGAGAGAGAGAGAGAGAGAGAGAGAGAGAGAGAGAGAGAGATCTTCCGTTTTCTACGTTCAACTTGGTATCTTTTCAGAGGAACGAAGCGCAGACACTCATAAGCCCCCCCCCCCCCCCCCCCCCCCACACCCCCTTTTGTAACAGCTAAACAATGCTCAGTTACTTTAGGAGGCATTGATCCATCCCCATATACCATAAATGACGGTAAAACCCTTTGAACGGCCTGAGGGACAGACTCTCAATCTCATTACTTTTACAACCGCCAAAGTGGTTTTGTTTTCCTTTTTGTTTTTTTGTTTGTTTGTGTTTTTTGTTTCGGGGTTTGGGGGACTACATACAGTTCATGGCGACACATCGATCATGATAGTTCAAGGGTGGTGCCAGAACAGGCTGTTCTGGCTCCACCCTTGAACTATAATAATCGATCCATCTCCCGCTGCTGTGTAGCCACATGGATGTATCTCGTCATAGTCATACCACACGTGGCCCGGTGTGGGTGGGGTTGAATTCAACACAAGGTGAAGTTTTATTTCAATGTTAGATCAGACAATTCAAACTAGAAATATTACAATGACAACTTGTTGTTAACATTACGTTAAAATTATGCGGATTATGAAAGGTCATCACACACTGTTACACTCATCCTGTATGGGGGGCTGGTTTCGACATGACACAGGGGCTGGATTGCCCCCAACCCAATTCCCGTGCAGCCCAAAGAATAAAAAAATGTATGCATGTTTTCCTTGATTCTGTCTTGTTTGAAAGTGACTATCCTCTGTCTTGTTTGACGGTGACCATAACAAATACTGTACATTGATTCACATCGTAAGAATGCATTCCTCTCCCCCAGCCTGTGATCCTATCCCTGACCTGCCGCTACACCATTTAGGTCAGTTGCGTAGAGTCCGCGCGTGCAGTCCACTGACCCTATGATCTGCAATGCAGACATGGTTACCATCTTGGATTAGATACACGTGTGAGAGTCTAGATCATTAGCGCCAATCTTCTGGTACATCATGGCAACGTGGCCTGCAAATAAATGTATGACTGCCGGCTGTTTTCAAACTTTGCTTTAGTGTCATCCACGAAAGGCTATGAACGTCCAAAGAACAGAAGCTTGTACCTCCTGCAGTAGAAATAAACGCTAGTCTGCCATTTTGGATATTCCGAACTTAAAGCATCTTAGTGGTATAATAGCATCTTTGCTTACAAGCAAGTGCCCATATAATTTCGCTTGTAAAAAAAAAAAGTCTCCTGCTGGTCTGTGATTTTGGACCTTGCGGTTTCCAGCCGCAAGGTCTAAAATCACAGACCAGCACATGAATGATTTAGCTGATACGGCAAATGTGCGGTATCTCTCTTGTTCACGCGGGTTGTGATCATTTTATGCCTGTGCCGCTCAACCTGACATTAGATATCTCAGGACTTGCACAACGACGGGAAAAGGTCGAACCAGGTCTTGTTCACATTTGGACTCCAGCAATACAAAACAGAAACAATGCACGGGAGACTGGCTGGCCCGATTGCCAGACAAAAGACAATTTCGCAACACCGCACCAATATTCTTTTCATGCATAATACATGCAGTGATGATGCACTGCTGGTTTGTTACTTGGGACATAACAGCCGTGAACAACAATTATTATTATTATGATGATGATTATTATTATTATACAGCAAATAATAATAATAATAATAATAATAATATCGTCATCATCATAAATTATAATAGCAAATAATACGTTAATATGCTTCATTGCCCATTGACGGGGGATTCTGTATGGCTATATTTTGTATGGCTGTTCTATTTGCATCAATGTAATGGTGATCGTATGCGATGAATATAAAAAAAGCACACTAGAGGTACCTACGGTATTGTATGCACACGAGGACTAAGCAAATCGTACAATGAATTCCAGACATGTTTGTGAATATGTTGGCAAAGGCCAGGAATTATCTCTGCGACTCTCTCACACAACACGCGCGCACACGTACACTCCCCTCCAAATAACCCTCTCAAACTGAGGCACAGTACATCTCTGTCAGCAAGAGTACATACTGATCCCTTGCGGCTGCAGAGGCCCATGAAAACCTACGCCATTTGCAGACATAAAGTGCTGAGGGACGGACTACGTACATCTGACAGAAAACAAGCAGAGGTAATCTGCCAATGTCCCTGCCGCAGAATCTCATCAGAACTTGCGACTGCGGGGGCTGCTGAAATCTATGCCTCTTGAAGTAGGAAGGAGTTCGTCTGCCCCCCCCCCCCCCCCTCACAAGTGAACGCGATCCAACTGCAAGAGGCATAGATCCCCATGAGCCCCCGCGACTGCGGGGGCTCATGAGGATCTATGCCTCTTGCTGAGACCTGCTTGTTTTCACGTTCCTTGGGCGTTGGGGCTTTTGGTCTTCAAAGGAACTGAGAGTTCACAAACAAAATATGCATCCAGTGGCAGGGAAGGGGCTAGTGGTTACTTTACCTGGCTCGCACTAACACCAAGTACTTTCCCAACGGTAAAATGCTGTCAAAGCACTACGGAGTGCTGAACACAGTATCATAAATTAATAATACGCTTCGTTGTCCAATATATCGTCTGAAATATTGAAATTAGCGGGAATATATGGGCATTTCATATTCCCGCTGTACTGATCTAAGTCGTCCCATCATTGCATCTAAATTTTAACAGTATCAAGGTTGGAAAGGGGGGGGG
This sequence comes from Semisulcospira habei, assembly GCA_036245525.1. Classification (NCBI taxonomy): domain Eukaryota; kingdom Metazoa; phylum Mollusca; class Gastropoda; family Semisulcospiridae; genus Semisulcospira; species Semisulcospira habei. The sequence goes on from BTPG01000005.1 coordinate 160,161,298, forward strand.
GGGATGGGGGGATGGGGGAGAGTGTGAGTGTGTGTGTCAACGTCATCAAAGGAACAACAGCTCGTCTTTTAAAGATTTTTCGCAAGCTTTACCAGCTGTTTTCATCAGGCAATTTACAAATTGATACAGTGTTTAATGTTGCATAATGAAACACGCACAAAGGTTCACAGGTAAAGAAACGTATCATGTTAAGTACTTTTAGCAACATAATATTAATAAACTAAATTAGACAACAGAAAGCGTTAACGGCCCACTACCGCCATAACTGTTCAAATATAGTATATACACTTCTGTAATAACAGATGGTCACTACATACAGGTCTAGTTATGGTTCATGTCGACACAGGACAATCCAGTTCAGCACACGTTGTCTTAATATCAAGTAACCTGACAATGACGCCACTCCGTTCTATAAATACAACGGTCTCATTACGAGAAACGGCTAAAAATAGTTTGACACGCTAGCGGCGGCGCAGAATACGTAAGTGCGATTACGCGTTTGTGTTTGCTGCACGTCCAAACTGCCGTAATTAACACTTATCATTCGGAATACACCAGTGGGTGAAAGAAGTTTGACTAAAATAGTTCAAGGGTAGTGCCAGAATAGCTTGGCGCCTCTAGGCGCCAAGCTATTCTGGCACTACCCTTGAACTAAAGCCATTGGTCTATATCCTTATCTGTAAGTACTATAATGTGGCTTGCATAGGACAGTGTACAAATTTGAAGCTTTTGGCCTCAGTATGATATGGGTTAAAGTTATTATGTGTGTAGTCAAGGCATAATGAACACAAATGGTGCTGAAATGTGTCTTCAGATTTACTCGCAATGGTACTTTATGTTTCCGGTCTTTATTTTGCGCGTGCGTGACTGCAAGCGTGTTTGCCAGTGAGCATGCGCGCGTGCGGAGGTGGGGGTTGGGGTGGGTGGGGTAGAGGAGGGTCTCTATCTGAAGCACTGTCTTTTTTATAAGTAGGCCTATTACTAGGCAAAAGCTTTCATTCAAGTTTAATTCCTCATCTGCGTCAAAACCACCAGAATCACATGCCCTGACTTAATTATTTCACTGAGCGTCCTGCTTCTACACCGAGTGCCCGATCAATCCGTCATCCTTGGAAATACTGATGTAAATGGATTGTCTGCAAGCGGCGTAGATCCTCATGAGCCCCCGCAACTGCGACGGCTCATGAGGATCTACGCCTCTTGCTGGTGCGTTCAGTTTCGCCGCTAGGATCACGTTTCCAAAGTGTCTAAATCAAACGGTGACCTGTCATCGGTGGCGTTTCTCCTAATATAAATTAGAAACGGAGAAGAAAAAAAAATAGAGAGAGCAAGAGAGAGAAAAAAAGACGAAGTCAGACAAAAGTTCAGGATCCGAGGCGATATTCAGATGATGAGGAATAAAAACCCAATTGATCGCGGTGCCGCCAAGGGAAAAACTTTGCCTTTCTGCTAGATGAAACAGGGGTTTATGACAGAAATTCAATACGGCAAACACCGACAACTAATAGATATTGCCAACGCTTCTGCTTGAAAGCATCTGTTACCATTCAGTTTTGTTTCAATCATCTTTGTTTCTACGCTCGAGAGAGTTTTAATCAAAGTTATTGATCTGAGTGCGCAGCGAAACTGTCGTTGTTCCGGGGGGGGGGGGGGGGGGGGAGGGGAAGGGGGGGGGGGGGAGGGGGGAGGGGGGGGGGAGGAAGCGGTTTTTCTACGGCAATTACTTCAAGCTTTCTAATTTACTGGTTTTAACACTTCGATACGTTTCAAATTTAGACCGAAAAGGTGACACTGCCAAGCGTTTAGGATGCAAAGAAATTCACGACAAAAAAGGAAACATGCTTAGACAAGTTAATTACAGCAGTGTTGTGTTGTAATTGTCCTTTCTAAGCGTGTTTCTTTCCTTGATGGGATTTTCGCTTCAGCACCATGCCTATCACTAACTGTATTTTGCGCACCGAATTGCATGATGCCTCAGTTCGCTACAAACGGTGACAGGTACACCGTCGGCATACAATATGTGTTTATTAACTCATTCGCGGCCAGCCGCATCCGGATGCAGCATGCCGCGAATGAGTTAATAAAATAACGGAAAAACGAAAAGACAAACTATCTGGAATGACAAGCACAAAACTTGATTCAGTAAACTGTTTTTCTTTCCCCGCCATTGCCAAGCGCGTCTTTCTTTGTTGGTTTTGAAATTCTTTGCATTTCACACGCTGCGCTGTCGCAATTTAGTCTGGATTTCCACTGGCGCCAGTTTAACCCCTTTGCCCTTCGAGAAAAAGTTAACTCGTTCTACCCCAGACACACCACAGCAAGATAATCATCGACCATGATAGTTCAAGGGTGATGCCAGAATAGCTTGGCGCCTATGGGCGCCAAGCTATTCTGGCATCACCCTTGAACTATCACGGTCGATCTGTCTCCTGCACTGCAGTGCAGTCTTCAGAGGACAACGACAGAATTTGGGGATTTCGGTGTTGGGGTAGAATGAGTTAACACGATCCAACTGCAAGAGGCGCAGATCCGCATGGGCCCCAGCAGTCGCGGGGGCTCAAGAGGATCTACGCGACTTGCTGAAACCGGTTCTTATCCATGTTTCTTTGACGGTTGTGGTTTTTGGTCGTTGAACGAACAATGATTTCAGAATCCAAAAAAATGTATACGTACTGCGGCAGGAAAGGGCCGGGGTTAACTCATTCGAGACGTGCCACATCCGGGTACGCCGCGACATTAAGTCGCGTATCGGACTGCGGCAAACACGCCTGGAACGCATAATTTACACGTTTAGCTACTAAAGGTACGGGTTGGCGCAAACATGAGAGATGGGCGAGGTTAATGCCAATCATTAATCTCCACAGACGCGCGTTCAGATTAGAGCTGGCCAACAACACACGCCTACGATGTGTGAAACATGCGGGGGTTTTATTGTTTATTTCGGTCTCTTCGTCCGGTTTGTTATGGCGTTCGTTTTGCTTTGTATGTATTTTCTTTCTTTCTTTCTTTTAAAATTCGTTTTGGGGTTTGTTTTTCTGTGTGGATTGTGTTTGGCACTGCTTCGTTTTGGGGGTCTGTTTCGTTCAGTTTTGCGGTGTTTTTTTGTGTTGTTTATTTTTGTTTAATAAAACTCCCATGAACACATTCAGCCTGAAGGTCAAAGTTACAAACTTGTATTGCCAGTTTGTGGATTTTGTTTTTGTTTTGCGAAGACTGCATACTGGTCAGGGAGACACGTCGATCGTGATAGTTTAAGTGAAAATGTTTATTTTTCTCTACCAAAGGCGCCAAATAGCAGACGATCTGTGCGAAAGTGTGGCCAATGCGACTCTTTCGACAGAGAAGCTGCTGAATTTACTTCTGTGGACGTGGGGATTTACGCGGTGTGCAACAAAATGTGCCATTATGAAAAACGATGACATTATATGAAACAATAATGAAGCGATAAGAGGTGTGGTTTTTTTTGTGGTAAATTTACCAGGCGTGCGAATTTACGAGGTTCTGCGAAACGAGTTGGGATATGACAATATGATAGAACGGTGACATTAGTATTACATGAAACGGTTATGTGACGTGATAAAGTATTAGACGTCGTTAGATAAAATGACACCTGTGGGTGGGCGCTAGCTTCCATCAGTCGACACGGTCCCCCACATCAACCCTTGAAGAGGACGGAGGTTCGCATTCTGACAGTGCAGATACAGACTAGAAAGTGAAGAAGATTCTCATGAACCAAACCCCTAAACTTGAAGCTCTGCTTGAGTCGACGTGCCAGCAAGAGGCATCGATTCTCATGAGCCCCTGCGATTGCAGTCTCATGAGAATCTATGCCTCTTGCTGAGAGGGAAGGGCACGGCTCAGATTCCATCAACACACTCGAAAGTGCTTCCACCTACCAAGCAAATATCCTCAGCTATCACTACAAATAGAGCGGTGCGTGCATCAATAGTCTTTATGGGATATCTGGCACAATACTTCCTTTCCGTTTCCACAGCAAACTGGCCGAACCAGATGATCCAGTCGCTGACTACAAGTCGCATGAGACGGAAAGACTGTAACCGCTTAAGGTAGTGCGCAGGGCTCTTTGGGAGTCATGCATCCGAGACGGTACGGCAACTGTAACGGATGCTGCACTTGTGCAATCACCACACAAAACAGGCGGCTTATAAGATTACCAGCCAAACAAAACAGGGCGTCTCGCCACAATAGTCTGCCGCAGTAAGCCAAAATATCGAACCGTGTGCTGGTGGGCCAGCAGTTTTTTTTGTACGCGTTAGTCAAAAGTGCGTGCGTGCCTAACTTTGAATGTTTCTATTCAATTACACCTTCAAACAATTGTCCAACTCTTTACAAAACGTATACCTGACAAGCAAAGTCGTGCTACGGAACTCCATGACCTTACGACAATTAAAGCTGCTTGGGTGGGGGTCTGCTGCGGCACAGTTCACTGCTCCGCAGTTCGAGTGAGTCATGAAATCACGACCGGGACCTTTAGGCGGCATGCAACGACATCAGGGCCAAATGAATCAGTGAATAATGATCGATGGCAAAACCCTCCGTAAATGTCAGGTGCTGACTGACGACACACTGACAAACCAACAGCATTCTTTCTCGCGCATACATGCTTACACTTAGAAGTGCAAACGAATGTGTGTGTGCGCGCACGCATGTACGCATGTGCGTGCGCACACACACACACACACACACAAACATTATCATCATCACCACCATCGGTATCACAATCTTCACCATCATCAACAATATCTTGGTAGCACAATCACATGGCCAATTACTGGTCATGAGGAGGTAATGAAATGATTATTGCAGAACACGATTATATGTTTGACTGTATGTTGAATACTGTCGCAACCACACTTACCAGTAACACATTCATCCCTTCCCCGACACTGAACGTATACAGTATTTCTATAATAATAATAATAATAATAATAATTACGGTATTTATAATGCGCTTATCTTATAATAATTATAACTCTAAGCGCGCACTCACAACTCGCGCACGCATGCGCACGCTTTAGACAATGACTTGCGTACCACAAACAGTGGAATACATTACGACGGTCAGCTTGGGGTGGGGGGAGTGTGGTGATATAGTGCTAAAACTGTTGAAAGAGGTGAGTTTTGAGGGCGGACTGGAAGGAGGAGAGAGAGTGTTTCTGACGGAGAGAGAGTGGGAGAGTGTTCCAGGTGGATGGACCGTAGACGGAGAAGGAGCGGGGGCCGAAAGTGTTAAGTTTGGTGCGAGGGATGTGGAGGCGGAGAGGGTCAGAGGCAGAGCGGAGGGAGCGGGAAGGTGTGTAGGGGTGAAGTAAGTTGGAGAGATAGGCAGGAGCGCAGTTGTTCAGGGATTTGTAGCAGAGAGACAGAATTTTGTATTGGATGCGTTGGGGGTTGGGGAGCCAGTGAAGGAGTTTGAGCAGGGGTGTGACGTGGTCGGATTTTTTCTTTCTGAGGACGAGGCGGGCAGCATTGTTCTGAAAGCGTTGGAGAGTGAAAATGGTGGAGTGAGGGAGGCCGGAAAATCTGTGAAATATCTGTTCATTCAACGACCAAATGCCACAACCGCCCAAGGAACATGGATACACATTGAACTCAGCAAGAGACATAGATCCTCATGAGCCCCCGCAACTGCGGGGGCTCATGAGGATCTGTGCCTCTTGCGTTTGGGACACGACTGTGAACGGGTCCAACCGAGGAAGACTAACCAAAATAAAAAGGCCACTAGCATGGGTGTAAATACAAAGATATACCAAATAAAGATCAAAACAGGGTGTTTATTTCTTTGTTTGATATTGTTTCAACTGACCCATGCCTACTTACTTGCTTACGCCTGTCACCCCTCCCAGGGTATAGGCCGTCGACGAGAGACCTCCAGCGACTCCTGTCCTGTGCTTCTCCTTCGATTTTACTCCAGGTGGTTCCCAGTCTCTTGATGTCTGCTTGAAGGTCTCGACGCCAGGTGTTTCTCGGCCTGCCTCTTTTCCTCTTTCCCTGGGGGTTCCATGACAATGCCGGCCTAGTGATACTGGAAACTGGCTATCTCAGACTGTGACCAATCCATCCCCATCTTCTTCGTCCAATTTCATTCTCTGCTGTTATCTGCTCTGTTCTCTCCCAGAGTCTGACGTTGCTGATCTTCTCTGGCCAGTGGATTTTCAAGATTCTTCTAAGGCAACTGTTTATGAAGATCTGTACTCTGTTGACTGTGGTTTTTGTCAACCTCCAAGTCTCTGCTCCATGTAGGAGAACTGCTTTTACGTTTGAGTTGAAAATCCGGACTTTGGTGTGTTGTGACAGCTGTCTGGAACTCCACACTTTTTCAGCTGGAGAAAGGCTGCTCTGGCTTTACCGATTCGTGCTCTGACCTATGCCTAGCCTAACCCTTATCATTCGGAATACACCAGTGTGCGAAATAAGTTTGACTAAAATAGTTCAAGGGTAGTGCCAGAATAGCTTGGCGCCTCTAGGCGCCAAGCTATTCTGACACCACCCTTGAACTAAAACCATTGGTCTATATCTTATCTGTACGTACTGTAGCTTGCATATGGCAGTGTACAAATTTGAAGCTTTTAGCCTCAGTATGATATGGGTCAACACAGTCAACCTATCTCCTGTTGTTGTATGTCGTGGCTAAACTGAAAACAACCAAGCGAGCGAAAGAGTCTAGGGTCCAACTGAGGCCGATGTAATCCCAAAATTAATTTGCCTACAAGGTTCTTATTAGTACCACCACCTGAGCGAGATGAGGATGACTCTGATGAAGATGATACTTTCACACTTTTAATGACAACAATACAGGTTTATGCTTAGGTTGAAGACAGTAAGTCAAAGTCAGACAAGACACAGAGAGAGAGAGACAGATCCCGTACCGTTTGCGACAGTACTCCCTGATTAGACCCACGCGGGGAGCACCCCACAAGTAAACTTCTATTTAACTCATTTAGCCCCCAGGACCCCACAGCAGGAAATGGACTGATCATGATAATTCAAGGCGCCAAGCTCATCTCGTACTACCCTTGGATTATCATGATCAATCCACCTCCTGCAACTGGTACATAGACGTTCAGTAACGCTTCCAACATTTTGGCAAAGCACCCATGGGGCTAAGAGGGTTAAATGAGATGCGTAGAACTTTGCTGGCACTTTGACAGCATTTGAAGAGAAGTGCACGCGTGTACGCCACAAGTAAACTTCTATTCAAATGAGATGCGTAGCATCTCATTTGAATACGTGTACGTGTAGCGTACTCCCGGACTGGGTCTGTCGGGAGTGTACTCCCGCAAAAGGTAGGTACTGTGTAAACTCACCAGGGGTCACGGCAGTACACAAAACGTCGACCACTGAATCCGCTGACGGACACCACGACACAGTGGGCAATAGATCCCGCTGTTGAAAAGCCACAAAAACATACGCCGTCCTGTGTCTATCAACACCCACGATCTCCTATACACCATAATACATGTACATCGGACAGTAGCGGGAACTCAGCTGACTGCAAGAAGTTCATGCCATGTTCATCCACCATCACAAGCAAACACTGAAGTCTCACAGGAGCGTGAAAACAACAAACTCCAACTCCACGCTATGGTCGTATGACTAAATCCGACAGTAGCGTGCAAACAGCAGTCTCAAGACTTCATACACAGTCGGCATCCAGTAGAATGAAGTTAGCAGGCTCCAAGTTAAATCATTGTTTATAAACCGGCAGATAAATGAATCTGATAGATTCGTGCTCCCAACAGCCTCCAAATTCAAGCACTGCTATTCATCATTATTCAAATGAACCTGGCAGAGGCGTGCAGCCAACAGTCTCAATGTTCAAGATACTTTAATTATACTCCATCATACATAAATGAATCTGACAGAAGCGTGTTACTAATACTGGCGATAATCTCAATGTTCAGACGATTACCACACACCATACAATAGCGTGAAGTCGGCAGCCTTCAAGTTCAGGCTTTGTTCATATACAAGCAAAGCGATGAATCTGACAGTAGCGTGCAAGCAACGGTCCACGTCTAAGCACCGATCACACAACTCCGGATGACGCTGGCACTTTGACGGTAATCCTGTAAGCTTCATCAATACCTGCAGACACTGACAGAGTCTTCAGTTTTTACTGTCTAGGGGGGTAGGGGGCGAGGAGGAGGTGGTATCACACATTGTTGGTTAGGTTTAACCCCTTAACTGCTGAGAAGAAGGCAACCCGATCCCGGCCACTGCATGAGGCATGGATCCTCATCAGCCCCGGCAGTCGCAGGGGCTGATGAGGACCTACGCCTCCTGCTGACGCCAATAGGGCAACTAGGGTTCTTGGGCGCCAAATTCACAAACATTCACTGGCAGTGACAGGGTTAAAAGCGACGCGTGGGGGTCGCATTTTTTATTAAGTGTGCCAATCTGTGATCTTGGACCTTTCGGCTATCAAATAACAGCCGTAAGTTTCAAAATCACAGACCAGCTCACAGATGATTGGTGTAGAGCACACATGAAAATCGCATCATCTCCCGTATGCACGTCCAAGCACTAAAAGAACCGATACAGTCTATGCGTAAAGCAACTACCGCTAAATGTGACAGTATGATAAAGCACCAAGAATGCCTCGTCAAAGCCTTGAGCGAGGTCAGAAAACGGCTACTTCCTGTTCTGACAGTGCGTCCGCGATTCTGAGAAAACCAGTTAGTTAGTTATTTGGGTTTAACGCCGAGCAGGCGACTAAGGCCATCTCACGGCGGTCTGAGAAAACCAGTCATTAACCCCCCTTGTGCATGCAGCTACCGGTTCTGCAAACAGCATGTGCAAGCCGGAGGGTTAATCTGCCCTGTTAGAGCAAAAAGACAGGAAGTCTACTTTCGTGAAGAGCGAGATTTCCATCGTAATACAAGGAAAGCATCGCTTTCCTCAAATATATATATGGACTTGCTGTCTTTTGCCTTCACAGGGCAGTAACTTCCCGTTTCATGCGGTCCTGAGAAAATGGATCATCACCCAATTGCAAGAGGTATAGATCCTTATGAGCCCTCGCGACTGCGGGGGTTCATGAGGATCTATACCTCTTGCATCAGCACTCTTTGGGCAGCTGGGCAGCTTTCGGTCGTCTTCTGTGAACGTAGATTTCAAGTTCTGAAACCCCCGTCCCCGTCCCGGGTAGCTGGACTCGCAATCCAGGTAAAAAAAAGACGGGCTTGTTCCATGGCATGTCCGTTGAAAGGTCATCGTAAATCAAAGTGGCACAGTTGCAGTGCGTCTGAATTGATCAGTGTTCAGGTCGTACTCCATAGGTAATAGGATTTCCCTGCCCCCCCCCCCCCCCCCCCCGCCCCATAACCCGCCCGTCAGAGCCGTTCATTATCACTTTTGTGCCGTGGACGTTAAACCCCGAACTAACCAACCAACCAAGTTCTGAAACAAAATGTACGTCCGTTGGCAGGGAAGGAGGGGTCGTCAGTAGTACAGCACATGACTTGGACTCACTACGTACTTAACATAGGCTGCATATGGTAGTCAGTGCCGGCACACGTGATTGATCGAGATAACCAGGGTCCGATCTCCCTGCACCGCGGACACAACGCACCGTAAAACCGCCGCGTGTCAAAATGACAGAGGCCTCGTAAGCCTGTATGTTATTGACCTGCTCAGACAGCCATGCCGAGAACTGAGACAATCGTCGCCCAGTACATATCCTCCTGTATCGACTGCCGATACGGCCGACAGTCGGACTGTAAGGCTTAACCCTTCGGTTGTCGGTAGCGCCTCAAGTTGTCGCGAAAATTCCTAACCTTTTGGCTGTCGGTAGCAGGCATCCTCGCGACAAAAAGCGCTACCGAATGCCAATGGTTAACCCTCTTGTGCCTGCAGCCACCGTTACTGTTTACAGTACCGGTGGCTGCGTGCACAACAAAGAGTTTAAAGCATTCCTGTGTAGACTCTATGGGGGTGATTGTCACCAATACGTTTACTGACTTCTACGCTAACAGTACGCAATAGGTGTTCGGGCCGACGTCGGCTGGAAGACCATCTACAAGCTGGAATACGATCATCGCACACGTACCCCCGACCACCACCACCACCCACCCTCCCACCCCCTCCCTCCACCCCAGTTGAGCCTACCTGCATGAAACGATGCCTTGTGATCGAGGGGTTACGTCACACAACACAGTCACTCCCCACCCAGTCTCGCCAGAAAGCAACACTGAATCACGATCATTTCAACCCGACACTGGCTCCCCCACGTGCTACTTGATTATCATGGCATCATAATTATGATCATTACTGATCACGGCCGGAAGCGGAATCACTACATATAAAAAAAAATCTCACAGCGGCAATATCAGCTAAGCTAATTTTCAAAACCAAATCACCTCACGGAAGTCTTGTAGGACGGACAAGTACACGACTATCAACCGTGTGTTCCGGCTCGGTTCTACGTCCAAAACTGCGCGCGAGCAAACTACACGATAATGTTATTGTAGCATCTTTTCCGAACTGCCGCTGAGTGTCAGTCCTCAGTCCAAAAGCGTCGGTCGACAGGGGTGGCTTTATGAGGAACCTATTGATGGATCATATACAGTTACTGACACACCGTGTCAGTGTAATTCTCAGTCTTCGACCGTCACGAACGGCGGCTTCTAACACGCCGCCCTCACCACTACCGATGGCGGCCTTTTCGGAAACTACACGATTATAAGAATCCCTCCACACTGCGTGTACCTCTCGTCACCAACGGAGGCCTCTGTGCCTCCACAATGTGTAGTCAGTTCTCAGACCCCCAGTCACCACCACGCTATCGGTGGCCTGCCGAGGACAGAAGCCTAGTACCCGACCTCCGTCGGTGGTCACGGGCGCTATCTTCTACCATCAGCACCAACGTCAACAACACCCCACGCCGGTGGGTAGTGGTAGTAGTATCCATTGCCCGTTCCCTCACACAATCCACACACACGACAGAGGATTTCTCACATGGCGCCTTCACTCCGCATCACGCGGCGGCTCTCTCCGCACTCGGCAAGCTCCGGCCTCCATGGATTCCAAACACAGTCCTAACACAGCTTCCTTCGACTGCAAGAGGCGTGGATTCTCATGAGCCTCTGCGTCAGCAGGGGCTCATGAGAATCCAGGCCTCTTGCAGGAGCGAACCAGCATCATTGTCTCACCAGTGTCTCAAAAATCGCCCTCTGCTCTCTCGTAAGGAGGGAGGCGGTGGTTTTGACTAAGCCAGTGGATTCATTCCGAAGGGAAATGCCCGGTGTTGCTAGCAGCTGCTCATCCAACGCAACAGCATTGATCAGTCGTCGTGGAGTGTGTGTGTGTGTGTGTGTGTGTGGTGTGCGCGAGTGCGAGTGTGTGTTGCTTTTTGGTCTGGCAATCAGACAGGGGCGGGTCTCTCCGAGCACACACTGCACAACTACAACAGCACACCACTGCACGTGTAGTAAACGCTATTAATACGCAAGGATAAACCTTCATGCCTGCCTCTCAGTGTCGCCGGTGCCAAATCATAGGCAGTGGGACACTTATGTCTGGACAATACATCTGTCCAAATCGAAGGCGCGTACAGTGCGTGCATTGACCGCTCTCAGTCGGAGGAAAGTGGGTATGAAGCCGGCATGATATATATGAGCATGACCCCCTCAGCCTACAAGGCACACGAGCCACATCTATGATCATCTATGTCACATCTATGCCTTCAGCCTTCCTAACTTGAATAACGGTGCCCAACTAACGGTGCGCAGCACTTGCACTGATCCCTCTCAGTCCGGAAGCGAAACATCAATGCCATGCTTTTTACCCCTAGTCTGTCGGCGGTAGCCATATAGTTTTTGGCGCGATGATTCCTGCAGGAACCATCGCGACAAAAACCGCTACCGACAGTCAAAAGGTTAATCCAGCAAGGCGCCATAAATCCCTTGCCGCCAGCCGGCTAACCAACCAACCAACCAACCGGGTACATTTGGATCTATGCCTGGTGCAGCCTTGGCTTTCTCAGTCAATCGCCGGTGTGAAATTGACGGTAATGAACCCGGAGAGGTGTATTATCACTCGTTACCCTCTGAAGACAGCTGATACAATGAAGATCTGTGCTGCTTGCACGCTGATCGCATCCAATAAAGGAACGAGTGCCGCACTGAAGATGCGTAAGTGCATTGGCCCCTCTATGTCGGACGACGAACGTGGGTATGATCTTATATGAAAGACGAATGGAGCCACAATCTACTCATGACCCCCCCCCCCCTCCCCAGTAGCCTGCAGGCTTTATTATCCCATGTAACCCCACGGGAGCATCATTTTCCCAGATCAGTTTTGGATGTGTCACCTAACGTCTATGTACCACTGAGCTGCAGGAGGTGAACCGAACATGACAATTCAAGGGTAGTGCCATATTAGCTTGGTGCCATCAGGCGCCAAACTAATCTGACACTACCCTTGAATTATCATGGTGGATTCATCTTCTGCTGTAGGGCGTCGGGGCTACTAATGGGTTAAGATCTATGCTTCTTTCACATTTTCTGCTTTCTTTGTAGCAGCCGGCGCAAATGTGGAACTGTGTACGTGCAGTGACCCTCATTAGCGGTAAAAACCCCAAGAACACGAGTGTAAACGATGCCAACAAGCAGCATAGGTCCTCTTGACTCGCCCCCGCGAGATGCGGGGACTCATGAAAATCTATGCTTCTTGCTGACGGATGGTTGTAGGAGTAAGTACTAACTAACGTAACGTGTGTAACGGTACCAGTTCGTGTCTTATCCGCCCACCAACACCAATCATAATAATAATAATAATTACGGTATTTATAATGCGCCTATCTTATAATAATTATAACTCTACGCGCTAACTCACAACTCGCGCACGCATGCGCACGCTTTAGACAACGACTCACGTACCACAAATAGTGAAATACATTACGACAGTCTGCTTAGGGTGGGGAGTGTGGTGGTATAGTGCTAGAACTGTTGAAAGAGGTGAGTTTTAAGGGCGGACTGGAAGGAGGAGAGAGAGTGTTTCTGACGGAGAGAGAGTGGGAGAGTGTTCCAGGTGGATGGACCGTATACTGAGAAGGAGCGGGGGCCGAAAGTGATGAGTTTGGTGCGCGGGATGTGGAGGCGGAGAGGGACGGAGGCGGAGCGGAGGAGCGGGGGGGGGGTGAAGTAAGTTTGAGAGATAGTTAGTTAGTTATTTGGGTTTAACGCCGAGCAGGCAACTAAGGCCATCTCACGGCGGGAAGGGTAAAAATCTGGTCAGCCAGACTAAAAGAAAGGTCTTAAGACATGATGTAAATATACCTTAAAAATATGTCAGGCTAAAATGTCGCACAAGTCTTTAAAGAAAAACGTCGAAAGACTCTCAAAAAGGTCAAAATAATAGAAACATCATAATCTATAAACGCTCAAATCTTATTTAAAATATGGCACTCCCTCAGAAAACTGAAGATCTTGTCCGGGGGCACATCCCGGAACAAAACCTTCAAGGAGTCTGCCGTGAAATGTTTATATCTTGTGTCGATTAGATCAGCACAAGACAACAAAAAGTGTTGAACAGAGTACTGCTCGTCGCAGGCATAACACCATGGACGCTCCTCCTGTTTAAGTAAATAAGAGTGCGTAACATACGTGTGGCCGATGTGGAGCCGAGCCAGGACAGTCTCCTCACGGCGGCTGCCGCAGCGATAAGGTAGACCGTCGGACAACTTAGGAAGGGCTTCATGCAGCTTGTTAGCTTCCTCTTTGTCCCACTCGGACCGCTGCCACTCACGGGCTATGTACGCACTAGCCATATGTCTAAAATCACTATAAACAGTCTGTGTGTCAGGGACAGGGACAGGGTCATTGCGGGCATCGTTGGCAGCAGAATCTACGATCCTGTTGCCTTCGATGCCCACATGCCCTGGCACCCAAATAAAAATGACGTCATAATATTCCTTCATCAAGTCCGCGTGGAGCTCTCTGATCTGCACCAGCAGTGGCTGGTCATTTCCCGTGCCCTGAAGGGCCTGCAGGGCAGAAAGAGAGTCAGACAGAATCAGGAAGTTCCTTTCTCTAGATCGATAAGCTGCCTGAGTGCCAGCAGAACCGCCTGCAGTTCCGCACTAAATACAGATGAGTGGTCTGGGAGGCGGTGCTTAAATGGGCGTCTAGGATGGCGAGAGGACACTGCGGCCGCAGCCACTCTCCCATCCTCAGACTTTGACCCATCGGTATAGATACGACAATAGCCAGGAAAAATTGAAAGCAGTTCATTGAGGCTCTGTTGGTATATGGCTGGTGGAGTAGAGTCTTTCTTGTGGGCAGTCAAGTCCAGCAAGATCTCAGGAACTGGTAAGAGCCAAGGTGGAGTGATGTGTTGCAGGGATTCCGAAACTCTGTCCAGGTCCAATCCGGCTGCCTGCAGATGAGGTCGGACACGAAAAGAAAGTGGACAGACAGCTCCCGGATGGGTATCGTATATCTCTGCAAACAATGGTTTAAAAACACAATCATAGGCAGGATTGTCTGGATGGGCCTTCAGTTTCAGAACGTAGCTGAGCATGACGCGGATGCGGCGGAGCTTGAGAGAAGGCTCCCCTGCCTCGGCATACAGACTAGGAACTGGAGACGTCCTGAAGGCCCCAAGACATATCCGCAGACCCTGATGGTGAATTGTGTTCAGACGCTATAGCACAGACTTGGAAGCTGAGCCATATACCACAGAGCCGTAATCCAGTTTGGACCGAACAAGGGCCCGGTACAGACGAAGTAAGACAGTACGGTCCGCACCCCAGTCAGTACGACCGACGACACGAAGAATGTCGAGAGCCCTCTGACAAGAGGTTCTAAGGTAATTAATATGGTTGCGGAAGGTAAGTCTTTTGTCAAAAATGACCCCCAGAAACTTTGCCTCCTCGGCCACCTTAATTGGCACTCCAGCAATGCTCAGGCTAGGTTCTGGAAAATATTTCGTCTGCTTAGTAAAATGCACACAGACAGTCTTGGAGGGCGAGAACTTGAATCCATCGGAGACACCCACCGCTGGATGCGATAAACGCACAGCTGCAAACGCCTCTCAAGGGACGCAAGTCCTCGACCACGTGCGCACAAAGCAAAGTCGTCAACAAAGAGCATTCAGAATCATCCTTGACGGCCTTTACAATGTTATTAATTTTAATACTAAATAAAACAGGAGATAGAATGCTGCCCTGTGGGACACCCATCTCCTGTTCAAAGGAGTCGGAGAGGGTGGAGCCCACACGGACATGGAACGATCGGTTAGTCAAAAAATTGTGAATAAAAACGAGCAGGCGCCCTTTAAAACCCATGTCCAACAAGTCAGACATTATGCCATACTTCCAGGTAGTGTCATATGCCTTCTCAAGATCGAAGAAAATTGCATCGACATGCTGCTTGTTGACAAAAGCATCTCGAATAAATGATTCAAAGCGGACTAAATGGTCAGTTGTACTACGGAAGCGCCGGAAACCGCACTGGAGGTCTGTGAGGAGACCCTGTGACTCAAGATGCCACACCAGGTGGGCGTTGACCAGGCGCTCCATAGTTTTACATAAACATGATGTCAAAGCGATAGGCCGGTAGTTGCCCGGGTCGGAAGGATCCTTACCCGGCTTGGGGATCGGTACAACCAAAGCCTGGCGCCAAGACGGCGGAAAATGACCAGTTCTCCAGATATGGTTAAAGGCCTTGAGAAGTACAAGGAGTGACCTCTCAGGCAGATGCGTTAGGAATTGATAGTGGATGGTATCTAGGCCAGCAGCAGTCATTACATTTCTGCAAGGTTTGCTGCAATTCTGATAATGTAAAAGGGGCATTATAGTCTTCTGAGTTATCGGACTTAAAATCACAAATACGAGACTCTCGCTTCTCTCTCTGGAAGAAGGGTGAATAATGCTCTGTTGAAGAATTATGGGCAATGGTGGAGGCAAGCAAATTGGCCACAGCTTTTTTATCCGTGACCAAGCTGGCACCATCTCTAAGATGGCCGACAGAAGCCGAGCCACCCCTGCCCCTAATTCCTCGAACAGCCCTCCATACTTTCTGGGACGGAGTCCGAGAAGTTAAAGATGAGACGAAGCGTCTCCAGGAAGCACGGCGTTCACGTTTAAAAATGTAACGGGCTTTCGCCCTCTGTCTTTTAAAGGTTAAAATATTCACTTGCGACGGAGTACGGAAAGCACGTCGCTGAGCAGATTTGCGCGCTTTTTGGGCCTTGCGGCACTCCTCATTGAACCATGGTACTCTCGGCTTCCGAGGGACTGATGCGGAAGTTTTAGGGATGGTTTCACCTGCTACGTCCATCAAAATAGTAGTAAAAGAAGAAACAGGTTCTTCAGCTGACATGACCACCTCCTCTGTAATACGAGACTGACAGAGAGAGGCGAACAGAGGCCAGTCAGCTTTCTTGAGATTCCAGCGCCCCACCGGCGGATCCTCCTCACAGCTGACCGATGACAGGACTACTGGGAAGTGGTCACTACCACACAGGTCGTTGTGAACCTTCCAGTCAAAGTCAAGCATGAGAGAAGGATCACACACAGTGAGGTCTAGAACAGAACTAGATCCGGAACCTGAGTTAGAGTATGTAGGTGAACCATCGTTAAAGACACATAGGTTAAGTTGAGAAAAAACATCTTCTAACATCTGCCTCTGCCATCATAGTGGTCACTACCCCAAAGGTGAGCGTGACCGTTAAAATCCCCCATGAGAATAAAGGGAGGGGGCAGTTGATCTACTAAATTAAAAAAAATCATTACTACAGACCCACAAGGATGGTGGCAGGTAAATACTGCATATGGTTATGGTCTTCTTCAAGGTAACCCGAACTGCGACAGCCTGAAGACAGGTGTCGATGCTAACGGGGCTACATAAAATTTGGCTACTAATGAGAAGAGCCACTCCACCCGAGCGCCTCTCCAAATCAGAGCCTTTATGTATAACGTTAAAACCATTAAAGGACACAGGGTCAGAAGTCTTCAGGTAAGTCTCCTGAAGAGATATTACTGAGGGGTTATAGCACTTGACTAAAAGACGTAATTCCTCAAAGTTAGCTTGAAAACCACGACAATTCCACTGAAGCAGAGAGTCCATGATTATGTCTTATCTGGGGGTGCGGAGTTTTTCCCCCCTTTTTCCTTTGCCTTGGAAGGAGTTGGAGAAACAGAGGGGGGCTGGCTCACAGGCCTCCTCTGGTTCTTAGGAGATGAAGGGGGTGGAGCTGCCGCAGCATCGGCAACGACAACTTCCACTCCCTCCATCTGCTCCTCCAATGCAGCATATTTGTTTTGAAGGGGGACATCAGTGTTCCCCTTCTGGGCCCGTGCGCACGGCGGTCCCATAGATTTCTTATACTTCTGGTACTGGGCAGCGGTCCTGCCGCTAGAGTTAGCGGCCTGAGAAGGCTGACCAGAGCCAGAAACCTTTGGCGTTGAACAACTAGCAGGTTTGGGTGGGGGCTGAGGCTTAGGAGCAGCAGAAGGCGGTACCACCGGACCCCGTAGCGTCCGCCCTCTGCGTTCACTGGCTCCTAGTCACCACCGGAGGAGGGTTACTCTCCAGGGGCGAGAGGATCCGAGGCTCCGCCCCCAACCAAGAAGTTGGGGTTTGACAAGAGAAGTCTTTGGTGGGGCGCTTGCCTGCCACCGCAGCACTGAAAGTATACACAAAGTTGTTATTTGAGTTTGGCGCAGCCTCAGCTGCACCAGGGCCATCGACCAGTTTTTGGGTGTCCGCAAAGGACAGCCCCTTCTCCACACGCACCTGCTGAATCCTGCACTCGGAGATCCAACGAGGGCACTTCTTGTCCGAAGCCATATGCGCCCCCTGGCAATTCACACACAGGGGGATGGCTGTGCAGGACTCAGCAGAGTGTCCGGGCTTAGTGCAACGGGCGCATAGAGCCTCTGCCTGGCGGCATGTCTTCTGCCCATGGCCATACTTTTGGCACTTAAAGCACCGGAGGGGGAGCCTGAGGGACGTACTTTTTCACTTTCAGGGAGTAGTAACCTCCCCAGATGGTAGTAGGAGCTGTGGGGGTGCCAAACGTCAGGATGATGGTAGGGAGACGGATCTCCCTACCACCTCGTTTGGAAATGAAGCGCCTGACTTAGGTCACCCCCTGTGACTTAAGGTTCCGTACAAGTTCATCTTCAGATAGTTCGGCCAATGCTTGATCTTTAATCACTCCTCTAGAGGAATTCATTGTTTTGTGGGGAGTGACCTCCACTGGAGTGTCTCCGATGGAGGAGAGCCTCAGTAGCCCATTGGAGTGTGCCCGGGTACGGCACTCTACCAGCAAGTCACCAGACCTGAGGCGCATACCTATTCACACTTGTTTGATCTGATCAGCTGTTAGCTTCTCAGTGTGATTTTAGCATAAGCTCTTATAGAAGGGAGCGGAGTCATTGTCAAATTACTGATGACGCCGCTCCCTTCTATAAGAGCTTATACTAAAATCACACTGAGAAGCTAACAGCTGATCAGATTAAACAAGTGTGAATAGGTATGTGCGTTTGCTGCGTATCCCAACTGTCACAGCTTATTGTAGGTGCGTCGACAAGGCATAATAAACACAAATGGTGCTTAAATTTGTCTTCAGATGTATATACATCATGGTACCTTAATTTCCGCAATGCATGAGAATGTCATGGGCATTAAATTATGGCATACTCAAAAGTCAACCGGGCACCAGCCATTGCTGGCCAGAGCAGAATGGGAGTGATGAAGCAAAACACCCAGCACATTTTATCTGCATGAGTCATAGATTCACATGAGCGCATGCAGCTGCATCTAGACTTATCACAAGCAATGCACATCCTGCTGACCATGACTGGTTTTGGATATATCTTAATTATAGCTGTTTATCCGAGCACAGTGAATGCCTGTGAAAGCAAAACATCAATAACTGTCCTGGATTGAAAACAAATGGCCTGACACTTAACCCTTGGGCTTTCTCTGGAGGTGATTCCTGTGCCATTTGTGGTGTGGATCAACCCTGATATAATTATATGAGTTGGACGCTGTGGTAAGAAAACAGGAGTTTGAAAACAAGTAATACTGAACTAGCTGCAGCAAAAAAGTATTTTACTTTATGTTGGTGTTGTAGAAGAAAACAAAAAATAGGCGTGACTGACATAAACCCACTTATGCATGCAGCCACAATACTGTAAACAGGATTGGTGCCTGTATCCTCAAGGGGGTTACATAAAGCAGTGTGTGCCTTTAAACCTGACCAGTTCACAATGGAATTCCCATCTGATCATCAATAATACATACAACATGTACCGTTCCTCACTACATTTGGGTGCGGCGGGCCTAATGAACCTTGCAGAACAGACACGATCAGGTGCCATTATTCAGACACGACCAGGTGCTATTATTCACAATCAACAACTTTTCAGTTCCAAGTTTCCGGCATCTTTTATGAGTGCCACATGACAATCATGAACAAAACAATGTGCACCTCTGTCTTTATCAGCAAAACCGCACAGTCCTACTCTCTACAGCATTTTGCTGCATGCACACATTCATATGCACACACAAGCATGCATGTGCCAAAAATATTAAGGATCTATTGTACTGATATAGGGTGCACTGGAAAAACTAGTACTAGTAGTAGTGTGCATTGGGCATCACAAATCGTGCACCGAGCTTATGACAAATTACAGAAATGATCACACTGATCACAACACCGACACACGCCCACACACAAACACACATATTATCTGTTTGTATGTCCAGTGCTGAGAAATTCCCCTTGGTATTTGTACTGTTCTACCAGAGCTAGCCTCACTTATCTGGTTTGTGAGTACACACACACACACACCATATGTTTAATTGTTATTGTCACTGCATAGCATGGGGCACAAATTTATGCCCATGTAACACATACATAATGGGGTACAGAACTGATGCCGTGTAAAGAATGTTACCGAACACACACAAGCACTCAAGTGCACGCGCGCGCGCGCGCGCGCACACACACACACACACACACACATATTTAGGAAAGAGTACAGATGGGGGAAATAGCGATTGCAGCGCGCACTAGGCGTGACGACTATGGCTGCAATCCTCTGCTGAAGTGTGGTATTGTCTCGTTATCGATCCATCTCCCATGCCTCCCAACTGCAAGACGCATAGACTCTCGTGAGCCCCTGCAGCTGAGGACCAGGCGGGGACTCATGTGAACCTATCCCTCTTGCTGGTCTGGAAGGCAGCGGTGTTGTTCGCTTCATCTCTGTGCCTCCGTCGGACTAAGAGCGTCATGGAATTGCTGCTTGCGACTGGTATTGATCTTCAGTCAGACCATTAAAATCTGCAGCTGCAAGACGCGAAGATTCTCACTTGCCCCTGCTGCTGCACGGGCACATTAATCTACCACAATAAGCAAAGGCCCTCGTGCCCATGACGTCTGCAGTGGCTGTGCGCGGTCCGTCATGGACCCGAAGACGTTCTGCTACGTGGAACGCCACTTGCGGACTGGGATCGGTATAATTTACTTCACTGCAAACCATAAGGGGGAAGGAAAATTGCCGAACCATGAGATTGCTATCGATCCTTCAGTCAGTTCCTTCCATCTGCATGACGCACAGACTCTCGGGAGCCCCTGAAGAACTACTAGAGGCAAGGGCTTCGAAAACGTATGCCTCTTGCCCCTTGCTAATACGCTTGCACCTCGGACAGAGACAATTATCGCCATTTCAGAGTGTGACAGCTCAACTCGGATGCACGGGGCCCATCTAACAAATTATAACTCTTGCTGCTTCGGATACGCTAAGTCGTCCGGAGTTAAAGCATACGACTGGTATCGATCCGAACCAGACCACAGAATGTGTGTGCGCTCAGCCCAAGACACACACGCGCACTACGCAGCGTGAGAAGGCGCGAGGGTCGAGGGCTCCTGCAATTAGGGGGGGGGGGGGGGGTGTTAAAATATGTATTACATGTTATAAGCTTTACGATATTAGTGCTTATAGTGAGTGAGTGAGTGTGTGTGTTTGCGCGCGCGTGTGTAACTATCGTGATCAATCTAACTCCTGAAGTGGTAAATGGTCTTCAGCAGACCACTTTCAACCTTGGTTATTTGGACTACTTGGATCAATAAGTTGATTTAACTCGTGCGCGCATCAATGCAAAATACAGCAGAACCTGTTTTCAGTGACCCTGATCACCTGTCATTAAAGACCATCCTTTTAGAGGCAGTGGCCACCTTCATGATTGTCTTTAATAAAAGGTGACACTTTTTGTCCTTCAAGGCTTCACTTGAAAGCAAACCTGTCTCTTAACCCATAAAGCCCTGACATGCTATGACATGATCTGGATTGACCATGATAGTTCAAGGGTGGTGTCAGAATAGCTTGGCGCCTACTGGCACCAAGCTATTCTGACACCACCCTTGAACTATCCTGGTCGATCTCTCTACAGAAATGTGACATAGACCTCAAAGGATATATTTAAAAAAAGATAATTTCATTCTCGGGATGGAATGAACTAAGACTTCTTTTTTCTTGCATAAACGGCAGATGCTCAAAACAAGTTCTAGTGTGCTCTCATAGATCTATGCGCGTTCACCGTTGCATGTGTACGCATCATTTTGTGTGCGAATGCCAGTTTATGAAAAATTCTCCAATATGCGCAATAAGAAATACAATACTGCATGCCCCAATCAAGCATGCAAGGCAGTCTCGTCCTCAAACGCAGCCCATTTCCCCAACCATATTTTCCCCCAACGAGATAACCTAATCTTGCCGCCCATGCGAAAGACTGACTATCAAGCATAGCCAGCTCGACAGCCGAAGAGAGAGGACGGTTTTTTCCGCTCTCTCCACACAGCTACACCGCACACAGAGTCAAGCAAGCAAGCCAGCAAGAGCGAGCCTTCAGTCACCGACTAACAAGTGTACGGCCTACCGCACAAGTCAAAACCACCCGCCACAACGCAAGCGGCCAGAATGGACAAGAGGAAGAACAGAAAGAAGACCAACCGACAACAGGCGGAAGAGTTTTCTTCCACCCTCCCCAAAGAAGCCACACCACAGCAAACGGCCCGGAGGGAAACAAGGAGCTATCGGCCCCCTCTGTCGCCACCGATACGGCCCCCGGCGCGCCCATACCTCGACCCACAGGCCAGCTGGACACCGGAAGGCAAAATAGTCGTGAGACCGTTTGCCTACCCGCCACTCCCACCTGATCTTGCCGGGATGCCATCACCCGAATACATGCGACGGATGATGGAGGAACGGGTGGCTCCACAGAGCCCGTATTACGGCCAGCAAGAAGAAGAAGAGGAACCAACACAGGCCCCTCATCAACATCGCCCCCAGTCACCGCCCCAGGAGACGGAGACCGAAGAGTCACAGGAGCCGGACTCGGAGCCCGACACCTCACCCTCCCCGCCGCCGGTCATCCTTCCGGAACACATTACCCGGAAACGGCCGGCATCGTCTGTGGAGGAAGGGACCCGGCTCCGAAGTATTGACTTCACCGACCTAGTAGTTCTACTTCAGGATGCGGTGCCTGCCATCGTGGCGTCCAAGGAGGACACCTACCACCGGGCATTATTCGCCGCTCGATGGCTGGTTCACACCGGGGCCATCGATGACCTCCGCACTTCCTCTCTAGAGGAGTCAGCCAGCCAGACCGCCACCACCACCTACAAGGATGAAGAAAGCCAGGCGAAGCCGGACCAGACATCTGTAGGGACGGCAGCGGCTCCGGAAACGGAAACCAAAATGACAGAGACCAACACCACCACCATCAAGCACCAAGGGTGCAACACCGCCGCACCGACCAGTGAAGAAAGGGGCACCACCACCGATCAAGCTCCACATCAGCCGCCACAGCCAACCACACACCAGTCAACCAGCACGGATCCACACCGGCGGCGGCGCTACCGGCCTCCAAAATGGGTCCGACAACAACGCCCACCACTCCTCCCTACGCCACCTCCACATCTCCGCCTGCCACCGCAGCACAGACACCCACCGCGCCCGTTCCAGCGCCCAACCCCCCGGCCCAGGATAGACTGGCCACCACCACCACCACCCAACCTCCCCAGACACAGCCACCACCAGCCACGGTTCTGCCGGCCGCCACCACCACCACCCCCGCCACCACTCATCCAACACCTCCTAGAGTGGCTGGCGAACCAACTCCCCCCAGCCTGGCGATAGCAACGGTTCCCCGGCCACACCACCCGCCTCCTTCACCACCAACCACCCGGCCCCGGCAACAACATCAGCCACGGCGCAACGGAGCGGCAGACAGACAGTGAGACGGCCCTCCCCCCTACCTTCCCCTGGCCCACCCCCCCCTTGGACGAAATCAGCGAAAGCTGGAAGTCCCGATCCCGTTTAAAGAATCATCATCAAGACTGACTATTTTTGTGCGAAACGGTGTTGACAATTACCGCAAGATGAAAAATGCAACAGCAGCATCGCAAACACAATTGGCCAGCTCAATTATGCAACAAGGCTGAACCAGGAAATGCCGAGGTGCAACACCTTACACTAGTTACACAGCATTTACAGTTTGGATACACGGTAGTAGACGTTATCTTCAAATTTTAACACTACACATTCCCTAATTCTGAGAGTGCAAACGGTGCTGAGCACTGCTAGCAAGAGGCATAAATTCTCATGAGCCCCTGCAGATGCAGGGGCTCATGAGAATCTATGCGTCTTGCAAATAGACTTGTCGCGACTTCTCCTTCTAACAGTGTTCACAAAGCTGATCTTTCGTAACACTGAAGACGCACAGGCTTTTTCATTAGCCCCTGCTGGCACAGAGGCTAATCAGAATCTATATCTGATGCATAAAGACTGGTCATGGACTTCAGCTTCAACCTGAATAATATTCTCCCTCTGAGAGTGTAAATTGGGCTAATTTCTGTTACTGGGCTAATCTCTGAGCAAGAGGTGCAAATTCTCATGAGCCCCAGCAGTTGCAGGGGTGCATGAGAATCTATGCCTCTCTCAGACCGACAGAGCCAGGCTGATGAACTCTACCGCGTGAAGAAGCAGAAAAAGACAAATTGTATCAAGTCCCCTAAGCAAGACATGACCAATACTGTTAACGCTGAGCAGGTTAGTATCGACTGCCTTCTGGGCCAGGACAGAAAAGAGAGGTTCCTTGAAGTCAATTCTGATGAAATTACAGAAACAAATCAAATGAGAGTAAGACGGAAAAATAAAATGAAGGTTGCAAAAAAAAACTGCTGCATTGCATGTGTGTGTGTGTGTGTGTGCGTGTGTGTGTGTGCATGTGTTATGTGAGAAGGTGTGTATGCATGCAAATACGGGACTACATGATCATGATCTTACAGAACAGTACTTACCACATGACATGTATAAATTCATTAACTCATTCAGCCCGACGGCCGTATTTCCCAAATTTTGTAGGCGTCATCTAATGACTATGCACCAGTTGCAGGAGATGGATCGACCATGATAATTCAAGGGCATGCCAGATTAGCTTGGCGCCGACAGGCGCCAAGCTAATCTGGCACTACCCTTGAATTATCATGGTCGACCCATCTCCTGCTGTAGTGCGTCAGGGCTGAATGGATTAATATTGCATCAAACATGAAAACATACATGGTGACAACAAGTGAAATGAGAGGAAGGGGGTGGGGGTGCACCAAGAATGAAGGGAGGGGCCTTGGAAGACACCAAGCGCTAGTCTGGACCAAACCATGAACTCCAACTCCTACTACAAACTATCACTAATCAGGGCTGAACATGTCACCCACAAGTTTGTGGCACTAGACCTGATAAAGTAAACCACTGACTTAGCCCTGACACAATATAACAGGATGTGGATCCATCATGATACTTTAACCCATTACATCCTAAGGATGATACTAAATATATTGTTCTATGAAGGTTACATTACAGATTAGGAGATAGATCAATCTTTTTTGTTCAAGGGTGGTGCCAGAATAGCTGGGCACCAAAGATGCCAAGCTATTCTGGCACCACCCATGAAATATCATATTCAATTTTTTTTTCAAGCAAAGAGTGTATCAGGATGAAAAGGGTTAAGGGTGATGTCAGAATAGCTTGGTGCCTCTACCCTAAGAGCAACAAGTCTCCAGACCCACAACCGCCACAGTGGGCCCCCTCATGACTGCTCGGGCCCACAGCAGCTGCCTGAGGAATTATGCTCAGTGGATAGCTGCAAAGCTATTCCGACACCACACTTGAAATATCATTGTTGCGCTGTCTCCTGAAAAATGTTGTTAATCTCAGAGGACATCTCCAATATCTGATATCTGTCCTCAGTGATTAATAGGTCAACCCTTAAACCCTTCATAGCACGTTTTGTCGAGGTGATTCCTCAAACCTTGACAAAAAGCGTGTTGGACACCTACAGGGTTAAGTCAAGACTAAATACATGCAGGCAATGCCTTGTGCATAATTTGTCATGACCGTACATATTTTCACAATGTTAAGTAATTTTGACACTGGCAACTTTCCCCCCACAAATTTCACTTGTGGCTGTCACTTGTGCAGTAAAAATCTATTGAACCTAGCAACAAACCAAGGGAAGTAATCACACACACACATATATATATATATATATGCCAACCTTCCAGCTGTGCTGCTGCTACCAATCGTTATGAATGAACCTAAAGACATGAAGACAATGAAATTAAGCATTCTTCCCACCTTTGAATATGCAGATTCCCAAATTTGGGGATCTGCTCCTACACTTGAAAGCATTGATCCTATTCCTTATTCTATTCAAATAACAACCCGGTTCACAAAGGATATCCCTCGCACTGGGACCATATGGCGTTGAGGCGCGTCCCCTGGGTGGTGGATAGGGGGTCCCTCGTGAGAGGGGTGCACTGAATGAAATAAGGTGCCATGAACCAACATGGTCTAAGGGAAGGAGACCCCGACAGAAAACCCCTGGTCCTCCTAGTAAGGGGGTTGGGCGTGGTGGTAGCTTCCCCACCCTGCAAATAAGGAAATAGCTACAGAAACGCTGATGAATAGACAAACAGCAATTCCTTTCCTGGAGGAGGAAGGTTCTTCTACCAGAAGATTTATGATGTCGTGTGGTGAATGCCAGAAGTCTTCGGAAGCCACAGGACTGAGCCGCCTCTCTCTATCCAGGGACACAATCATGGGCACATTGAATGTCAAGACCATGTACCAGAGCAGCAAGGCCGCCCAGATAGCAGCGGAAATGCAAAAGTACAACCTTGCCCTGCTAGGTATCAGTGAAGCCAGATGGACGCAGTCCAGACAGAAAAGGCTGTTAAGTGGGGAGATGATTCTGTATTCAGGTCATGAAGAGGAGAATGCCCCCCATACAGAAGGTGTAGCATTCGTGCTGTCACCAGTGGCACAGAGAGTGCTGATGGGCTGGGAACCTCTTGGGCCAAGAATTATCACAGCAGCCTTTAGAACTAGGAAAAAGATTAAGCTCAACGTCATCCTGTGTTATGCACCCACAAATGACAGTGACGAGGAAGAGAAACAAGAGTTCTACGACCGACTCGAGAGTGCTGTGGACAAATGTGTGGAGCGAGACATCACCATCGTCATGGGCGATTTTAATGCCAAAATAGGAGAGGACAACACCGGATATGAAGAGGTGACAGGGACTAGGGGAGATGAGTGAGAATGGGGAGAGGTTTGTAGACTTTTGTGCTCTAAACAGACTTGTCATTGGAGGCAGCATCTTCCCACACAGAAGAATACACAAAGCAACTTGGGTCTCACCAGACCATACTACAGAGAACCAAATAGACCATATCTGCATTAGCAAGAAATTTAGAAGATCCCTTCAAGATGTTTGAGTGAGGTGGGGAGCAGATGTCGCCTCACACCACCATCTGCTTACTTTAAGAATAAAGCTCAAGTTAAAGAAAAGCCGCACAGAGACAACAAGAAGACAGCGCTATAATGTAGGCCTCTTGAGAGAGACTGGAGTGAGAGAAGAGCTGAAACTGGTGCTGTCCAACCGGTTTCAAGCGCTACAGGAGCTAGTAAATGAAGAGGAGGCAGTCACCACAGAGCAGCAGTGCAAGGCAGTTAGAGAGGCACTGAACTCAACCTGCAAAGACACTGTGGGGTTCAGGAAACACAATCACAAGGACTGGCTGTCGACACAGACCTTGAAGAAGATAATGAGGAAGCAGAAGAAAGCAGTTGTCAACAACAGTCGCACGAGAGCAGCCAAAGCAAGGGCACAGGAAGAATACTCGGAAGCCAACCGCAAGGTGAAGAGGAGTATCAGGGCAGACGAGAGGGCCTACACAGACAGCCTGGCAGCAGAGGCAGAAAAGGCAGCAGCAACATGAAACAGCTCTACAACATTACCAGAAGATTATCGGGCAAGTATGGCCATACAGAAAGACCAGTAAAAGACAAAGAAGGCAAGCCTATTGCAGACAGAGCAGACCAACTCGACAGATGGGCCGAGTATTTTGAAGAGTTACTGAACAGACCCACCCCACCCGACCCCCCAGACATCCAGCCAGCAGAGACTGACCTACCCATCAGCTGTGACAGACCCAGCCGGGAAGAGATCAGAAGAGCAGTGGCATTCTTGAAGAACGGCAAAGCAGCAGGGCCAGATGGCATCCCAGGGGAGGCTCTGAAAGCAGACCTAGAGACAACAGTAGAGCTGCTGTACCCACTGTTTGGAAAGATCTGGGAAGAGGAGGTGATGCCAGCTGACTGGAAGGAGGGGTACCTAATCAAGCTTCCCAAGAAAAGCGACCTCAGCAAGTGTTCCAACTACAGAGGAATCACCTTGCTGTCAGTACCAGGAAAGATCTTCAACAGGATCATCCTGGAGAGAATGAAGAGCTCCGTCGACCCCCAGCTGAGAGACCAACAAGCAGGATTCAGGAAAAACCGATCATGTACAGACCAGATCGCCACTCTCCGCATCATCGTGGAACAGTCTCTGGAGAGGAGCTCCCCGCTGTAGTCAACTTTGTGGATTACGAGAAAGCATTTGACAGCGTGGACCGAGAGACTTCGTGGAAATTCCTACGACACTACGGTGTACCCACAAAACTCGTTTGCCTGATCAAGAGCAGCTATGATGGCATGACATGTCGCGTGATCCACTTAGGGCAGTTCACCAGGGAGCTCCAGGTCAGAACCGGCATCAGGCAGGGATGTTTGCTGTCTCCGTTCCTCTTCCTACTGGCCATAGACTGGGTCATGAAGAGGACCACAGAGCAGAGAAGCGAAATACAGTGGACAGTGTGGACACAGCTTGACGACCTCGATTTTGCAGACGACTTGGCTTTACTGTCCCACACTCATCAACAAATGCAGAACAAGACCACGAGGCTTGCTGACATCTCGTCCCAAGTGGGCCTCACCATCCACAAACAGAAAACAAAGACAATGAGGCTGAACGCAACCAGGGAAGAGCCAGTCTTGCTTGCTGGCACCCCATTAGAGGAGGTGGAGTCCTTCACCTATCTCAGGAGCATCATCGACAAAAAAGGCCGCACTGATGTGGATGTCAGAGCACAAATCGGTAAAGCAAGAGCAGCCTTTCTCCAGTTGAAAAATGTGTGGAATTCTAGAGAGCTGATACAACACACTAAAGTCTGGATTTTCAACTCAAACATAAAAGCAGTTCTCCTATATGGAGCAGAGCCTTGGAGGTTGACAAAAACCACAGTCAACATAGTACAGATCTTCATAAACAGTTGCCTCAGAAGAATCTTGAAAATCCACTGGCCGGAGAAGATCAGCAACGTCAGACTCTGGGAGAGAACAGAGCAGATAACAGCAGAGAAGGAAATTGGGCGAAGAAGATGGGGATGGATTGGTCACAGTCTGAGAAAGCCAGTTTCCAGTATCACTAGGCAGGCATCATCATGGAACCCCCAGGGAAAGAGGAAAAGAGGCAGGCCGAGAAACACCTGGCGTCGAGACCTCCAAGCAGACATCAAAAGACTGGGAACCACCTGGAGTAAAATCGAAGGAAAAGCACAGGACAGGAGTTGCTGGAGGTCTCTCGTCGACGGCCTATACCCTGGGAGGGGTGACAGGCGTAAGTAAGTATGTAAGAGGCCATCAGACCGACGTCAGCCTCCGCTGGCCCGTGCACGGGCCAAAGTCGACCCACTGGCCTTTTGCACATTGGGAATGTACCAGTTCCCAGAAGTGACAATTTGCTTCTTTGAAAGTTGGCACTTAGAATATATAGCAAGGTAGAACAGGGTCTAAGGATTGATTGTACATTGCTTAACGTCCTGACAGCAACAAGGCTTTCTCAGGACGTGCCTGCACTGCTTGTGAAAAAAAAAAAATAAACAGAACATTGAATGTATGTCGCCATCCGGTCAAATACGTTAAATAAACCTAACACATTGGGCCTAAATAAAGCTAAGACCATTTAGCAACACACATCCAATATCAAGAGCTACAGGCAGTGCAAACAGTAGGGAGAGTTTTAAAAAGGCAAATACAGGTGAATGGACAAAGGGTAGACAGAAACACATGCCCCAGAATAGAGAGAAAAACTCACCCTGTGGGGCTGACCAGGGTGACCCTGGGAACTAAAAAGTACCTAACCCCACCCAGGTCCCCCAGGGCAGACCCGGGTGGGGGAGAACAGGGTCTAAGGGCCACCTTGGTACAAGATAAGTGCCGAAGATAACTTTCTATTCATTATCTTATCATTTTTGTGGCTTCCCTGCAAACTAGACGTTTATAATTTTGCTAATAGAATAAACTACAGATCCACCCTTCTGTCTGCAAACTTTCACCGAGTCTCTCCCTTCCATGCACGGTCCATCTCTCATGTGTCAGGTGTGAAAATGTGTGTGTGGGAGGAAGGGGGGGGGGGGGAGGGGGGAGGGGTGGGAGGGAGAGGAAGGGTGGGGAGGGGGAGGGAGGGAATAAAAACGCCAAGCATACACAGTATCAAAACTAATACTTGAACAGGGGGTGAAATTTGTGCTAATCATGTTGACAAGATATTTTATGAGCCCTGCTGCTGCTGCAGCAGGTGATGGGAATCTATGCCTTTTGCCAAAGGGAAACAGCAGTTGGGTGAAGGACTGTTTTCAGCTTCTTTTTCTTCTTTTCTTTTATTTCAGAAATGTGAATCTATCTCAAAGACTGAGGACCATCATTAGTGCATACAAAAAAGTACTCACTGTGCAGCAAGGCCCGCTGGCTGTATGTCCTGCACATAGATGCCTAGTTCCCCTTCATCTTCCGCCTTCAAACCAACCACACTGAATCCCAGAGAAGTGTTCTCTGGCTTATACAGGCAAATTGTCTCTGTCTGGCGGCCTTTTGCCACGCGCTCCAGGGCTCGCTGCGACAGTACAAGGAAAAATTTTAAACCTTTTACTGCTGAGACAGAGTAATTAAGATCCAACTGCAAGTGACATTTATGGACGGACGAATGGATAAATGGACAGACGGATAGGTGGATGGACGGATGGATCAATAGATATAGACAGACAGACAAACAGATACATGTATATGCTATTGTCATTTGCCTTACTGTCATGAAAACAATAAAACACAGAAATCTGTCTTGGTGTCATTTCATTCTCACATATGAACATACATCACAGTCAATGCAGCAAAAAAAAAAAAAAACAATAAGAAAAAAAAACTAAAAACCATATCACACATAAACTATGCCTTACAGTTAAACCAGAAGAAACCTCATGAGCATCCTGCCAGCCCTATTTTATATCTGCAAAGTGATTATAGGCCCATTTTGTAACTGTGTTCCTTAAACCGAGTTTGAGTGCAGTTTCTTCATTAGATGGAGTTATTTGGTGCTGTATTTACATGATTATAAAGCACGTGTGGCTCCTGTCAGTGAAAAGCTAATTTCTTTATTGCCGAGAAAAAGTGAATAAAATTCAACTGGAAGATGTATATACCCTCGTGAGCCCTGGGACTGTATGGGCTCATGAGGATCTATGCCTCACTGTGAGACCAATTTGTATCCATGTTCTTTGGATGGTCGGTCATTGAATGAAAACAGGTTTCAAAAACAAAAAGTGCATCCAGTGGCATAACAATACTGAGCTACACCTACATGGTAAGCAAATGACTCCACCTATATCTAAAATTTGTACAAGTCACAGCATCCACAAAATTAAACTTGAAAGCACATAGTTTGTATTGAGTATTCTTCCACTCTAGCAAATGTCAGGAGGCTCAATTGTTTTTCTTATCATTTCTGAAATGTGTTATAAGCAAAGTAATTTACATGAGTGACAGAGCGCAAAATTGAAATGACTGAAAACAGTCCATAGCCTATGTCCCATAATCCATGACCAGCAAGAGACATAAATTCTCATGAGCCCCTATGAATGCAGGGGCCCATGAGAATTTATGTCTCTTGCAGACAGAACGGGATTGCTGAAGGGCTGTTCTGTCAGAACAAAACAGCTGAAATTCTGCTTTCTAGGATTTTGAAAGACTTAATCAGCTTCCAGGACTGAAGACTGTCACCCATAAAATTAGTTAGAAACAAATATGACGGGGACAAGAAAAAAGATTGTTGTGTCAAACTTGCTTCATCTAACTTTGTCTATACTTAAGTCAATGGATGGAATAAGTTTGGATTCAGGCTGGCACCAAAAGTTACATGATTCTGCACAACTTTACTTACAGCTCACCAAACTAGTCTAGTCTGTCACCAACACTTTTTGTCAAGGTGATCCCTGCAGGACTCACTGCAACAAAAAACGCTGACGACAGCCAAAGGTCTAGCTATTACAAGTACAAGTATTTAGGTGTTCTTTTTGACAACTCGCTCAACTGGAAACAAAACACAGATGCTATTGTGAAAAAAACGCATACCCGTCTTTACTGTTTGAGAAAGCTCAGATCATTTCATGTAAGCACTCAGCTTTTACAGATGTTTTACTGCTCCAGTATTGTTAGCATTTTAACTTTTGGACTGACGTGCTGGGGGAGAAATTTATGTAGCAGAGACCAAGATCGCCTTAACAAAGTAATCCGGAAAGGGGGCGGGGTGATTGGTAGGGCACAGGATAATTTGGACACACTGTACAACAGACGGATTAAGAACAAATTGGCTGACATTCATTGATGACAAAACACATCCACTTGGATATGAAATTGACAGCAGACTATCGGACGAAGTGGCAGACTCCGAGTACCCAAAAGTCATACATCACGTTATGCCAACTCTTTTGTCCCTCAGGCTGTTACCCTTTTCAACAGTAATATCAGTAGATAGTGTCGGTCAACATTCTTCCGTCCTTAGTACTAGCCCTCTCAGTATTATTATTAGTATTATTATTATTATACAAAGGTAACACTACGTCTGTTACAGTTCATTTCTTTGAGTGTTATGGGTTATTTAATGATTTTTTTTTTTAATGAGTGAAATATGCCATGGGCAGACAGTTAATTTTCCCCGTGAGGGATTAATAAAGTATTATTGTATTGTATTGTATTATGGCTGATCCATCTCCCATTTTACGATTGTGGTTGTGTTGTCCTATGAGAGCATGCATGTGTTAATCGTAGGAAACGATGAGATATTTATTTGAGCTATCATGGTTATGATTCATGTACCTTTTTAAGTAACATTTTCTTTCGGTCGCGCAGAGCGGAATTCACTTCGTTATGATACGCTAAACTTAGTCCAGAACGTTCTAGAAAGGTCGCACTGTCTAGTGACCTCGTATGTGTGACGTTGGTATATTGGCGACATTTAGCAACAAGTTTTTAACTGTGCGCGTGAAGCCGTCAGCCGTTTTTTTGTGTGTTATTAAGGATCGTGGTAATTCTTGAAGTTTCCGACTAGTTTGTGAACTGCCTGCCATATTTTTGTGAGATGTCATTTTACCAAGGACTTGGAGCTGAAGTGAGCAGCCAAATTTGTGTAGCCTATTGTAGTTTTCTAGAAAGTTCGTTTTTTTATTAATATTTTTGAGTTCCGGTTACGTAGATTATTTTGATTGGTTGCGTTGTATGATTTTCGTGGATTGTTCTAGAAAGTTGTTCGACTATAAAAGACGGGGAAAGAAGCGCCCACATACATTGTCTTGCATTATCAGTGGTAGAGACACACAGTTATCGTAGGTACGTGGCCCGTATAGGGTGTACATTGTGAGAGATACAGTGTAACAGTGTGGTGTACATAGTAAAGAGATTTTGTGTCGGCAGTGTGGATATTTGCAGAAGAGATTTTGTATCAATGTTGGTGCATTTGGAACTGCATTGTGTGGTGATCGCATCGCTGAATTAAAATATTGTTGGAACTATTACTCCAGTATTGTCTACATCCTTAAGCCACGTGTGACGGATTGCAGCTGAATGAAGTTTATTTAAAAGAACCTTACATGCGTGCGTCTGGTGTGTTTATCATACTACGACTACAACTCCACCACATAACATTTTGGCACCTTTCGACGGGACTTCTTCAGTTGGTTCAGTGGAAAGGGTAGCAGGAGAAAATAGCCAGCAGTGAACCGCAGAGATGGCGATATTGGAGATGGAGACATTCCTGAAAATTGGAAAGGAATGTGGACTCGAAGGAGCTCAACTCCTCGAGTTCGTAAAGGAGAGAGAGGAGAAAGAAGAAAAGAGACAAGAGGGAGAAGAAAAAGAGAGACTGGAGAGAGAAAGAGAAAAGAAGCTCGAAGAAGAAGAGAGACTGAAGAAAGAAGAAAAGGAGAGATTGGAATGAGAAGAAACAGCTAAAGAGCGTGAAATCAGGAAACTCGAAATCCAAGCAGAAGAAGCAGAGAAACAGCAAAGAGAGGCAGAGAAACAGTGGAGAAGAGGCGGAGAGGCAGCGTCAACACGAAATTCATCTGAAGCAGATGGAGATAGAGGCACAGAGCCAGAGGGCTTCTGAAGCAACAGCATTAGCCAGCAGAGAGCAAACAGCCCGTGCGCCAAAGCTACCACCTTTCGCAGAAAATTCAGATAAGATGGACGCTTACCTAGAGCGATTCGAGCGCTTTGCAAGCAGTAATAACTGGAAACAAGAGACTTTGGCTATCAAACTGAGTGCACTTCTAACTGGCAAAGCGCTTGAATTTTACACCCGCTTGCCAAGAAAAGAAGCCGAAGATTATACACAGTTGAAAACCGCCTTGCTGAGACAGTACGACTTCACTGAAGAGGGTTAGAGGCAACAATTTTTGAACTGCAAGCCTGAAGAAGGAGAAACACCCGGCCTAGTCATTGAGAGAATCAGGAGCTACCTAGAGAAATGGATAGAGCTGGCTGGTTTAAACAAAGAGTACCAGGACCTGTGTGACCTCATCATCAAAGAACAAGTCTTCAACGCAAGTTCTAAAGACCTAGCCACCCACCTCAGAGAGCAAAAAGACCAGTCCCTAAAGCCACAAAGGCCCTGGCCGACTTCGCTCAAAGATACCTTGACACCCACAACATGAAGTTCAGGACCAGTAAGCCGCATCATTTCAGCAGAGGAAATCCACAATGTCAGAGACACCCCGAAATACAAGCCAGGGGAGAACCTGACATGTTTTCTCTGTGGAAAGAAAGGTCACAAAGCGATACCGTGTCCTTCTAAAGACGTTCCCCGAGGCAACAACATCAGAAGATCCAACCAAGATCGCGGGATAGCAGAAGCAGTACCTCGTCTCAACACAGAGCCGCCGCTGTATTGGCCAATGATGTGACGTCATCCAGTGACTTTGAATCTAGAGAAAGGCAGGCGACACCGGAGCTGATTGAATCTTTCAGAAAGAATGGACACATCCCAGTAGGAGATGGGGCTACATTCTTACCAGTCTCAAACATCGCACTGCCTGAGAATGAAGTGCCGAATATGCCGGTGGTGTCAGGATTCGTCGGCAAAGCATCAGTGAGAGTGTTGAGAGACACTGGTTGTAGCTGCATCATCGTGAGAGAGGACCTAGTAACTGAAGACCAGAAGCTACAGGAGTGGACCACCCTCATTTTGGCTGACTGTACTGTAAGAATTATCCCCCTTGCCAATGTCAGTGTCGACACTCCGTACCTGAAAGGAGAGGTGAAGGCGTTGTGCGTAAAAAAAACCTGTCTACGATCTTATCATCGGAAACATAGATGGTGCCAGAAACGCAGACGATCCAGATCCAGAGTAGAGACCTGAAACATGTGCTGTTACCACGAGGAGTCAAGCAAAGAAGAGTCATCAGACCATCCCTCTAAAAGTGGCGGACAACACGGAAGAAGCCGTGGTGAATAAGGAAAGGCTGGTGGAGCTACAGAGAGCCGACCCCACGCCTGACAAGTTCCGAGGTCAAACCGAGCCCGTGACGCGAAAGGGAAAAGAGATAACCTTCGAGACCAGAAGAGATATCCTGTACCAGATATTCGACAGCAACGGAGATAAACCTGTGCGTCAAGTAGTAGTACCTGAACCTTTGAGAATGCAGGTGATGAAATTGGCCCATGATTCCATATTGGGAGGACACTTGGGAATCAACAAGACCCTCGATAGGATCCGAGCCGTTTTCTACTGGCCTGATATGGGAGGTGACGTCACCCGATTCTGCAGGTCATGCGACATATGCCAGAAAACAATCTCCAAGGGAAAGGTGCCCAAGGTTCCTCTAGAGAAAATGCCACTGATCGATATGCCTTTCAAACGCGTAGCTGTGGACCTGGTGGGGCCAATATCCCCTCCAAGTAAAGATGGTCATCGCTACATTTTGACTCTGGTGGATTACGCTACACATTATCCTGAGGCCATACCATTGAAGAAGATCGACACTCCAACAGTGGCAGAGGCGCTCGTCGACATGTTCAGCCGTTTAGGGATTCCTGAGGAGATCCTGAGAACTCAGTTCGTCTCCGACTGCATGGAGGAAGTCAACTGGCTATTGAGCATCTGACACCTTACTACCACCCCTTATCACCCCATGTGTAATGGGCTGGTTGAAAAGTTTAATGGAACATTGAAGGCTATGCTGAAGAAACTGTGTGCGGAGCAGCCAAGGTTGTGGCATAGATATATCAATGCCTTGCTCTTCGCATACCGTGAAGTTCCTCAGGATTCCACAGGGTTTTCCCCTTTTGAATTACTGTACGGCAGGACTGTAAGGGGGCCCATGCACATCTTGAAGGAGCTGTGGACCAAGGATATCGATGCGCCTGAGGTAAAGATCAGCTACCAGTATGTCTTCGACCTGAAAGAGAAGCTGGAAGATACCCTCAGGATGGCTCGAGAAGAACTAGGGAAGGCGCAGAACAAAGGGAAGCATTACTATGATCGTAAGGCGAAACCTCGACGATTCCAGCCAGGTGACCAAGTATTGGTTCTTCTTCCCACCGACAACAACAAACTCCTGATGCACTGGAAGGGACCCTACGCTGTCGACATGGTGGTTGGCATCAACGACTACAGAGTCAAGGTCAACAACAAGGTGAAGACTTATCATGCTAATCTGCTGAAGAAGTATATTGAGAGAGGTCGTCAAGACAAAACACAACTGGCGGCACCGGTGCGTCTTGCTGATGACGAAAGACTAGACGACGAAAACCTGTTTGACCTTAACGAACTTCGCCACAAGGAGGATGTAGAAGATATCCAGTTTGGACAGAATCTGACCCAGACTCAACGAGAAGAATTGCGCGTCCTGACTCAAGAGTTCAAGAATCGGTTTACACCTGACCCAGGGACAACATACACTGTCCAGCCCGAGGTTAATCTAACATCCGACAATCCACTTTGTGATGAGTCGTGACGTCCGTTTCGCAACTCGAGTGAAGGACTGAGAGAGAATGTTGGGGAGACGCCGGACCTGGAAGTCGACAGAGATTCCAGATTACCAGTGGTCATCGGGAATAGACCAGAGAGATCTAGTTTGGTGTGTGGGGACTTCTGTACTTTCCGTGGGCCGACAGTGTTTGACCCAGGACCAATAACTGTGTGAACTGTGAACTGTACCCCTTGATTTGACGATGTCCAGAAGTGAACTTTGACATTGATTTTAGTTTAACCCTTATCATTCGGAATACACCAGTGTGTAAAATAAGTTTGACTAAAAATAGTTCAAGAGTAGTGCCAGAATAGCTTGGCGCCTCCAGGCACCAAGCTATTCTGGCACTACCCTTGAACTAAAGCCATTGGTCTATGTCCTTATCTGTAAGTACTATAATGTAGCGTGCATATGGCAGTGTACAAATTTGAAGCTTTTAGCCTCAGTAAGATATGGGTTAATCAAGGGTTCGCAGAACTTTGGAGCGGATTACCTGAGCAGAGCAGTTTGAATGAACATTTCTACGCTCAGGACAGTTTAAAGAAACTGTGAGACGATTATTTTGATATCATTTTGATGTGAAATTTTTTATTATTTGTGGTTTTGTGCAGGTTAATACAACCACAACCGTATTTTTGAGATTTGAGAAGAAATTTTTTTGAAATTTCATTCTAAAGAGGGGGGTAATGTTACGATTGTGGTTGTGTTGTCCTGTGAGAGCATGCATGTGTTAATCATAGGAAACGATCCAATATTTATTTGAGCTATCATGGTTATGATTCATGTACCTTTTTAAGTAACATTTTACTTTCGGTCGCGCAGAGCGGAATTCACTTCGTTATGATACGCTAAACTTAGTCCAGAACGTTCTAGAAAGGTTGCACTGTCTAGTGACCTCGTATGTGTGACGGTATATTGGCGACATTTAGCAACAAGTTGTTAACTGTGCGCGTGAAGCCGTCAGCCGTTTTTTTGTGTGTTATTAAGGATCGTGGTAATTCTCGAAGTTTCCGACTAGTTTGTGAACTGCCTACCATATTTTTGTGAGATGTCATTTTACCAAGCATTTGGAGCTGAAGTGAGCAGCCAAATTTGTGTAGCCTATTGTAGTTTTATAGAAAGTTCGTTTTTTATGAATATTTTTTAGTTCCGGTTACGTAGATTATTTTGATTGGTTGCGTTGTATGATTTTCCTGGATTGTTCTAGAAAGTTGTTCGACTATAATAGACGGGGGAAAAGAAGCGCGCACATACATTGTCTTGCATTATCAGTGGTAGAGACACACAGTTATCGTAGGTATGTGGCCCGTATAGGGTTACATTGTGAGAGATACAGCGTAACAGTGTGGTGTGCGTTGTAAAGAGATTTAGTGTCAGCAGTGTGGATATTTGCAAAAGAGACTTTGTATCAATGTTGGTGCATTTGGAACTGCATTGTGTGGAGATTGCATCGCTGAATTAAAATATTGTTGGAACTGTTACTCCAGTATTGTCCACATATTTAAGCCTGGAATCCACTTCATCCAAAACCCTCTACGCTATCATGAACACACTCCTAGGCACTTTGAAAGACTCTCCTCTTCCCAACACACATAGCAAAGAAGAACTACCTTCCGCTTTTTCCACCTATTTCTGTGACAAAATCCAAACTCTGCGCAACACACTCGACAATCTGCCTTCTCCGCCTTGCCTTCCTGACCCCCCCTTTTCCGGCACACCCCTCTCGTCCTTCCGCTCCGTCTCTCAGGATGAAGTCCTCAAGACCATAAAGTCCATGCCTTTCAAAACCTGCGAACTAGACCCCCTCCCAGCTTCTCTCTACCGGGATGGCCTTCCAAAACTTTTGCCCTTCATCACCGACATCATCAACACATCTCTAGAGAATGGCTCCATCCCCGATATCTTCAAGTCCGCCATTGTCTGTCCTCTCCTCAAAAAACACAACCTCGACCCAAACGAACTCAAGAACTACCGCCCAGTCTCCAATCTCTCTTTCCTGTCCAAGCTTCTTGAGAAGGTTGTCCTCAACCAGCTCAACCTCCACCTCGCCGACAACAACCTCCTCAGTCCCTTCCAGTCTGCCTATCGCAAACATCACAACACTGAAACAGCCCTTCTACATATCCTAAACGACCTGCTTCTCTCCACCAACTCGGGCAACATCTCCCTTCTTACGCTACTCGATCTCTCCGCCGCCTTCGACACTATAGACCACTCTATCCTCCTCCACCACTCCTTTGGCATCACTGACTCTGCTCACTCCTGGTTTCTCTCCTACCTCTCCGATAGACAGCAGTCCATCACCATCGACGGCATCTCCTCCAACCCAGTCAGGCTCTCCTGCGGCGTTCCACAGGGGTCCGTCCTGGGCCCGGTTCTTTTCACACTCTACACCTCTCCCCTGTCTAACATCATCCAGTCTCACCACATACACCACCACCTCTACGCTGATGACTCACAAATACTAGACAAAGACAAACTCGACAACACTCAGTCACTACTGACTCGCATGGCTGACTGCTACGAAGACGTGAAAAACTGGATGACAGCAAACAAGCTCAAACTGAACGACGACAAAACGGAAGCCATGCTGGTATGCACTCGCCAGAAACTTTCCCAGCTCCCTCCCTCTCTCCACCTTCAACTCGACAGCACCCCCATCTCCCTCTCTGATTCGGTCAAGAACCTCGGCGTTATCCTCGATTCCTCTCTTTCCATGACCAGCTTCGTCTCCGCCACGGCCCAGGCATGTTATTTCCACCTCCGCCGCATCAGTCAGATCAGAAAATACCTCACTACCGAAGCTGCCACCAAACTCGCTGTCTCTCTCATCCTATCTCGCATTGACTACTGCAACTCTCTCCTTTCCGGCCTTCCTCACTCTACCACTCTCACTCTCCAGCGCGTCCAGAACAATGCTGCCAGCCTCGTCCTCAGAAAGAACAAATCCGACCACATCACTCCCCTGCTCAAGCTCCTTCACTGGCTCCCCATCCCCCAACGCATCCAATACAAGATTCTGTCTCTCTGCTACAAATCCCTGAACAACTACGCTCCTACCTATTTCTCCAACTTACATCACCCCTACACTCCTTCCCGCTCCGCCTCCTCATCCCCCACACCAAACTCAGCACTTTGGGCCCCCGTTCCTTCTCCGTCTACGGTCCATCCATCTGGAACACTCTCCCACTCTCTGTCCTCCTTCCAGTCCGCCTCAAAACTCACCTCTTTCAACAGTTTTAGCACTATATCACCACACTCCCCACCCCAAGCTGACCGTCGTAATGTTGTTTATTTTCTCACTATTTGTGGTACGTAGGTCACTGTCTAAAGCGTGCGCATGTGTGTGCGAGTTGTGAGTGCGCGCTTAGAGTTATAATTATTATAAGATAAGCACATTATAAATACCGTAATTATTTATTATTATTATTAAGCCACGTGTAACGGATTGCAGCTGAATGAAGTTTATTTAAAAGAACCTTACGTGCATGCGTCTGGTGTGTTTATCATACTACAACTCCACCACGTAACATCCCACGTGCCTCAAAAAGTAATGAAAGTCATAATTAGTTGGTTCCCCTCCTTGTGCATCCATCCACTGGTACTGTTTACAATACAGGTGACTGCATATACAAATGGGTTAAACAGTTGCATAATATCTTAATCTATCAAATGCAATACTTAAGACTGTTCTGACCTGGAACTCAATGTTGTAGCTGTGTGTAGAGATGGCACTACCAGGGCCGATGTAGGATGGCCGGAGACTGAGAGTGGAGGCAGCAGAGACATCATTAGCAGCAGGGGCCTCTGCTACAGGCCCAGCAAGCAAAAGCTCTCCAGTAGGTGAAATTTCAAAACTGTCCTCTGTCAGATGCTGAGTGGCTGAGACTTGTCGCAGATCTTGCAAGGATTCCTGGAATTAAAAAGGTGCATAAAGTAACACGTATACACGTAGCCATCAGTGCAAGGAATGACTCACAACACAGGAGAGGAAGATCGCAGAAGGTCCCATAAGCATAGATAAGACAACACTCCAAACATCTCCAAGATACATAGGAGATGTTTGGAGTGTTGTCTTCGCTCTCGGTTGTTGTTGCTAGTTGTTTGTTGCAAACAATACCTCACTAGTATCTCAAATGGTGGCTGCTTGTACAATGAGGTTCAACAATGACCATACTGATACATGCAACAAAAACAAAAAAATCTTCCTAAAAACTCACAAATCGTGTAAATTAAGCTTGCACAATATGATCTTCATCAAATATGAGGTTAAAGATAAAATTACAACAGTTACTTCAGTGACAGATCCTGAGCATCAGCAATACGTGCTGGGTTGCATATCCTTACAAAGCAAGGGATTTTCATACACTTACTGACAATTTAATTTTCAACGGGTTTTCATCACTTTCAAAACTGTAAAAGGGGTTTTCATACCCCCTAACACTCTGACATGGTACCATACTACCACACTTTTATTATGTGACTGAGGGGTCTAATAATAAGTGATATACCCCCATTTGTACATGATGTGCAATTCTGATGATGAATTAATTTTGCCTTAAATGACTGTATAAATGCACATGAACATATATGGAAAATGACAAAGTCAAATGTGTCACGTGTGTACACTCAAATTTTCTCTTCTTTATTTCACCTGTCTCAGAGCAACAATGTGATGTATACCTTTTTATGTCTCATCAATATCAAACAAAACAGCATATTCAATGTCCATTATACCTGGAGCGTAAGGAGCTGCTTGAAGAGAGGGCTGTCCAGCATACATATGATGGAAGCGATGTCATCATCGCGAGAGTGGTCCCCCGTCTCCCACAACTGGGCCTGCAGCCGCTCAAGGTACTCAGCAGCCGTTTCACTGTCTGTGCACAAAACAAAGATAGCCATGGGTTTAGCTTCAACTTTTTTTAAAATTTAAAGCTGACTTTAAAAAAAAGCGAGTATAATTGAAACCAGAACAGCCCTGCATTAACTGTTTATACACCATTCCTGCACATTTGTTAGGAATGTCACTGTATACTGTGATTAGGTACACCTGCTGGTGAAAATGGAGGCAATTGAATTTAAATATTTGCCCACCTTTTTCTGGTTAAAGTCAAGGAACAGGTTTTATGTGCACCTTGTGAAGTATTACAATCGGTACATAAAAACTGAAGTGAAACATAAATATACTTTATCAAATCATGAAGTACTGACCTGACACCAAAGACATTATCAGCAGTTTGTGACAGACATAACCTGTCAAAGGCAGCAGTAGAAATTCTGAAAAATAAATCAGCAATTAGTTTAGTTAGTTAGTTATTTGGGTTTAATGCCGAGCAGGCAACTATAAGGCCATCTCACAGCGGAGCAATTAGTACTGTTGTATGTGAAGAAGTCAGATTCATGCATTTTTTTCAGGTTAAAATCAACAAGTGCTTACAAAATAGCTGATATCAGTAACAATAACATGATTAAAGGGAACATGGGATACTTGAGAAGAAGAAAAAAACACTGTCCTTGTGGGGTGCACAACCTAAGCATGTGTATTACTAGTATAACTATAAGATAAATTGTGTCTTTTTGCATATTATGACAGGCAATTCAAACAACATAGTTAAATCACATACTGACTTTCAACGGACAAATTCCGCCCTCTGGATAATGTGAAACTGATGGGCTGGATTTTTCAGTTTCACTGGACAATGGGATGGACACATGAAGCATCATGAAGATGTAAACAAAGCGAAGTAATTCTGAGTGAATATTCGCGAAGATGGAGTTGTATTCATGTTAACTGCCACCACAAAGCATCACGTTTAATAATTAGACCTCAAAAACTTATCAACACATAAGGCGAAAGAATTCCTGGCATTTTAGTGGTCCGGCCGTCCAACGCGAAAAGGAGGAGCAAGCAATTATACACAATATTGCTAATCAAAATGATAACCTATCCGTGTGTACATTATTCTATGTTCTGTCTAGTTAGAAAATATTGCAATACGTTCAAAAGAATCGAAAACAAACTTACAAAAACTTTCCGCAAAGTGCTCGAAGTGTGCTGTTTATACCGGAAGTAAAAACTCGCACGCATGCGCCTTACTGTGTATTTCACCTTGGTCTCCGCCGTGAAAGTGCCTTACCTTTCTCTCTCTCTCCCGATCTCTGTCGCAGGCCGGCCACCACGTCGACGCCAGAATTTTCTCAATAAAAAAAAAAAAAAAAAAAAATGAATCGTGCCGGCAAGATTTCAAAATTAAACATTTAGCTCAGGCAGAGTGGACGGAAACTGCAAAATCTTTGTTCTGCTAAGAGAAGCAGACGCCCATCGTGTGGAATACTTTGCCCCATGGCAAAATCAGTGCGACGGGTGTCAGCAGGACTGAGGCGGGGTAGATCCGGCAGTAGCACTTCATGGCCTGTCGAGTCATGGCCCTGGAGGCAACGTCGGGGGCTCATGAGGATGTACACGGTCGGACACAGAGGGTGTCTGGACCGCTAGGCCGGAGGGCGGGAACAGGGCACAACCTTACCCTCGGGCCTCCCCACCGGGGCGAGGACTGATGGGCACAGCCCGGTGGCCACAGTTTTGACGGACGTCCCTCGGCTGCCGGCCGGAATGCCGCCTGTATCAGTTGCAGGACTGAGATTGATCAATCATGGTAATTCAAACTGGTAGTGTCAGATAGATTAGCGGCTGCTTGGCGCCAAGCAAATCAGGCACTACCATTGAATTATCATGTTCATTTACCTGCTGTAGTGCCTCGTGCTAAATAGGTTAATATGAGCTTTGGGGAAAACACTCTGGCCACACGGCGCACACCCGACACTGACTACACGTCCAAACAAAGTTAGTCAGTTGGCATCCTTCTGTCTCGGAAGATTGGAGTATATGCGCTTGCTGGGTCAGTCCGTTTGAAGATTTGCAGTGTCTGCTGTGACTAATCAGTCCAGTGCGAGAGCGGCAGTGTCCGTGTTGCATTTGCTACAGGTGAAGCTTGCGCCTGTGCGGTGGGCACTGGCTCTTCTTTCTTTCGCCGAGTCGGCTGCGCCGCTGCCTCTTCTTCTCCCCACTGGCTTTCTCTCCTTCCCTCGCTCAGCTTTATGCTGGTCTTCACTGGGAGCCGCCAACTGGCACGATCTACGGTGGTAGCTTCTAAGCCTTCTGCGGGAGTTCAGGCTTCCAGCTTTCATATCACGCTTGCAGACATCTTTGTACAATCTAAGCGCTGGTCTGCCTGTTGGTCTCAGTGGTGCCGGAGGCGAGCTCACCATACAAGATGTCCTTAGGAATCCGACCATCCTGCATGCGGCAGGCATGACCGAGCCAGCGTAGGCCGCGTCTTTGTGAAAGGAGTGCGTACATGCTAGGAAATTTTGCCGGGGCCAGCACTTCAGTGTTTGGAACACGGTCCTTCCAAGTGATGCCCAAGATTCTCCTCGGTCTGCGCAGATGGAAAGAGTTGAGTCTGCGCTCAAGA
Organism: Semisulcospira habei; assembly: GCA_036245525.1. NCBI lineage: Eukaryota > Metazoa > Mollusca > Gastropoda > Semisulcospiridae > Semisulcospira > Semisulcospira habei. Next base: position 160,205,493 of record BTPG01000005.1, read on the forward strand.
ATGCTGAGCACACAGGTCTGGTACACTTTCATCCTAGTGTTGATGGTAAGCAAGCTGTTGCCGGTTCCACACTCTTGGTCAGGCGAGCCATCGCTGTTGATGCCTTGCCTCTGGGGTCCAGTTCGTTGTCCAAAGAGAGGTTATTGGAGTTAAGCCAAGGTATGTAAAGTTCTCCACTACCTCGAGGGTGTGATCGCCTATAGAGATGCAAGGGGTGCTGCTGACATCCTGGCCCATGATGTTTGTCTTCGTCAGGCTGATGGTCTGCCCAAACTCATCAGTTGCGCGAGCGAAGCTGCTGAGACGCTGTAGTGCTTCCTCAGTGTGGGCAGTCAAGGCAGCATCATCAGCAAACAGCATCTCTCTGATCAGAACCCTGCGCACCTTGGTCTTTGCGCGCAGACGTGAAAGGTTGAAGAGGCTGCCTTTACTCCTAGGCGTGTGGATGAGACGCCATCTTCTGACTGACTGAAGGCATGGCGCATCAGCAGGGAGAAGAAAATGCCGAAAAGTGTAGGGGCGAGTACGCAGCCTTGCTTCACGCCGCTTCGGATCGGGAAGGGTTCTGAAGATGAGCCATCATACTGTACGGTACCTTTCATTTCGTCAAGAAAGGATGTGACCACCTTCAGAAGCTTGGGGGGGGGGGGGGCATCCGATCCTGTGTAATAGGGTGAAGAGACCTCTTCTGCTGACCAAGTCGAAGGCCGTGGTCTTGGCCTTGGCCTTGGTCAATGAAGGCGATTTAAAGTGGCTGTCTCTGCTCCCGGCACTTCTCCTGCAGCTGTCTCAATGAGAAGATCATGTCGACTGTTGATCTCTGAGATCTGAAACCGCACTGCGCCTCTGGGTAAACGCGTTCGGCCAACACTTGGAGTCTGTTCAGCCCCACGCGAGCGAAGACCTTTCCCACAGTGCTCAGCAAGGAGATGCCTCAATAGTTATTACAGTCACTACGGTCTCCTTTATTCTTGTAGAGCGTAATGATTTTGGCATCCCGCATGTCTTGAAGGACTGTTCCCTCCTCCCAGCACTGAAGTAAAAGCTCATGGAGGTGGTCAAGGAGGACACTCTTTTTGCCAGCCTTGAGAACCTCTGTCATTGCCTGGCGCTTTACCACGTGCTAAGGAGTCAATGGCCTTGCTGAATTCGTCTACAGTGGGCAGAGTATCAAGTTCTTCCATCACGGACAGAGGGGTGGTGCTCTCCACTGCAGTGTCAGAGACGTTCTTTAGTCTCCCTCGAATACAGCTGCTGGTAGTGCTCGCCCCATCTCTCCATCTGCTTGTCGCGGTCCGTAATGATGTCTCCAGTAGTGGACCTCAGGGGGGGGGGGGGGGGGATCTTAATGGTGCTTGGGCCAAATGCTTTCTTCATGCCCTCATACATGGCGCGGATATTCCCAAAGTCGGCGGAGAGCTGGATGCTCTGGCAGAGATTCAGCCAATACTCGTTGGCACCGCATTTCCTGGCAAGTACAAACACAACATCAGATTCGGCCTAAATGACAACTGTGTGTATTTTGTCTTCACAATTAAAGCAGCCACATCAATGTCAGTGTCCTTATGCAAACTAATGCCACACTAGAGTTGAAACATTGACAACAGTATACGTTAGCCATGACTAAGTCGAGGTTATGTATTATAACTGCCTAATGCGGCTCCCATGCCGTTGTAGTCAGTACATGGCCTCAATGGAACCAGAACCGGCAGCCATGCTAAAGGAAACCGAAGTTTTTGGACAAAAAACCCTGGAACCAGACCCTTTTAGACGCATTTGAACTAGGTAGCTGCTGGACAGAGAGGCCGGAGCGGGGGTAGAAGTACCTGACACCGAGTATAGTATAGTCATTATACAATGCGCGCCGTGCCATACTCACAGAACAGTGTAAACAAAATTTTACAAATTAAAAATGTATAAAGCCAAGTGCACAAGGGCATTACATCTGCAAAGATGTACTGAATCAGAAAAAAAAAGTGGCACGCAAGCACATAGTTCCTGCACATGCGTATGTTTATTTCATTTTTTATTGAGCCCCCTTAAGTCACTGCGATAGTGCTTTTACAACCGTTGTCAATGATAGTTGTCATGACAAAGCACAGTACCATATTGACAGATCAGTTTGTAAGGTGAAAAAGGAGGGGAAAAGTACACGAGCGCATGGTGTCTGCACAGATATGTGTATTTCATTCTTATGCTGAGTATCGCCGCTTCACTGTTGAAGAAAACGATCCGCACTGAATACTTGAATGGAGAAGGTATATACGCGATCGCCATGAGCCTTTACAGTCGCGGGGCTCATCATGATCTACGTACCTCTTCAGTGCTGGTCTCATTCACAACTGTCAGCTTATTTGATTTCCAGCAAAACAATTTCAAACCAGTAACATTAGTGTGAATTTTGTTTTCAGGACAAAAATGTGTCAGATCCAAATTGCATAAGGCGTTTAACAGGGAGAAATCCTAATTAAAAAAATAATATACAAATCTCATAGTGCTCAGTATCATCCCCCCCCCCCCCCAACAAAAAAATAAATAAATAAAATCAAATTTAAAAAAACACGTTATATTATATATATATATATATATCTTGGCTTGACTTCGCGAACGAAGATTTTATAGGAGTTGCCCACGACGTCTGCAGGCTTGTTCGTGGCTGCGGAGGCCAATCCGAGACAGGCAGGTTCGACCGCAGTGGCTGCAGGGGAAGGTATGGCCAGAGTTCTGAGCTGCGGCATCTCTGTTTTTTCTCCTGAGCCGCTTGTCCTTAAGGCTAGCTCTGTGAGAGTCCTCGAAGGAGACAGCTGCCTTGTAAATGGTGGAGCGCCAGGTGTCACGGTCCGCAGCAAGCGAAGACCACTGGTGGTGGTCGATTTGGCAGGCACTAAGTGACTTCTTGAGACAGTCTTTGTATCTCTTCTTTGGTGCCCCTCTGTCACGGTGTCCAGAGCAAGCTCGCCGAACAGGGTGATCTTTGGTAGGCGATGATCCTCCATCCTGGAGACATGCCCCGCCCAGCGGAGCTGTGTCCGCAGCAGCAAAGCCTCGATGCTCACAGTTTCAGCCTGTTCAAGGACCTCGACGTTGGTGACATAGTCACTCCAGTGAATGCCCAGGATGGTACGCAGGCAGCGCTGGTGGAAGCGTTCGAGGAGTCGTAGTTGGCTGCGGTAGAGGGCCCAGGACTCGGAACCATACAGCAGGGTAGTGAGGACCACAGCTCTGTACACGCTGATCTTGGTGCCTGTTTTCAGCTGTTGATTGTGCCACACCCACTTGAAAAGTCGCCCGAAAGCGCTGTTCGCTTTTGCCAGCCTGCTGTCAAGCTCCTTGTCCAGCTTGGTGTCCGACGTGATAATGCAGCCAAGGTAAGTAAACTGGTGCACTGACTTTAGTTCAGACTCGCCAATGGTGATGTGAGGAGGGCGATACACTGTCTTGGGTGCCGGCTGATGGAGGACCTCTGTCTTTTTCAGACTGACCTCGAGTCCAAAGAGCTGGGCAGCATCTGCGAAGCAAGACGTGATGCGCTGCAGGGCTCTTTCTGTGTGTGCAACGAGGGCAGCATCATCAGCAAAAAGCAGCTCACGAATCAGTTGGTCTAGGTCAGACTCAACAATGACCTCTCAGAACCATTCCCTATTCTCAACGGCGTAAAGCAGGGCTGCGTGCTGGCACCGACCCTCTTCACCATCTTTTTTAGCATGATGTTGAAGCAGGCCACAGTGGACCTCGATGATGACGATGCAGTGTACATCAGGTATCGTCTCGATGGCAGCCTGTTCAACCTCAGACGACTGCAATCCCACACGAAAAACAAATATATATATAATTTAATAAAAAGGCCCAAAGTACATAACATCATCGTTTTCTAAGGAAATCTAAGAAAGGATTTTAAAAAGAATATTACAGTGTAAGGCGGAAGAGCATAAATGATGAGTAAATCGTGTTACACTGATTCATGTTCGTTTTGGATCCCTCAGTGGGATTTCATCGTGGGTATGAGGAAATGCAGTTTTGGCCATAGGTTTAAAACACCGATAGGCGTTTTTTGTTTGGATATTGTAAAACAAGCAAATTAATATTCACGAGTTTTCTTGATATGTACTTTCCTTCCCCAACTCCTTTGCATACCCCAAATAACTCAACTTTGATACTTGCATTTGTCAAATGGAAACGAGAAATATGCTGATACTCCAACATTAACTTGACGAGTTTTCTTGATATGTACTTTCCTTCCCCAACTCCTTTGCATACCCCAAATAACTCAACTTTGATACTTGCATTTGTCAAATGGAAACGAGAAATATGCTGATACTCCAACATTAACTTGACGAGTCCTTTACTATATGCAGTAGCGGTGATGAAATACTTATTAGTGAACGTTTGCTCGAAATTTCTTTCCCATACACACGAATGAACGGAGTGCAGATGCCAGCAAACTTGGCGAATCACTTCACGAATGAAATTGACAAGACGCCCGCTAGCAATTGCGTATATTCGAATGAGCCCAAGAAAAAGGCAAAGTGGAGTGAACAAACCTGCTCGTATTTTCCGTCATTAGTACTGAAACTGAATTACGCGAGGTAAAGTTTTGTTTTGGATTGGGTACACAAATTATACTGAGCCTGCCAAATTTTGCTTCATATAGTCAAATTATAGACCGATAACCGACAGATATGACTGACTATTTAGTGAACCGACACAAAACTGACCTGTCACGTCTAATCGGACTCGGACGTTTCGGGTCTCGTAATTACATCTGCCAGTTATCGGCACGTCATCAAACAGAATGTGGCTCAAAACACTGTGCAGCCATCTTCAAAGCGATCTAAGCGTCTCGGACAAATCATTCCTGGCTTTTTCTCTTAACTTAGACTGACCCATTCCTATGGCGGGAAGTAGTTTTGGCTCCGCCCCTTTAGACTGGGTCCGGCAATCTGCTACACATGCTTCACGGAAAATAGCGCGAGTGTAGACTGCTAGTGTAGTAAAGCGCGCTGTTCGACGTTGATTTCAGTTTTACCATTTCTAGGATGGTATATCTCAGTTTAAAGTATACCATTATAGGAGCTGTAAACAAATCGGTACAAACTAGATAGTGGGTTTAATCAGTACAACACGTGGGGATATTGTCAGTCTACAGATTACATTAGGGCCGGGGACCCTAAACTTAGCATTTTATGAAAATGGGCAGATCGTCTCATTTTCGGCAAATTGTGATTTTTTTTCATAAAATATAAAAGATAGAGCTTTGAACTTTTGTAGTGCCATGGCCGCACATGTGCATGTACTCTTTCCAAAAGTTATATCGGTTTTTATGTTTTTTTCAGTCTAAAATTATGAGTGATATAGTGACCTACATGTGGGCATACCCTAGTCTCTAAAGTAAATTTTCGTGCAGGCCGGCATATTACACTTTTCTGTGTGCACACCAACCACTAGCAGAAGAAAAAATCTTAAGATTTAAACCTATCTGAAAACATATCTTTTTCCCTCTGAGAACTGCTGCTGGTGCTGGTCTGTTTACATCACCTAGGTGTCTCGCTCCCCAGCCATACGGGGTCAGCGTACAAGCACAAATGCTGCTCACACACTAAACAGACAGATCCTACAGTCCAATTTAGCAAACCAAATGTAACTACAAGCGATCAAGTCAGACTATGAAAAATATAGTGGAACACGGAAAAGCAGAAATTTTGTGACGTCTCACTCTTGTGAATTCTTCGGAGTTCAGTTCATCAGTGGCTGACCGCAATCATTAATCCACTCTTTCATGTCTGCAGTCGTCAGTAAATTAAAAGGCTTCGGGAATGGAAAAGCTGCACATCTGGATATCGATCAGGGTATCGGGACTATTATTTCCATACCACACAGCAGCAGTGCTTTCCAGCACCGTCAAAATCGGCTAAAAGAACAGAAATACAGACGCGACTAGCAACGAATTTGATTTGTTATGCAGGAGCTCGGTGTGGCATCCAGAAGCACATGGTTCTACAGCGTGCTGATTGGTCGATAGGCTCTTGTGCGCGTGATTTGATTGACATTTCAGCCAAAAAGTGGGTCGGTCTATTAGGACATCCTCATTCAAAAAGTCGGTCTTGCCACAAGGTATCTTTGTACCAAGTTTGGGTTTGAAGTTGTCTATACATGTCGTATTTGAGAAAACATAAATTTTTGTCAATATGGTCCCGGGTCTGACAATCGAGCTTTTACTGAATGTGAATACCGCTGCGCCACGGCATGCGCAACCAGCCACTGAGTGTGCAGTGGCTGTTTGCGCAGTGATGGTAGGGATCTGGTTCATTTACGAAAGAAGAAGGTTGAAATGTGCCAACCATGAGTTTCTTTGCTTCATTTGCAAGTAAATGAAGCCTACACACACACTCGCACACACTGAAAACTTTACGTGCTCGCACACACACAAACACATAAGAGGAACAGCAATCCAATGACTGAAAGTGACCATACATTTGCACAAGTCAAGTCCATGAACAGTCTTAAATTTTGTTCTTATTTTATTCTCCTTTCTGTGATTTCATACATCTGAATGTCATATCCAAAGCATACAGTCGCGCACATATAAATTCATTTAAAATACAATACATGTACACAACCGCAGCAAAAACAGCCAATACACGCATCATTACACCAGCTGTACACAATCCATCTCACAGTTAAGTCAAACACACATAAGCAGCATATTCTTCTGATTTTTCTTTCATCTTTCGTTATCACTGTTCATTGTTCTCTTTCACACTGCAGCAAATGACAACAAGCATGCACCATACAGATCCCCATAAATCCAGGAGGCATGACTGTATGCATGTAGTTTATACAAACAGAAACAGATTACAACATACCGTTACAATCTGCAGGGAACCCTTAGGTTGTGTGTTACAATCTCTTTCTTTAAAAAATAATAATTAAAAAAAATATTTAAGGGTTCATTCCATAGCGGTTCACTCAGTACATAACACTCCCACATCCTTCCATCTGCAAGAGGCATAGGTTCTCATCAGCGCTCAACCCCCCCCCCCCCTTCCCCCCCCCCCCCCCCCCCCATCCCTCCACCCAACCCATTTAGCCCCAACGCCCTACAGCAGTGAATGATCGACCATGATAATTCAAGGGTAGCGCCAGATGAGCTTGGTGCCAGGCTCATCTGGCGCTACCCTTGAATTATCATGTTCGATCCATCTCCTGCAACTGGTATGTCGTCCTTGGGTAACACCTCCAGGATTTGTAAAATGTGGCCGTGGAGCTAAATGGGTCAACGTGTTATGGCTCATGTGAATCTATACCTCCTGCGAGCACACATCGTCCCCATAAATGCATCCTAGGACTAAGGTTGTGCAGGTTCACTACAGATTGCTCAAATTGTGATTTTTCGAGCATTCTACTTCAAGATAAGCAAACATCAGCCGACCAACTGCACTGTGCAACGCAGCAACACACATTTACTCATGTGGGAATCATTCACTGGTGGAAATCAAATGCGAATGAACACAACTAAGCAAGCCATGAACAACTGACTCCAAACACCAAACATGTAGATCACCGTCCACATGCTGAGATTCCGAAACAAGGACTGCTAGTACAGACCTCCATCTTGCTTACATCTAAGCCTACAGGTATATATAATTTCTAAAATTTATAAACTGATTTCGGATTGTGCTATCTTTTTCACTTCAGCATAAGCTGCAGGGTATAGGTCAACCACGACTGCTTCAAGGCAGTGAATGATTTTCCTTGTTATCTAGTGATCCATCTTCCACACCTAAGGGGCTTATGAAAATCTATGCCTACATATTTCTGGGCCGTTAAGGGCTGGGCACACCCTACCACAAACACCTATTGCCGGCCGCAATTTGTGGCGGCAATGTTGCGGGACGCTAGCAATATTGCTGACACAACTTACCACCCGATACAATCCGAGTCTATTTTCTTGTGGCAGCCCGCAAGGTTAGAGCAATGTTGCTGCCTCTCAGCCAATCAGCGGTGTCCTCGCGTCACTTCCAATTTCTTTATCTTCCGAGAAAAAATGTCGGAGAAGCTGAATGACGGCTTTGAGACTGTTAACTCATTGGAGACGCGCCGCATGTGGAAACACAGCGAATAGCCGCATATCCATATGCGGTACGTCTCCTCCGAGTTAAATTGATCAACTTTGTCCAAGAGTTCCCATGCATATGGGACTCCAGCAGCTCGGAATATTTCAACCGCGATCATGGGAGGGAGGCGTTATCGCCGGGTAATAGCGCGCGAGAGCTGTTCCATGTGTATGGTAATGGCAGGTCAGTCAGTACAAACACATTGTGTGCACATTGAAACATGTGCCATGAAGCCAATGTGGCAGGTGGCAAATTTTTGTTTACCACACATTGCCAGAAGCAAAATCTGTCAGCGTGTGCCGAACCGTTTAAGCGCCAGTGGCTGCTTGGGACCACACTGACAGTCTCCCCCAATTCGTTACCGTGGTAGCTAATCAAGGGAGATAACCATTGTGGCCTGGGACAAGAGTTTCACCTGGGCATCAAATGGGAAAAGCCACACAAGCTGTGAGATACAGAAGAGAAGTTATCCAGCCTATCATATGCACTATGGAATAAACACACTTCTTCAGTGACTTGAATTGGAAATGAAAGTTGTTAGTGTCTATTTACCCACTTGTGTATGCAGTCACCAGGGGCCAGTTGCATGAGCGAGCTTAGTCCTGCACCAGCCACTAAGCAAGGTGTGCCGCTATAGCGGCACACCTTGTTTAGTGGCTGGTGCAGGACTAAGCTTGCTCATGCAACTGGCCCTAGGGTTCAGTCGCATGAGCGAGCTTAGTGCTGCGCAATCCACAAAGCAAGGTGTGCCGCTATAGCGGGATGCTTACCCAATGCACAAAAGGCCATCGGGCTGATGTTGGCCGCAGTCGGCCCACGGATGGCTGAGCGTGAGCCAACGTCGGCCCAATGGCCTTTTGCGCATTGGGTAGTGGCATGCACAGCACTGAGCTCACTCCTGCAATGGAGCCCTGTACTGGAAGCAGCTCCTGCATTTGCATGCACAAAGGGGTTAAATGTTGCACATCATATGAAAATTTGTCAGTGCATGAAAGATACGTGGTTGGACGGACGAACCCTCATTGGGGCTCATGTACTGCGCCTGAAACTAAGTTTGTTTGCTTACTGGCTGGGTCAAGAAATAAAAGCCACAAGTAAGCAATGTAACACAAAAGTACCAACCCTTTAGCACACACAGCCACCAGTACTGATTACAGTACCAGTGCCTGCATGCACAAGGGTTGAAAACCAATGTACACAGAAGATAAAAACTGAAAATAACTTCAGGTGGCGTGCTCTGAACACAGGTAGGAACTGTACACATCACAAGCATTCATTTGCCAGCAAAATAACCGATATCTATTGTTACAAGTCAGATTGTATTCTGTGATGCACTGGCTTCATTCCATGCCCAATCCTGCACTCAACTGTCTTCTAACAATAGGGCAACGATGGGCAATTAAACACTTTGGCTATCAGCAGTTTTTTTGATCGAGGTGATTTCTGCAGGAGTCACCTTAACAAAAAGCACTGCTGACAGACTAAGAGTTAAAATGGTGCATATCTGCTGTGAAATAAATAGGAAAATACATGTGTATCTGTGTCTATGCAAACAAATGTAATTCATATATGTTCTTAACCCTTTTAGTCCCAGATCCATAAAGCAGAAGATGGCTTGACCATAATTCAAGGGTAGTGCCAGATTAGCTTGGCGCCTGAAGGCGCCAAGCTAATCTGGCAGTACCCTTGAATTATCATGGTCAAGCCATCTCCTGCAACTGGTACATTGTTGTTAGGCAACACCTCCAAAATTTGAGAAATGGGACCTTGGGGATAAAAGGGTTAAACAAAAACACATTCCTTTCAAAGTCATGGAATAACAAGTCTCCACATGCATAAGCATAAATACATGCACGCACACACACACACATTCAGGCATACACACATGCACACAGTGTTGCTGCAAGAACATGAGACTCATTACACTTCAAACTGATCATGGTAAGTTATGTATTGCATCAACTCATTCAACCCCACGCACCTATTTCCCAAATTTTGGAGGCGTCATCTAACGACTATGCACCTTTGCAAGAGATGGATCGACCATTATAATTCTAGGGTAGTGCCAGATTAGCTTGGCGCCGACATGCACCAAGCTAATCTGGCACTACCCTTGAATTATCATGGTCGACCCGGTCATCTCCTGCTGTAGTGCGTCAGGGCTGAATGGGTTAAAACTCACATACCATTAGTTTTTGTTTGTGGTTCTATCTACTGGTACTTCATCTTCACACAAACATACATGCTTGCACATACACACACATATGCACTTTTACACACACGGTCACCTGCACATGTACACATACAGTACAGATAAAGTGGTGGAGAACACAGTTCTTTTCACTTTGCCTATCCAATACCCAACACCAAAACAAAATAAACTCAATACTTTTAACCTTTGTGCATGCAGCCATTGAAACCGTTGACAGTACTACTGGTGGCTGCATGCACAAGAGGGGGTTAATGCCTTCCCTGCCAAAGGCAATTAAGCTCCCCTGCCTGAGAAACATGGATATAAATGAGGTCCTCATGAGCCCCCACAGATGCAGGGGCTCATGAGGATTTATGCCTCTGCCTCCTGCAATTGGGCTGTGCTTGTGTCTTGGCAGAGAGGGGATAAATGCAAATAACAAAATGAAGAAACTAAATTTTCAAGTCCAGAGTCTATAATTGTTCTTTCCATATAAGAGGTAAGACATACCTGTGCATGTCATACATGCAAAAATGATTACTCACGATAACAAGTTATGTCTTTTGAGCACAAACCGGACTAAGTTTGCTTGTTTGATTTTAATGCCATAACTCTTTGTGCGCATGTTCCCAAGCACCAACTCCCCCCCCCCCCCCCACCCCAAACCCACACAACAACAAAAAAATCCCCATAATTTCTAAGGATCACTGCTTTTGATTTTTTTTGTTGTAAAAATACAGGTTTTATTCCAGAACAGTCAAAACCTCAAAGATCTGAGCTTTCACTAAACCATCAATATCTGCACAAAATTTGTACCCTTTGGCTTAAAAGTTCAAACGTTGTCGGAAAGACTGGCTCAAATGTTTGGTCCTCTGTGCAATATTCCCAGTAGAAAAAGTAAAACAAGAAAGACAAAGCCATTATGGCTCAGATATATGACCGATTTACATATGTGTGACCTTTGTGACAAGGGCTGGCTTCTGCAGCTGCAAAATCCATGTTTTCTGAAAATGTAAACATTTTTCACACATCCGTCAACCCCACGTGACCCTTGACCTTTGTGATGAGTCGACTAAATTAGTATGCATAAGGTCTTATCATCAGCTATATTTGTACCAAATTTGGTTGAAAAATTTGCAACTTTATCAAAAATAAGCATTTTACACACATTTGCCAGCCTCTTGTGACCCTTGACCTTTCCAAGGGGTCATCCAAATTAGTATGCATCGATAGGTCTTACCGTCGAGTATCTCTGTACCAAGTTTGGGTTTGAAGTTGTGAATACTATTTGAGAAAAAACATCTTTTGTCAAAGAGATCCATGAATGTATAATGAAGTCACCAACAAAGAGCTGTGTACTTGATCCCATGCCCACATCCCTCATAAGAGTGTATCAATGATCTCCTCTCACTGATTACCACCATAGTTAATGCTTCTCTCTCTACTACTCAGTTTAAACATGCTATTGTGACACCACTCTTGAAAAAGCCTGGACTGGACCCAAATGACTTGAAACATTTTAGACCTGTCTCTAACCTTCCGTTTATTTCAAAGATTTTGGAGAAGGTCGTTTTGAAACAGCTACAAAGCCATTTGTCTGAAAACGGTCTTTTAGAAATGCATCAGTCGGTATACAGAAAGGATCACAGCATGGAGACTGCTGTGCTGAGCGTCCTGTATGATCTGCTAGTGAAGGCAGACGAGAGACTTGTCTCTCTCATTGCTCTGCTGGACCTCAGCACAGCATTTGACACGCTCGATCATTGTTTTGCTGAAGAGGTTAGAGGTGATCTTTGGCATCCGTGGTACTGCCCCGGCCTGGTTCGCTTCATACGTGAAGGATCGTTCTCAGGCTGTTATTGTTAATGGCCAGCTATCTGCTTCTAGTCTTTTGTTGTGTGGAGTCCCCCAGGGCTCCGTATTAGGGCCTGTTTTATTCACTTTATATTCACAACCTCTGTCTGATGTAATTGCCGCCCATGAGTGAGATTTTCATAAGTATGCCGACAATACTGAATTGTCAAAAAGTAGCGCGCCTAGCCATTTCAGCTCCACTAAGATGAGCGTACATCCTGTCCTGGATGACTAAAAACAAACTTAAGCTTAACACCGACAAAACCGAAGTCATGCTTGCTGGCTCTCAGTCTCGCCTTTGATTGACAGTGAGTTCGCAAACATTGATAGCTGCAGCGTTCGCTTCCAGAACTGTGTTAAATATCTGGGTGTGAAGATTGATTCGACGCTCTCCATGCATGATCATATCAGTAGCGTCTGCTGAGCTGGTTTCCTTGAGCTGCGCAGACTTTCTTCCCTCAGACCGTATCTCACAGAAAGTGTGGCATCAATACTTGTAAATGCATTCATTACGTCCAGGCTCGATTATTGCAATTCTGTACTGGCAGGTTTACTGGCAGACCAGATTCACGCTTGCAGAGAATTCAAAACAATGCGGCACATCTCATCTTGAAAAAACGAAAGAGAGACCACGTTACGCCTCTACTGAAGCAGCTGCACTCGCTGCCCGTAAAATTCCGCTGCCAGTACAAAATTGCAATTTTTGCCTATCAGAATTTTGACGAATCTCTCTTGCCATACTTTTCTGCCAAGCTGTCTTTTTATCAGCCATCACGCACCCTCCGTTCCTCCAGTGAAAAACTTTTTAAAATCCCAAATCTTAACATGAATACTGTCGGGGAGCGTTCTTTCACCTTTTTAGCCCCAAATGTGTGGAACTCTCTGCCAATTGAAATGCAGAATCTGCCCACATTGTCACAGTTCAAAGCTCACTTAAAGACTTTTCTTTTCTGTCGGGCATTTAACATTTAGCTCACCTCTAGTTAACTGTCGACTGCCTGCCTGCCTTTTATTCTGATTATAGAGGGAAGTGGATGTATGGTGTTGGGAAGGGATGGGGTGGTTGAAGGTAGTGTATAATTGTGCGTGTGTCTGAGAGAGAGGGTGTGCTGTTGTGCATGCACATTGAGTCCAGTGTTTTCCTGGAGAACAGCGCTATACAAGAACTATTTATTATTATTATTATTATTAAAATATTCCTGAGCTCTTGTGAGCCTTGACCATACAAAGGGATCAACTAAATATGTATAGAAAGGTCTTACCATCAGGTATCTTTGTACCAAGTTTGGGTTTGAAGTTGTGAATAGTATTTGAGAAAAAATAAATTATGTCAAAATATAGCTATTTTTGACCTATTTCCTGATCCCGTGACCTTGACCTTTGTGAGAGGTCACTCAAATTGGTATGTTTAGAAAGGTCCAAAGGTATCCTTGGACCAAGTTTGAAGAATGTGGCTTGAATAGTCTCCGAGAAAATGCCAACATTAAATATTACCATGGACGATGGCGGACGGATGACCACTGGCCCAAAACATACTCACTTTTGCTTCGCTTGCGAGCCAAAAACTGACTACATTCTTAAATAGCTTATGTGCTGTTTTCAGCCTCTCTTCTGGCACTTTGTGACATTTCCCACCCCCACCTCTCTCTCGTTCTTCCCTTCCTTTCTCTCAAGACTGAAAATTACCTGAGACGATAGTACAGGTGACTAGAAACTTTCAATTCAGCCAAGGAGCCCATCATCAAGTTGCATACATCTGCGACCGGCACAGATTCTCATGAGCCTCTGGTTCTGCAGGACCTCATGAAACTGTATGCCTCTTGTTGGCAGAAACTTTAAAAAAATTAATTTCAAATATTGAGGAAGCAATCTGGGGCTAAGAAGTCCATCATCCAGCTCCCTCCTCCTGCCAGACACAGATTCTCAGGAGCCTCTGCAGCTGCAGGGGCTCAGAATCTATGCCTCTTGCTGTCTGGGAGTTTCTCAAAGTTACTTTTTAATATTAACCCATTACACCCTGAGGCTGAATTCTTGTTATTTTGCTTATTGTCCTATGAAAGCTCTGTTGCAGATTAGGAGATAAATCCACCATTTTAGTTCAAGAGTGGTGCCAGAATAGCTTGGCGCCTCAGGTGCCAAGCTATTCTGGCACCACCCTTGAACTATCATAGTCAAATTTAATTCAAGCAAAAGTGTATCAGGATGAAAAAGGTTAAGGAAGTAATTTGGGTTGAAATAGATGACTGCAAAGAAGAAATTGTCAACAATCCAGTGGAAATGTAAAGCGTGAGTGCAAAAAGGGCCTTGCCAAGCTTTTGTATGCAAATTCTCTTTACTTGCTCACACCTTCTAATCAACGCATCAGACTTTCACAATAGACCTACACTCCAATCTATAACTTAGTGTGAAATACACAACAATGCACAGTGGAAGGTGGGTAGAGTGATGAGCAAAACATACAGTACATGTTCAGAAGAATTTTCTGTGACACGTGCAAAATCCACATTTGTCAGGAAATCATACATCTTGCAACTGATTTCATACAATGCAATTTAATATAAACTACCAATTTCAAATTCTGCCTTAAATTCTTGCAAGTGCTCTCATATAATGCAATATGTACAAGTAATTTAAAGTTCTTGCTCAACTTCTTGCAAATGCTCTCACACAATGCAGTATTATTAATTTCAAGTTCTTGCTTAATTCCTTAGAGCTGATCTCAGACAATGCAATTATATTAATTTCAAATTTTTGTTTCACTCCTGGCAACTGATTTCACACAATGCAATATATTATAAATTATTTGTTTCAAATTCTTGCTTCACTCCTTGCAACTCCTAACATACAATGCAATGTTTACAGGCAATTTCAAATTCTTGCGTACAACAAAAAAAATCTGTTGGGAGTACAAAATTCACCGATGTATTACTATACATACATGCTTTGGAACAGTTATTGACTTGATTCCGGATTAGTATAGGTACAGGTTTGGCACAACCTTCTGGGCGATACGGTAAAAGAATACATTACCCGTTCAGTGCAGAGAAAAATTGAACACCACTCAACTGCAAGAAGCAAAGATCCTCATGAGCCCCCCACAGTTGGATCTATGCGTCTCCCTGATACCACTTTGAACCCAAGTTCCTGGGACATCTAAGGGGGTTTTGTGTTGAATTAACAAAGTTTGCCGAAACACAGTCTGCGTTGCCTGGCACTGAACGGGGTAATACATGCACCCCCTCACACATGCCACAACCTGTACTGTACACAGAACCGACAGCTGCATGCACAACGGGGATAAATGCAAATGTCCTCTCAAATGTTACATCTTTACACTGCATGTTTTATACACGGGAAGGAAAATTAACAAATCTAGCATCCAACAGGTCTCGTTCAGTACGATGCATAAATCCACGTGGGAAACGTTCAGCCCTAAGGTTGAAATCTTAACTCTTCTGAAGACCATTACCCCTGCACAGTACTGCACCGTGGATGCAGATGGTGAATTCAATGTTAACCCTCTTAACCCCACGGCCGCATTTCCAAACCTTTGGAGACGTCTAATGACAATGTACCAGTTGTAGGATTTGGGGTGATCATGATAATTCAAGGGTAGTACCAGATGAGCTTGGCGCATGAAGGCGCAAGCACATCTGCCACTACCCTTGAATTATCATGAGCACCCCATCTCTTGCTGCAGGGTCCCAGGGCGAAATGGGTTAAAGAGCACAGACTGTCGAATGTTGAATGATACCAAGAGGTGTCAGCACGAGGCATAGATCCACACGAGCCCCCACGGTTCATGATGGTCTATGCCTCTTGCATGTGTGTGTCTGTCATTGCGTTCCACAAGTAAAGGAGTTAAACAGTGCAGAAAACTGATTGGCCTTGAAGCTCAGTTCAACGCTAATGCAAGAATAGCTTGGCTCCTTTAACACTTAAACTCCTAGAGCTAAATGACTTCAATTCTATAAAATAGAATAAAAATGACTTTCATCTATAAAATGGAAGTCATTTAGTTCTGGGAGTTTAAAAAGTTAAGGTGCCTTTCAGTTCAAGACATGGCAATAACTATTCAAAGCAATCTCTTGCAATTTCAAAGCAATTTAATGTATAAATGTATTTCCTTTCTTTTTATTTAAATAATTATTCTACAAGGCTTTCTGCTAGGATTTAAAATGGTCTGTCATTGTGATGGGCAGCATGGCAAATAATCTGTACCAGGCGCTCTACAGTCTGTTGCATGCTTGAAACACGGCTGGGATAGGTAACTGAACGCTGTCTTTTTTTCCCAGATTTTTGCATGCCAGTGACAGACCGCCTTCCATTTTTTCCATCCCTGTCAAAATTTGTCTGTTGAATACAGAACGGAAAGCTGGAATCTATTAAATGCAGCTTCTGTTAAAGAAAAATAAATTTCATTTAATTAATATATTATTCCATTTCTTTCTTAATAAATCTGTTTGTCTCTTTTGCTCCTTTCATTGACATCTAAAAGGTTATCTGAAAGACCATCTTCCATAAATTGACCATTAGAAACTTCTAGAAAGATATACAACAAAAGCAATTCACAATTAGAAAAATCAATTCACCTTTAACCCGCTTGCGCATGCAGGTACTGGTTCTGTTTAAAGCACCTGTGGCTGAATGGGCAAGGGGGTTAATCAACTGCTAGCCAAGACACATTCCAGACTGAATGCCTCTGCAATACTAGAGAGAGTTCAATGGCAGCGTAGACAATACTGTAAGAGTACTGTGGTAAGTGTTCTGATGACTGTATGTATCACATCCAGTTTTTACACAGCAACAATGTACATCTCTGCGGAGGAATGACAGGTAGCTGGGCATAATATTACAATGAAGGGATGGAACTTTAGTACACCGAGTGACAGTACATGTACCACCCAGACACACTGCAACAAGACCTGCATTGACCATGATAGTTCAAGGGTGGTGCCAGAAAAGCTTGGCGCTTATAGGTGCCAAGCTATTCTGGCATCACCCTTAAACTATCACGGTCAATCTGTCTCCTGAAGTGGTATGTACATAGTCTTTTTCAGACAACTCCCAAGCTTTGGGATTTGGCCTCGGGGCTCAGTGGGTTAATATTTGACACTGGTGCCACTCTGAAAGAGATAAACAGGGGAAAAGAGCCGCAGTTAATTCTGACCATGCCAGAATGTGGTACAAACTCACAACCTTTGTAAGTGACAAGTCTATTGCTCTACTCACTATAATGAGTGAGCCAAACCTGAATGACACAAAGCAAAACAAGCACATCTGTCAGACAAAAAAAATGCTTAAATAATATTGTGATGGCATATAATAATCAGGCTTCATCACATCTTTAAGACCATACTTACAGAAGCACATATGCATATGCAGATGCGCGCACACACACACACACACACACACACACACACACACACACACACACACACTCAATAATACACATGCCCCACTATTAACAACTAAAAGTAGCACACCCTCATCACACACAAAAATCTCAATTCCATTCTTGACAAACCAGCGAGTCCAAATTTCCACAAAGCACGCATTAACCCTCTCATGCATGCATCCACCAGCACTGTTTACAGTACTGTTGGCTGCCTGCACAAGGGAGTTAATTCAATAAGGTAAGTAAGGCATTTGATCAGTCCAGTGATAAAACCTTTCCTTCAGCCACAATATAGTTCACATTTCAAAACCGTCATCTATGCTCTTCTTTAAAATTCCAGAAAAGGGCTCCACCATGAAAGCCCAAGAATAGTGCCTGACTAGCTTGGTTTACCATTCTAAGCCATTCATAAAATTGTACAAGAAGGATCAGCCATGACAGTTTAAGAGTAGTGCCTGATTAGCTTAGTGCTAATCAGTCACTGCTCTTGATATAAGCAGTCGATCAACCTCCCTCAACTGGTGCTTGAACTGAAACGGATATAGGGTCCATATCCTGCATGATCATCATCAAGATGAAAGGTCATCTTCAGAAAGCAACACTCCTGTGACAACTTGGTGGGGAGCTGTTGAGAGCACACAATTTTCAGTTCCCACAACTAACGACAAAATGCTTAGCCTCCCTCGTGCATGCAGTCATGAGTACCGCAAACAGTACTGGCATATGCACGAACAAGAGGGTCAAAATAAAGATGAGCAATAAAAATGAGCCAGCCTCAGGTCCCACCCTGTTGGCATCCAACTTTCATACTCCGACTAGGGTTGATTCCATGCTCACAAAAATGCTGGCACATGAACACAGATGCTGTCATTGGCATATGGCGAAATGTCATAAATCAGGAGAGGTTTTAGCCTTGCCTCGTTTTTTCCTTTCAGTGCCCACTGTGCAAAACGGACACATAAAAGATGTCTTATCGGGAAGGGCTAATGAGACTGGCATCAAACAAGATATAAGCCCACCATGACAACTCAAGCCTAATAATACAAAAATGGTAGGGTCCTCATGACAAATGCATAACAGCCCTCTCTTCTTCAACAGCAGACTTCGCTGTCAAACAACCATAGCAGAGCCCTTATGGCTGAAGCAAAGGTCAGCCCTGTACACAATGAGCAGAATTCAAATCCCCAAAAAGTCCCCGGCACTGGTCACAGTGCCTGTAACTGCATGAACATGGGGGTTAAGTTCATAAAATCCACACATCATGGCTCACATGCACATAAGTTCCGTAAATGCAAACTCGCTGGTTTTATCCCAAACTTTCACGAAGCACGCACACAGATACACTGGAGTTGGCACCGATGTCAAGAAAAGTCCTTGAAGCTGTCCAGGCTGTCCTGCCGAATTGGAGCCATGCGCGGTCCCTCATCGTCCTTTACACCCAGAAACGACCGCGGACCTTCAACAAGCTGCACACACCACGAAACAGGACTTCAATCAATCCCTCCACTACTGAGGAAAGCGAACACAATCAAACTACAAGAGGCACAGATCCTCATAAGCTCCTGAAATGGTGGGGGTTCATGAGGATTTATGCCTCTTGCTGACACCATTTTGCATCCATGTTCCATGGGTGACAGTGATTCTTGCAGATTTCAGAAATACAGAAAATTATTTTTGGCACTACTACTTTTTTCTGACAAACATCAAAGATACTTTTACAAAACAAACAATGAAAAACAACAACAAAGAAATCACACCTTTGTGATGTTGATTTCATCAAAAAGTTCCTGCACAAAGCGCCGAGCGTTGAGACGGAAGGAGTAGGTGGAAAGCATCAGGCACGCCTCAGAGAAGAAACACACATCTTTGAACGTGGACGGGAATCGCTGCTTGAGGCTGCAACATATATTTCAAACAAAAATGAATTTTTCATTAAAATGCATTTTTTTGAAAAATACTTACCGATGGTATGACATTGTGGAAAAGCCCTTAGCTAGCCTAATTTTAGCCAAAATTTGGTTGTGTCCGTATAAGGGGGTGTTGGCAGGAGTGGGGCGCCATAGACCAGGCCATGGCCTGAATACTATTCAGAATAGTCTCCCCTTATTCCCACCCGGTCCGAGAATACCCGTCATCCCTCAGTTTAGTTCCTTAGCGCACTTGAGGCAAGCGGGGTAGGTGGGAGGGTCCTTCGAGTCATACCATCGGTAAGTATTTTTCAAAAAAATGCATTTTAATGAAAAATTCATTTGTTTTCTCAAAACACATTACCGATGGTATGACATTGTGGAATTCCGAAGAGGAGGCGGGTGCCGAAAAGATGCCCCTCCTGCCAACAGACCAACCCTCAGACCCGCCCTCCCGGAGCACACTCCCGATAATTTTAGTTAAGATACTTACGGCGCCTATGGCGCCGGGAGGGAGTGTTGCGCCGCCGTGATGTCTCCCACCAAGGCGAGGTTCTGCCTCTGGGTGGAGAGGTCCCTCAGGTAGAATCTAGTAAACGTGGTCTCAGCTCGCCATCCCACTGCCGCCACAATGTCCTTGACTGCACAGTTGCGGTCGAAGGCGAGACTGGTGGCCATGGCTCTGACCTCGTGTGCTCTGATGTTCATAAGCTGGGCTGCACCTGGGGCGAGGTCCTGATAGGCAGAGCGGATCACCCAACGGATCCAGGAGGAGATGGTCTGTGCTGAGATGTCGAGTCTACCTGGGGACAAAGGGAGAAAGAGGCGGGTACGTCCTCGGCGCAGCGGCTTGGTCCTGCGCAGGTATACACGTAATGCTCTCACCGGGTCCTGTTGTCTGGTCTCCCGGGTGGAGTCTGTCGTACGTAATGGGTGAATGGTCATCATCTGTGGGTTCGTCAAAGGCGACCGCGTCTTGGCCAGGAAGGATGGTTCAGGTAGCAACTGCACGGAACCGTCTGTCCGGAACTGCAGGCAATCTGCTCGTGTGGACAGCGCGTGAAGCTCACTGACCCTGGACGCCGTGGCTAGGGCCAACAGGAAGCACGTCTTTCGAGTAACGTCCGGCAAGCGCGCCAACTGCAGGGGTTCAAACCGGACGGAGTTGAGCCACGTCAGCACCCAAGGTAGGTCCCATCTAGGCAACAGCGAACGCAACGCCGGGCGTTGTAAGCCAAAGTGTGCCATCAAATCAGCGAGGTCTTTGCAGCCCCCAGGATCGGGCCGGCCCAGGTGACGGTAAGTGTCAGCGATCATGGCAAGGTATCCCCGAATGGTAATTGGCGCCAATCTCTGGAAGTTGAAAAGCCAGAGGAAGAACTCCGCCAACTGTGGTGTCGTCAAAGCCGTAGGGGGGAGGTCGTTGTCACCACACCAGTTGCAAAGCACTCTCCACTTTCCCTCGTAAACTCGCCTGGTGGAGAGTCTGCGTGCAGCAGCGATAGCTTCCACTGCCGCACTAGAGAAGCCTCTGCTGGTGAGGGCGCGCCGCACAACCTCCAGGCGTGTAGGAGGAGCCGCTCTGGGCACGGATGAAACAGTGGTTGACGAGGTTGCTTGAGCATCGTGCGCGGACAGGGTAGCTGTAGTGGCGGGCACGTGGCTAGGTTCAACAGGTCCGTCGTCCACGACTTGGTCCAACTGAAAGGCGCCACCAGGAAAAGGATCGTGTTGCAGCCGCGGAGCTTGAGGAGGACTTTGGGAACCATCACCGACGGAGGATACGCGTAGGCGACAAGCCCGTCCCAGGGAATGGACATCGCGTCGACCGCCCAAGCTAGCGGGTCTGGCACTGGTGAGACGAACAGCGGTACCTGGTGGTTCCATCGGGTCGCGAAGAGGTCTATCATGGGGGTCTCCCACTTGGCCCCGATCATCTGGAAGATGTCCGGTCGCAGCGTCCACTCGGTGTGGAGGAGCTGTCCTCGTCGCGACAGGGAGTCGGCGAGCACGTTGAGATGCCCTGGAATGTGCCTGGACCGCAGGGTGATATCCCGATCCTCGCACCAGCGAAGCAGTTGGTACAGGAGGATGCACAGTGATGGAGAGTGGGTCCCGCCCTGCTTCTGTAGGTAGGCGACGACGGTGGAGTTGTCGGACAGCACCAGGAGCTCCTGTCCCCGGAGTTGCGAGTCCCACGTCATCAAGGCCTGCCAAACCGCTTTTAGCTCTAACCAATTGATGTGTCGGGTCAGGAGATCTTGAGGCCAAAGACCCGAGGCTGTGGTGAACGAAGGTAGTAGGTGAGCTCCCCAACCGGTGAGGCTTGCGTCGACACAGAGAGACAGGTGAGGAGGTGGCGTATAAAGTGGGACTCCTGAAGCCAACCAGATAGGGTCTGCCAAGCGGAGGAGGTGAGGTCGTAACATCGGAAGCACCGGAACCAGCGCGTCGATGTCGTCCTTCGAGGGCCGCCAATGCAGTAACAGGTGTAGCTGCACAGGCCGGGAGTATAGTCGCCCTAGGCGAAGCAGATCGGCTGCCGCACTCATCAACCCCAGAAGTTGTAACCACACGCGTGCAGGGACGCTGTCCTGTAGTGTGACGTGTCGCGCCAGATCGCCGAGTTTCTTGATACGAGCCGCCGGAAGCCGCACTTCGTTCAGGTCGGTGCGGAACTCCATTCCCAGGTGAACAAAGCGGCGGGACGGTGAGAGGTCGGACTTGCCCATGTTGACGATGAACCCCAGAGAGTCGAGGAGGACTAGGAACGCGTCTCTGTCTCTCTCCAGAGTGGAGTCTACCTGGTTCCTCAGGAGTAGGTCGTCGAGGTAGTTCGACGTAGGACTTGAGCTCGTCCGTCTGGCCCTGGCAACAACGGCGTCCATGATCCGGGTGAACACCCACGGGCTGAGGTTGAGGCCGAAAGGGAGGGCGCGGAACTGGTAGACTACTCCGGCGAAGGCGAAGCGAAGAAAGCGTCTGGCCGTAGGATGCATCAGAACATGAAGGTAAGCGTCGGCCAGGTCGAGGCTGACGGCGAAGTCCATGGGCTGCACCGCGGCTCGGAGGGCTCGAGCGGTCTCCATACGGAAGGCGGGGGCGACTATGAACTTGTTCAGGGCAGATAGGTCGATCACTGGGCGCCACTTGCCCTCCGGCTTGGGAACGACAAACAGACGGCTGTAGAAGGCTGGGGTGTCGTGTCGTAGCACCACCTCCGTGGCGTTCTTCCGGAGCAGCGCGTCCACCTCGTTGCGTAGCGCGTCGGCCCTGAGCCGGTCGGTCGGCACCGCAGTCCAAAGTGGGGACCGGCGCAGAGGAGGGGGAGATCGAAAGGACAGCTGAAGGCCCTGGCAAACAGTCGACAGGATCCACGGGTCGTCGGGAAACAGCGCCCTCCAGGCGACGCTGTGTAGTGCTAGCCTTCCGCCGACAGGAGACCCGGGAGCGATCGGCGGAGGCGGAGACGGTGGGCAGTCAACGGGCCCGTCCCCGCCCGAAGGGACGTCGGGCAGGTCTAGGCCAACCGGGGGCGGCGGGGTCCGAGGAAGAGGGATTCGGTGGACCGGGACGACCGAAGGCCGGTTTACGGGGGGGGAGACGTCCACGACTGGTGAAGGGGCGAGCGGGGGGTCTGGCGGGCCGCAAGACTCGACCCACAGGCCTGCGGGCTGGAGGAAAGCGCTGGGGAGCGACGCGGGTAGGCCACAGATCCTTATTCGACTCCTTAACGGCCTGCCAGTGTGGACCGAAGAGGAGTTCGCCGCCGACGGGGGCCCGTCGAAGCTGGTTCTTGATATCAGCCGGAAGTGTACAGGCTCGGAGCACCGCATCCCGACGCATGAGGTCGCAGTTCGCCGCCGCTGCCATGGCGTTAACTGAGGTATGGTAGGCAGCACGGTTACCAGAAACCGCCAAGGCTAGGATGTCTGTCAGAAGTGGGGCGATGGTAGGATCCCATGCTTCCTCAACGCGCCGAACTATGGCCTGTGTTGCCAAATCCAAAAATCCCGCTGAAGCAAGTGCATTGCGAATGAGTGAAGCCGTCGGATTCAGGCCCGGGGTGACGCCAGTTCGTCGAAACAGGCTGGCACAAGACAGCGCCAGGGGATCCACTGCCGGAAGCGGGCATGCGAAAGCTTGCGAATGTCCGGCGTACCAGCTCTGTCGGAACGCGATCGCCAGGTCTGCAGGCCACTTGTTGTCAGAGAAGAAGCCGGCGTCCCCGAGAGCCCCCTGAAGCAGGTGAGAGGAGAAGGCATCGCGAATGTCTCGGAACCCAGGAGGTTGCGGCAGGGACTTGAAGCGTTTAACGTGAAGTTCGGAGTCCACAAAGGCCGACGCTCTCTTCTTAGCAGGGGGAGAAGAAGGGCAATCTTCCGCCGGTAGAGCCGCCGCGATGAGTCGAGCAGCTTCGTCAAGGGCGCGCATGGTCTCCGTCCTGTGACTCAGTGAAGCTGGAGGAATCTCAGCATCTTCCTGTGACTGCGAGCGAGGGGTAGGTGAGGATTCCAGCCAGGCCGACACCGAGTCCTCCGGTGCCAGGCTGATGGCGTCATCCACCATAGCGGGAAGAAGTGAGGAATCGGGAGCCTTAGCGGGACCAAAGGGAGCCATAGCTGTCATTGGGCGGGGAGGTGGAGAGGCTGTCCGGTGTGTTGACCGGCGTCTGCTGAGACGACGAGGCGAGCTCTGCGGCGCAGCGAAAGTGAGAGAGTCGGAGCGAGCGACGTGGTGGCGATCCCGCGGGGAACGGCTGCGGCGTGAGGAGCGGGAGCTGTGCGAGGCTGGTCGGGTCCGACGTGATTCCGGAGGGCCCCGCGAGGGCGACCGTCTACGACGATGGCAGCTCCGATAAGAAGACCCACGAAAGGAAGAGTGAGGACTATCATGTCGCCTCGGCCCCACAGTACTGGTCCGCCGACGTTGACTCGCTAAGCGACAGCTGTCTCTGCGTGCGTCAGTGTAACCACTCCTGTCCGAAGAGCTACCCTCGCGAGAGCGGTAGCGGCGACCAGGGATTTGAAGAGGCGAAGGCCGACGTCTCTCCGGGCTGCGTCTTGATCGTGGGCTGTCTCTAACTAACACAATGGAAGAGATCGGAATGCCACCACTAACCTGAGATCTAGACGAGGATCGAGCCCTGTCGTCTGGTTTGTCCGTCCGTCGTGTTGCCACTTTGGGTTGTCGGTGGGTAGTAGAGTGGTCAGCTCTCGAGGCCGTGTCCCGGTGCAAGCGAGACTCGTGTGTCACCGTGTGACTACTGGTGCGTGGTCGTTCCCTCCTGTCATGCCTGTGCTCCGCCAAGTGCTTCTGGACTGGAAGCGTCGTAGACTCGGTTGCCGACGCCAGTCCGGGGGAAGGACCATAGTTGTCTGCCTTCTCCAGAGGTGTACCGACTGCAATCCCGTCCGCTTGCAAAGGTTCAGGATCAGGTCTCAAGGTCGCCACGGTAAGGGTAACCTCAGTGGGGCCCTCCGCGATAGTCTGCGACTTGCCAACTTTCTTTGTTCGGGACGCCTTAGCCACTGGAACCGGCTTGGTTCCCGTCTTGGTATTCCGCACCGGGTCTGTCAGTCGTTCCCTGACAGGAGTCGGTCGTTCTCGGCGGTAAAATCCCCACAGCTGCGACCATCTTTCTTCCAGCCATGGGGCGCACACCACACACGTATTGGTCGAATCGCAACCAGCACAGGGTAGGCAAACTGCATGCTCGTCCGATGGCCACTGAAAGTCGCCACACAACGTGCAGGTACGAACCTGGTATCTGTAACAAGAGGGTACAATGAAGAAACGAGCGAGCGTGGCCTCCGAGGTCACGCAAAATAAAAAAAAACGCGCGCGATGACGAAACGAACCTCATCGAATTCGAAAGAGTACAGCGCGTGCCTACGCTCGGCGCTCCTTCCCACCCTAGAGCGCCGGTCGAGGGCATCCACCGAGATATTACCTGTCCATGGCGGCAAACGTTAGCAACCCACGTCTCAGTCTCCCCCGAAGTGGACCCACTGTCAGCTGGTTGCAGACACTCGTCGCCAGTCATGACCGGCCAGGCTCCGCAGTCTCGTCACAGCGCCAGTCAAGTGAGCACGAAGTCCCAACAGCTAACTCGTCGGCAAGTGAGTCCCCCAGTCGACGAAAGAGAACCGTCCCAGCAGAGAGCAATCAGTCCCACCGACTCAAGCTCCCCAGAACACAAGTTTCAAGTACACCGTCAAAGCTCACAACCACCAAGGTCAGAAGACCGGTCCAAGATCAAAACGCTCAGCACGGACAGACACAACCTTCCTAGCGCTAGCTAAGAACTAAACTGAGGGATGACGGGTATTCTCGGACCGGGTGGGAATAAGGGGAGACTATTCTGAATAGTATTCAGGCCATGGCCTGGTCTATGGCGCCCCACTCCTGCCAACACCCCCTTATACGGACACAACCAAATTTTGGCTAAAATTAGGCTAGCTAAGGGCTTTTCCACAATGTCATACCATCGGTAATGTGTTTTGAGAAAACAAATCTACATGAATCAAACATCATTGTGTTTAGACTGAGATACATGCACTGCCAAACACACACTGT